>OX336374.1:47178597-47778597 GCA_946902895.1 Fragum fragum
ATTATCGACAATGTATTCTACCCAAAAGAAAAAGTGTTTCCAAAGTTTCACAAATAAAAATGTCATCTGCAACTTCTTTAAACTTTTGCAAGTCTTAAATTTTGGTAATGGGTTAACGGCCTTTTGAGTGTGCAAAGAGCAAGTTAAAAAGTATTTCTTTGTAACAAAGCGTCATCGAATTCTTCGAGAATACCCTTTGCATGAGAAGAACGTTCTCTACCCTTTTAACTACGAGATAGAACTGCTTGATATTCGATGTATGAATTCATACTGAACCATATCATGCGAATGCCAACTGCCAAGTTGTGATATTCAGTATTCTTGATAAAACTAACCTATTTTACCCGCTTGTGTTTCTCGAGGAGGAGATTATTCATTAAAGAAACTCTGTCGTCTTTTTTTCGTCCGAGTCACTGTGTGGTATGTAAAAAGTGGCCGTGTTTTTTCTATTTACACACACAATAGAAAAAAGCAACATTCAAACTGACTAAGGAAAAGTCAAGTTTTAAGTTTGCAATTGTTCCTTGATGATTTACATCTATAAAAGAACTAATATGAAATGGTTCTATATTTCAGGTTGAAAAGGGACATATTAATATTCACCTGGGAATCCGTGACGGCCAAGATGAAATCATTCCAGTTGATCTTTGCGTAAACAGTTTCATCAATACTGCATGGTACATAGGAACCAATCAGAATGATGTACAGACAAATAATGAACCATTTGTCGTGAATCTTCATGACTCCAAACTGAGGCATCTTACTACGGAATATCTAGGTACGGGAGGACAATTGACCAATCACAGCTATCAATCAAGGAATCAATCGACCAATCAAATCGTTGATTCAGCCCGGAATAAAGCTTTTAACTCCGACATTGGCCGCCATTTTGTTAATCTTCTTTGTTTGCTCGGCAACTTAAAATACGTAACTACAGCTTATTCAAGCTGTAGTTACGACGATTCAAGCTGTAGTTACGACGATTCAAGCTGTAGTTACGACGTTTATGTCGCCAACCAACCATTCTACCTATGGCCTATTTGTCTTACGCTACCTGCCATAAACTGTGCAAAATAACGCCGTTTAAAATCCTGTCGTAGTCAATGGGCGAGGCCAAAGTAATAAGTGGCGATTAGTCAATTCATTAAATGGAATTATCATTTATAGGGAATAGTGTGTATACTGTTACACTCCTGTCTGAGTTGGAGTTAAGTTGAAATAAAAATAGAGTGAAAGGCGTCAAATTACGAAGTGCACATCATCTCTCAGAAAATTCGTTGCAGCATGTAATCTAGCCTGGCTCGTAGAATGTTCACCAAGCTTTAATTTCGTACCAGTAAAGTGATATCATTGGCACCGAAATTTTGACAAATGCCGCGCTGAACTGATCCACTGTTGAAATTTGCCAGGTTTTACTCTACCTTATGCAACCCTGGCCTCTTATAGAATAATTCTAAATGAGAACCATTCAAACACTTTCACACGGTATAGCCGTGGTCAACCATTATACCCTTTCATCTCTATCTATTATTAACATATAAGCATTGTAAGCAAAGTAGCTGCATGCCGAGAGTTGGGGCTACAGCGGATTTTAGGAGTAATCCCACTGGAGTTTTACACACATATACTTAAAAAAAAAAAATAGCACAGTATTTGCTTTATTTTGCTTGATGGCATTAAATCACGTGTATAGGAAACGAAGGGAATATTTTCCTTGATTTCATTTTGATTAATTTAATTGTTAGTTTCGTCTATCAAAAACGAGCGATCTGATTGGTCGAAAAATTTAATTCATAACTCCATGAACAAAATTTTGAGTACGCAGCCATTTTGAATGCTTCCGCACAAAATAGTTCACTACAAAAAGGTATCAAAATTTGTTAAGTTGTTGCATTTTTCGCTCGTTGCTATTAAATTATAAGAAATGAAGATAATATTTTTTGTTTTCATGGAGGTATGAACCGAAAAACCTAATCACACAATGTATGAATCCGCTTCGCGTATTCATACATTGTGTGATTAGGTTTTTCGGTTCATACCTCCATGAAAACAAAAAATATTCCCTTCATCTCTTAAATGAACCTATAAACTTAATTACCCCTACGTATGGATCCACTGTGCGTATTCATACTGAGTGATTAAGTTTATAGGTTCATACCTGCATGAAAACAAAATTATTCTTTTCATTTCATAATAATTTTTGTTAAGTTGTTGTCAATCCTAAGTTGATGTGCTAACATGTACAAGATTTCAAATAGGCCAAAGTTCAAGATTACAAACCAATGTCCACTGTCAAATTGTCTTAAATTGAGCTTTACTCACACAATTGCTTGTACCGTCAGTTCTGCTACGTCTTAGATAAACGTGTCATTTAAAAAGGTATATTTTAAAGGGCAATCTTGATTGAAAAAAAACAAAACTTTTATTGGATCTCATTTAAACGAAGTAGTTAGTGGTACCTATTTTGTGATTGCAAATTAAACCTTTCCCACACTGTGGCGCTTTTGGACGCCCCTTAGGAAAACAATTATGAGAACATTTGTGTAAAACGAAGAAATTGCTTGTTTCTTCATTCATTATTCGCAATGTGTTCTATCCAGAAGTTAAATAAAATTTCCAAAAAAAAGTTAATTGTTGTCTGCAACTCCTTTCAGCTTGGACCAGTCTAAAATCTTGCCGTCTGGTAATGGTTTAAACAGTTTGGCAAGGCTTTTGATTAATTAGGTATGTTTGCTGACCATCTGCAGACCGAGCATACAGAGTTTCCTTCGTCTTGCATGGGTACATATCACTTAATCTACAACATTTTATATATTTTACAGTATCTGAAGTAAATAAATGTCTAGAGGAATGTGGTAGAAGCACCGGGGTCTATCTAAACAAGTCGAGGTATGAGTATCGTCCAATCTGCAACCCCGAGTAACTCTGAGCAAGCGCATGCCGTTTTTAACAATTGGAGAATCGCGGCTATCAATCAACGAGTCAATCGACCAATCAAATTCCATACTTTAGACCGGAAGTGAACTTTTAACTCTAACATTAGCCAACATTTATGCAAAACATTTTCGTTGGTTTGGCGATTCAAAAGCCATAAATACAGCTTTTTCAAGCTGTAGTTACGACGTTCAGTGTGTAAACCAACCATATTGCTTTTGGCCATATTTCTTTGAAAAAATAACGCTGTTTAATATCGAAGTAGAACTTCCGGTCGGATTTCTGTCGGAATGGCCAGCGATCCATCAATGATCTGAAGGTTGAGTAAGTATCATGATAGACGAAGATACCCAAGTCAACGGATTTGGTCGATTTCGGTCTCATTCAAATTTCCATTTTTCATATATTAACAGATTTGATGTTGAAATATACAAAATACAAGAGCTAGTCGAAAAACGCTTAAAAGGTCGATATATACGTGTTGCATAAGTAATATATGTATGATTGCTACTGGAACAATGAAATCTTAAACACAAACAACATTATCTTATACATATTTAACAGTCTAGTATCTGGTGATGACTAGCCGTCACTTCTTATTGCGCTGGTATATCGTTATAATTTAACAATTGCAAATAAATGAATGTTTATCCCCTGTCAAAACCGCCAATCAAGTTTCCTTTGATGTTTATGTGAAGCATGTGAAAATCCCTTCAATTGAAATCAAAATCTTGCTGTATTTTATCGCTAGGCATGATTTATCGGCTAAAACGATTTGTTTGAATGAGGAAAAGGGGCAACTTTAACAATATTCCAATCATATCGCGGCGGCTAGAGCACCTAACCATGAATTTCTGGTATTTTCCACACCAGTGCTACCACTAAATTCTTTCCGCCCCTACAGCTGCCCATCACACCTAGGTGTACGATTATCAACCCATTGATGAAAGTCAAATGTCAAATGTCGTAAAAAGTATTTGCAGCGAACGGGAACGAACCCGAGACCCCATGATTGAAATTCTGGTGCGCCATGAAATACAGCCGGCTAGAACGACAAGCCGCACACAGTTTTGTGGTGTTTAGAAAATGATTTAAATTTCAATACGTATCTCCTGCTGAAAATAAAAACAGTATGCAATTCACCGCCACAATGGACATGCACACAATGCCGTAATTCACTCAATTACATGTATCACGTTTTAAAACTCATCACGGTACTCAGTTAGAAAAATCCAGTAGGGTGAGAGAAGTAGTGCCCAGTTAGGTTAGATTTATCCTTATTCAAAACTTGTCTCTCCCCCCCCCCTCAAAAAATGTACCTTTTGAAAATGGCATAATACGAGGATTTTATAAAATTAATAGATCGCCGTAAGACTCCTCTTAAATACGAAAACACGTACAAATAACCTGCATAGCGTAGATGCTTTGTTTGAATGGGGTTTTACGCCGCTTTCAACAATCTCTCAGTTATATCGCGGCGGCTGGAGCACCTAACAATGGATTCCTGGTATTTCTCACACCAGTACTACCATTACATCCCTTCCTAGCCTCCAGCTGCTATCCCACATAGGTCTACGATTATCGACCCATTGGTGAGAGACAAATAGTCGGAAAGGATGAGTGCCGCCGTCGGGGATCGAACCCGGGACCTCTAGATTGACAATCCGACGCGCTACCAACTGCGCTATGACGGCGGCCCATATAGCGTAGATGCAGTCACGGTTTCAATAACGCGGAGTCTTTCAATTATATAGTGAGTAATTTGCCTTCTCTTTTGAGAACTCAACAAACCAGCTGTATACCGCGGGAGTGATAAGCTACACAGTTACATTCATATGTATATTTAAAGATGTTTATCACTATTTTGTATTAGCCTTTTCAATCCATTACAAAACAAAATTTTAGGCTAGTTACAGCAAACAATTCAAATCGCTTTGAGATTGAAAGCTCATGCCAAGATAGGGTATAAAAACATTGTGAAACAAGACATTTCTCCTTTTCTCACGATGTTTTCTTTAATGCTTTTTTTCATGGGTATAAAAAGCATGAATGAGTGGGAATGGGTTAAGTTTCTACTGGATCGATGAAGGTTTAAAAGATAAACAGTATTTCTAAATAATTCTTAATGAATATTGCAAATCTAACTTTGTCTAAGTTTCTAAAATGACATCTTAATATATGTGGACTGTCTTCGGAAAAGGATACTCTCGGAAAAGTACAATCAAAAGTATAGGTATTGAAAGCTAGTTAGGTTGCTATCAAGTGAATTTGGTTTATCGTGATTTTAAGTAGTATTTCAGTAAAACCGCGGTTGGTAGGTGTACCCAACCATGGCTTCCTGTCATTTTTAACAACAGTAATATTTACAACTGCAACAATAAATTTGGGCCATTGCATGTGTAGCTGCTCAGCCAACTTAACAAGCAACTTATTTATCATATTTTCACCGGTGAAATACAAATGACGTGTGTAACAATGGCATTTTCCCCCGAACTTGGGTTCGTGCTCGGGACTCTAGAATAGAAAACATCTTGTACTTATTTACCAAACTAGGCTAGGCGAGACGTTATGCTTAAAAATATTATCTATATGAAAATTGCCATCTTGTACAACAAAAAGGGCATATAACTCTACCATGCTAACAGATACTAAACCGTTAAAGACATTTTTAATTTATAAATGCGAGACTTGGTTGTTTCAGTCATTTTCACCGTTGATCAAAACGCAAGAAAAATAAGTTCACAGAAATTGATGTAAAGCAAAAACGATTAAGATATAATGTTAATAACAATACTGACGTTTTATGCCCTCGGGTAATTATATCGAGTGAAGCGTCTTAACCCATTACCTCACGGCAAAATTTTAGACAGCCCCAAATTGAAAGAAGTTGCAGGTGACAATTTAAAGTAAGCGATGTTTTATATATTTTCAACTTTCTGTATTGAAAATATTATGGAAAATGAAGAAATTGCTTGTAACAAGCAATTTCTTCATTTTACACAATTTTTCCCAATCGTTTTTCTTGAGGGGCGTCAAAAAGCGTCATTGTTTTGAAATGGGTTAACACTCGGCTATTGGGTGCTGGATAGTGGATAAAAGCATCTATAGGCTTTAGCGATACTTCAGGTTTTCTCCGAAACCAGCCGAGCTGATAAATAGGCGGTATTGCTTATTACATGTACAAGCAATCTCTCTTTTTTTCAAAATGTATTGTATCCGATATTACTATTATTTTTCAATCGCCATTGCAATTTCGTCTTAGAATTTATACCATTCAAAATTCTGTCGTCTGGTAATGAGTTTAAGATAAAGAAATTACAAGTTGAGCTCTTATTTAAATCTATATCTTACATATCTTTCTCTTCTATTTGCAGGTTCATACTATCTCTTAGGCTATTCGGTCCTCTCCTCAAGCAAACTGTTTGGGCGTGGTTAAAACGTAAAAAGCCAAGGTAAATGTAATCACTTTATGTAATCTTTATCAATAATGACGATTGACCATATTTCCAATATAAAAACACCGAAAGCTGTTTTGACCATTTTATTTAAAAGCTTCTGAATCATTCATTTTATTTTATTTCCTTCCCACATTATCAAAAAGATACAATATATGTAAATTACAATCAGTGAATAAAGGAACATACACAGAAGACAATGTATAGACAAGATTGAACTATGTATCAAACCATGTAAAAATGACATGTATAGATATTTTTACGTTGTCAGAACAATCTATACATACAAGGATGGATGCTGCAGCAAACCGATCTTTTTTTAGAAGAATTGCCATTCTTTTCTCAAAATAATACGTTTTATTTGAAAACTCAACTGAAATGAAGAGCATACTATCTTGGTTTGTTTACATAAAAGTCCGAAAATGAAAATAAACTACTCAATTTTTTTAAGGACCTCTTGATTTTCCTGAAATTGTGTTTGTCTAATTAGTAAGTATTGAATTGCTTTTGATATCTGAAGTTTTCTTTGTATCATTTATGTCATAAATTGGACTAATTTATTATCTTGTGTGACATGCTGTTCTGTAAAATTGACTAAGAGAAGAAATAACGTAAAATGTTGGTATTTTCTAAGTGAGGGCATTTTTCAAAAGACCGTATCGCATTAAGTTCCAATCCTGTATGGTATTCATGAGCATTAATTGGTCTGACACCGCCTTGGTATGCTGTGACTTAACCGGTTAATGTTAAATTTTGGAATTCTTTTTTAACTCTTCTTGTAATTCAGTATAAAGCTCTATCACCTAAGAATGTATCATTTATGTGATAAATTGGACTAATTAATTATCTTGGGTGACAAACTGACAATATATATTTTGATACTATTGAAGTATGTATGATATAAGATGTCAAACAAACAAAAAAAAAACTATACCAGTTCCAGACAGTGCTTTTGTTGAATCTATTTCCTGTTATGTACTTACTAATGTTTTGCCATATTAGGTCTAATTTGACGTACTAAGTCGTCGACGACTTAATATTTCGACTCAATATTAATAAGAACCAATCATGTTAAACTTGTATAATAACACAAACCTATACATTGATTTGTTAATTTCTTACCAATTGAAAATGTTTAAGAAAAGGGTGAAGAGTATTGTAAATATAAGTTCTGAAACAATTAATGTAATGGAGATGCTCTTGTTAATTAATACATTGTCCTCAGGAAATTCGCTGTACTTCCAATTACGTATTCAATACCGGGTACACACACAAAAAAAGAGAGAAGCGGTATCAATCTCCGCATCCCATAGTAAATGTAAGACAGAAAACATGAGTCGGTGGTTTAATGAATTCCTGTATAAAGCTGTTTCATTCCAGGGCTTTACGTCTGATACTGTTCACATTTTTCGACAAGGGAATCCTTAGCGTACAGGTTAAAAACAACGAAAAAGAATATAAGAATCTGGACAAAATAAATACCAGCCTCAAAAAAGCTGATAAAATGGTAAGTTCTACTAGCCATGCCCATTTATCTACGGCAAGGCAGTTCTATTGGGGTATCAAACGATATTGGTTTGCCAATTTTATTGTCATGAGCATAAGTTACTGATGACCATTCTTAAGTATAAAAGAAACCGATGTGGGCAACTGAATTGTGTATACTAGAAGTGTCTTTATTCCATGCAATCTTTTCAACGGCCTTTTTCTAAAGAGCACTCCCATACAATAACGCTTTTTTACGTCAATAAAAAAAATTGGAAAGCATTTTGTTAAATGAAGAATGTGCTTGTAACAAGCAATTTTTTCATTTCCACAATGTGTTTTACCGAGAAAGTTGAAAAATCTGAAATTTCTTAAACCTATAACTGTTATCTACAACCCTTTCAATTTGGATCAGTCTAAATTTGGGGAGGGAAAGGGTTAAAGAAGACTATGCTGGAACAGGGGCCTCAGTTTTGTCTTCGGCAAAAAGAACTTTAATCCATATGTATAACCATTTCGTGGGTCTACACAACTTCGTTCATATAGAAAGCTCCTTGACAGGAATTCTATCTCAATGTTTTGAAGAACAGAGTGAAAATTATGTGAGGGGGTGGGGGAATACATGTAAGCACCATTTCTCCATTTCCTCCAATGGTTCTAAAAGAATGATAATGATTTGACTGGTGGATTGATTCTTTCATTGAAAACCGCGTTCCGCTTATTTCTGTCCTTATTGGCCTCAACAGCAGAGGGTCAGGGGAGAGTCTAGAATTAACTCAATATAATTGTGAAGTTTGACTTTATCCCATTTCTACTAAATCCCTCATTCTTACGCCCCTCAAGAAAAAAGCTTTGAAAAACATTGAGAATAACGATGAAATTTCTTGTAACAATAAGACGAAAAAAAAGCATCATCTATCTTAAATTGTCGTCTGCAGCTTCTTTCAATTTGGACAAGTATAAAATTTTGTTTTGTGGGAATTGGTTTTAACCAATATGAATAGGTTAAGGTTAGTCTTAAAATGCAACAAATATTTCACAATGATTTTGATGCTATTAACGTCTAAAGTCACGCCCTTATTTCAAGACTCGAAAGCACGGTCGCGCCATTGAGACTACGTTATACATTTATTACAGGAATTCCCGATAGATTTGACTGAGGTTGACTGGAGCGACTATATCAGAACATGGTTCTTTACTTTGAAAGAGAAAAGAGAAACAAAGAAACGAGTACAACGACAGAGGACGCAGAAATAAAACTGGTCGGTTCATATGGCTGACACAGAAAGCATTTTATATCTCGAAATATATATGAACCTGTGCATGATATTTCCAACTATTTCACATGTGCGCGAAGCAGAGGCACCGAGCAGCCTGGACAGCCAATCGATGTATATAAAATTTTCGTTCATCTCGAAGATTTAGGTTAGAATCCATCTGAAGAGCGCATACTGTTGAATTGACCAGAATTGACGAATGCAAGGGCTGGTCTGAACCTTTACTTGATGGACACGTGTAATGGTTGGAAATAGCTGGCATGGGCTCAAAAAATAAATGCAGGAGGTATTATGAGTGAACAAAGGTCTAATTAGTCCGCAACCCTTTTGACAAAATTAACCGATATATTGTACTTGTTCATAACCCTTTGCTACTTTACGAAATTTTAGACTTGTTATATTTCAAATAAATCGCAGGTGACAAGTTGAAGAGGACTTTATACAAATTTTACTATCCGAAAGGGTGGAAAATATTGTGGGAAAATAAGAAAATGCTTGGAACAAGCAATTTCTTTAATCCCCACAATGTTTTCTCAAGTATAAATGTATGTGTACGTAAATATCAGGGCTTGTACGTGAAAAGGGTTATCATATAAGTGCTATGTTTTTTATAATAAAATATCTAATTACTTAACTTATATAAATTTTTGATGATTGCATTAATATCTATATTAAAAAAGGCTGTCGTTCATCTCGAAAAGCGCTTACTTTTGTTACATATATAATAAACACTACAGAAGAGTTAGGATAAGCTGAAATTTCTTAGAATTAAAATCTTTATAACTATCACTATTTTATGGTAAGAAATCCATTAAACATGCTTTAACATTAGGACAAAATATCATACAAGTAAGGAAGTATAGAAAATGAACTAAATTGATTTTCATGTTCAAAATTTGTAATCTCAGTTAAGAAAAAATGATAATGTGTTGCAATCGATTGATCACTAACCCCGCTCACTGATCTCCGACAGGAAGTTCGACTTAGATAACAAACGGTGTTATTTTCTACATTTTTTTCAAAATTACGGTCAGAAACATGTTACATGAATTAAAATGGTTTGTTAGCGACCTTCAAATCGTACCTGGCGCCGTCATAGCGCAGTCGGTAACGCATCAGATTCCCAATCTTCAATTATGGGATGTCATTGGTTCGAACCCCGGCGGCGGCACATATCCTTTCCGACATTTGTCTCTCACCAAAGGGTGGATAATCGTAAACCTAAGTGGAATACCAGCTGGGGGGCTAGGAAAGAATGTAGTGGTAGTACTGGTGTGAGAAATACCAGGAATCCATTGTTAGGTGCTCCAGCCGCCGCGATATGACTGAAATACTGTTAAAAGTGGCGTTACGTCCCGCTTCGATTTTATAGGGCGTTATTTTGCAAAATTCGAAGCCAGTAGCACGTAACAAAATAATGACATGGTTGGTTGGCGACCTAAACGTCGTAATTACAGCTTAAATAAGCTTATACCCAGAATTATCATACTTTAGTTATTTAATCATAGGAAGATAGGCCTAAACTTGATACCAAGTACCTTGACCCTATTACCTGGCCTTTACCTTTGATCAAGTTTAAACATTTTAAGTAATAAATCAAACCTCCATACTGAATATATACATTCAAACTTGCCCCGAGCTCACATGACGTGTTCGGTGTATTTTTCTCAGTGTCGAAACGATTCCTATCTTAATTGCGATAACCCATTTTCAGGCGACAAAATTTTGGACGGGTTCAAACTGAAAGAAGTTGCAGGCGATATATTTGTTTGTGATAAAATTTCAAGAATCTCTGGGTAACAAGCAATTTCTTCATTTTCAAAAAAGGGTTTCCGAAGTTCTTCTTCTTGGAGGCGCCAAAATAAATAAATAAATAAATAAATAAATAAATCATTATTTGGGAAAGGTATAAAGTGTCTGTTACAGTGAATTGCTACCAACAAGTGTTCCGAAAGTAGAAAAATTCTATGAAAAACTGCCTTTCATCTTGAATACACTTCTTACGGTGGTTCTTTTAGGAATTGGAATTTTGGATGAAACTTTGGCGTAAACTAATCCAAAGGTTCAATTCAATATGGTCATTCACTTTGATCTATTTACAAATTAGCATAATGTTTCACTTGATTAAAAATTAGGCGTTAAGACTATAAAATGTGTTCTGGAGCATGTTTGTTGATTAAAAGCAAATTTTTCACGGGATGACGTCATATGTGTCTTTTGTCCCTTTTAGACGACGTTCAGCAACACTATATAAAAGCAGGGCTAATTCGTCCAAGCTAGTGAGTCTATCAATTGACATTTTCAATGATGTTCCGGTAAAATTATCAAGGGATTGATACCGAGATACTCCGATAATCTACCGGAAAGCATTAAAGAAATGTCTTTTATGGACAAAAGGCCGTTTATCTACGTTCTCCCCTATGATAAGAAGAAGAAAATTGGGTATTACTTTTTTCCCGTACAAGCCCTGGGTTTACGTCAAATTGATTTTATACTTACGAAAATATTGTGAAAAAGAAGAAATTGCTTGAAACAAGCAATTTCTTTTTTTGTCACAATATTTTCTATTTCTTAGGATGGTCTTATTACAATTTTCAATTAATTTTCATTACTGTCTCTAACATCTTTCAAATTGGACTAGTCTAAAATTCCGAAAAAAAAAAAAAAACAACATGAAAGGGATAAAAGATAAGGACAGTTCGACCGTTTTGAATACAGAATCAATGTATTGTTATCGCCCTGATATTGTTTGCGTTGTTGGTATCACAAACTTTAACCTTGCCCATATCTCCATGAACGGATCGCTACCTACGCGTACTGACAATCGACAAGGCAGTTCGACCGAGGTTTATAAACGACAAAAGTAGAATATACGACCAGGGACATATATCGAAAGGTATATCGAAAGGTAAATCGGTCAGCGGTGACCTCAGCGTCGAAACTACAGACGGCTGAAATAAATCTCAGAGTACAACCATTTCACTTCCCATCAAAAAAGAATTATTTCATTTACTGTCAATTTCATATTTTGAATAACATCGCAATCTGTCGAATATTCAAACTAGGAACATATTTCGCTCCAATATCGATCTATAATACACATATCTAAACTAGTTTTGGTACGAATTAAAACCCTCTTCATATGTTCATGCAAAATCTAGTAACCCCCCCCCCCATTCCAGTCAAAGCGTCCAACCCTGACTGTTTTTTAAACGGAGAGTTCTGTACCCGTACCAGTCTCGAAAGAGAAAAAGATTGACAGCTTTAAATGCAGCCATTCCTTACTAGTGAGGCGGAATGTAATTAAGATAGTAATTATCCAACTTAATTGATCCGAACACTTTCTAAAAGCTTGTGTAATAAGATCTTAATTGAGGCTGCAAAATAGGAGATATTTCACTTTGAGACGTGGTCTGTAACGCTAAAACAGACAATCTCGGAACTCCGTGAAACTGAATCATTTTGTTTCTTGTTTATAAAAATTCTTTACCCATTCCGACACAATGACGCTTTTTGGCAACCAAGGATAAAAAGTTATGGAAAACATTGTGGATAATGAAGAAATTGCTTGTAACAAGCAATTTTTTCATTATCCAGAATGTTTTCTAACACATAGAGTAAAAAAAAAGAATCTATAATTTCATAAAACTTTGATTTATTGTCTGCAACACCTTTTAATTTGGACCAGTCTAAAACTGTGTTCAAATTGGTTAAACCATTTGTTAATTGACAAATCACTGATCGTAACCCCTGACCCCTGACATTGCAGTTCGACGGAGGTAATAATTTTTCGAGACAACCTTATAGTGAGGAGCTACTTCTCTTATATAACTTCCATATCTCTCCCATCATGTGTGTTGTTTCATGTTCTATATCTATGTTAAGGCTATAAATGTGTTGTAAAACTATTTAATGCCGAATAAAGTGTATGTATGTATGTATGTAATAAAAAATCATTTTTTAGAATATGTTCACCAGGGACATAAAATATACTTGTGGACCAAAATGACTTGTCATGCGAGGATCTAGAGAGGAGGACCTGTGTCCATACTCCACCCCCGGATTTTCGAAAAAATATGGTTATAACATACGGAACAGTCATTAAATCAAAGTATCATGTTGTCAGTGGGCAACCAAAATGTCGCAACTACAGCTTTTTATAAGCTGTAGTTACGACATTTTATTTACCACGACTATTATCATTACCATACTAACATCATTATTATGACGAATATAAAACGAGTACGAGTTCACTTTTGATTGGAATACGCCATTCCTTCTTAAGGGGCATGGTTCTTTTTAAATAAAGTTATTTATTAGGTTCAACAGAATTTATAGGAAAAAGACCCTATGTTTTGATATACAAAACCTGCGACCTCCTTTTCAAATTGGCTCAAGACACGAATCAGTTCAAACCTTTCACCCCCTCGAGTTGGAACTGAATTTTCAACAGAAATAAAAGCTTTATTAATGTACCGTTCTACAAATGTAATTAACGAAAAGACTATTCTTGGAATACTTTAAAACCTCTAATACAGGAGGATAAACAGCTTTATAGAAAAGAAAGAGAAAAATTCTTTTAAACGTGTACTACTAAACCTCCCATCATGATTATAATTCAACAGGGTTAGTTAAGGGTTCAATTGCAGTTGTCAACAACAATATCATCAACAGCATCAACAACAACGACAACAACAAACCTAACAACCAACCAACAAATAGAGCAAACAACTCATTCTTTTAGCAGGAAGATAAATACATCTTTCGAGATGTATAAGAAGCATTTCTGCTTTTTTGGAGACTTCAACACAGTAAGTACCGATTACTAAAGTACGGCTGTAGTTACCGACGAATATACGTTCCGCTTTATGTCCTTGGCCATACACTTTGCAATTTAAGGTCGTTTGAAAATTTATCTCAGACCAAATCGCTTGTCGGATACAAGTTGGCGTTTTCAACGATCGGTCAGTTAAAATATATCACCTATACGTACCCATCCGGACAGTCTTTTAAAAGTGCTAATGTTGCTTCCAACTATTCTACAACCTTTTAATCGTTTGCAAGTTACAGCTCAAAAACCTTAACATAAATTTATTAGAAATAATGTGAGATGTATCGTGTACGCCATCATTTTATTACTTGTACCGGAAACGAGCGGTATAGTGTCAGATCTAGAGATAATTAAGACATTTTCTGTCTATATTTTATTGTCAGCCTGACCTCTTGGCGCGAATGCTTTTTCTTTGTCTTGTGACTTTTATTTTTTTCATCTATTCTGAAAAGCATTATCATTAACCCGTTCAACACAATCACACGTTTGAGTGCCCCCAACAAATAATGTATCAGAAAACAGAGGAAAACGGAGAAATTGCTTGTTACAATCAATTTCTTCATTTCCACTATATTTTCTACCGCAAAAAGACAACGTTTTTTTTAAACCTCAAAAACGTAAGATTAACATCTGTAATTCTTTCAAATCAGACCAGTCTAGAATTGTGTGGTCTGCTAATTGGTTAATGAACGTGTTAAATCATGTAAAATCTCAGCTACAAGTCCCAGTTAAAATAGGTGCTAATGCTCAGCACTGCACTGCACTGTCCTTATGCAGTTTTTATATAGAACTGGTAATTTTTACGTGATCACCTGTATACACGTATACTATCCATTTTAAACTTTTCCTGGTAAATGTGGAAGCTTTCCGCAAGATGAACAGCACGAACTGTTATATGTTTATGTTTTCGTGGTACATACACGAATCTAGGTGTAATATGTTCTCCTATGGCAATAATTGGCAAGTCGCTGGACACACCCAATGACCTCCGACAAAGAAATTCGACCGACAAAATAATTAATTCTCGAAGTGTATGGCCAGGAGCCTAGAAATAAATTGTGTATCGCTGGTTAGCGACCTAAGCGTCGGAATATAAAAGCCTGTTATAATGTAATATTTGTAACAAGCAATTTCTTCATTGTCCAAAATGTCTTTTACCGAACAAGGAGAAGACACTTTGAATTCAACCAACAAGAAATTGTCGTCAGTAACTTCTTGCGATTTGTCTTAGATTTTGACACGTTCTTTTGGGTTCACTCCTGGGTTACTTTTACTTCCAATCGTTTATTTATTATAACTTTAAAAAAAATACTCAACAAAACTATGGTTTGCTAGCTTACATTACTTTCAGTACTTTGATTTTAAGTATGGTAATATTTTCTTTGTATTTTGATTAGATAGTTATTCGGTGATATCACGGTAATATATTTTTAAATAAAAAAAACTTTACCCTTTGCATCGGGGAAAGAGTCTTAATTATTGAAAAATCGCGGCTGTCAATCAAATAATCGATTGAAAAATAAAATTATTCACTTTGACCAAAAGTGAGTTTTGAACTCCAACATTCGTCGTCATCTTTGTAAAGC
Organism: Fragum fragum; assembly: GCA_946902895.1. NCBI lineage: Eukaryota > Metazoa > Mollusca > Bivalvia > Cardiida > Cardiidae > Fragum > Fragum fragum. The sequence goes on from OX336374.1 coordinate 47,194,166, forward strand.
TTTTTTGCTAGTTTTGGGACTTAATCTTCGTAACTACAGCTTATTCAAGTTGAAGTTACGACGTTTAGGTCGCCAACAAACCATGCTACTTTTTGTGTGATGCTACTGGCCATAACCTTTTTAAAATAACGCCGTTTAAAATCGAAGAGGGTCTTTATGTCGGAGTCAATTGAAGGAGCTAATGTTGTAAGTGAGCGGAGCCAGCGATTGGTCAATTGTCCGAGGCCTTTGATAGAGGGTAATGATTTTCTTTGTTCATTTCTTCATTTCTGGACAACAATTTCACTTTACAAAATTTTCCGAAAACAAGGGTATACGGTGGGACGTAGAATAGAATGCTGTAGAGCAGGTGCACATCTCGCTGTATAATGTAACTGAAGTTTTTGATATTTCCTAAAATATCTAACCCATTTCAGATTACACCAACTTTAAATTGTCGTCTGCAGCTTCTTTAAAATTGGACCAGTCTAAATCTTTGAAAATCGGGAAACTGTTAAGGAGACCTAGCTAAGGAATCCTCAAGCAAGAGGGAAAATATCTTGAAAGTGTACCATTGATTGTAAGTGGTTTATTGCTATTTCAAACAGTGTTTTAGTTATATCGTCGCGGTTAGTGCAGCTTATCGTGGCTTCAAGCACTTGTTACCATTCGCCCATTATTTAGAGACAAATCGTCGTTGGGCGAGCAAAATGTCGTAATTATAGCTTGAATAAAGCTGTATCTACGATATTTTGCACGCCCAGCGACGAAAAGACGCATGTTACCATGACTTTTGTCAACTGTCGGAAAGAATGTTGGCCAAGCTTATATGTTCTGTATACATTCATCAATGGTAATACCATACCATGTGTATAAAGAAACAGGGGCTCATTTTACTTAGTTTCGAACTACCCATTTGGACGTAAAACCTTTGTCACAAATAGGCTGAGTTTGAAATTAGCCCTTAATTCATTTCAAAATCCATTACCAAAAACCCCGCTTTTACACCTTTTAAGAGAACAGCTTCTGAAAACATAGTGGAAAATGAGGAACTTGCTTATAACAAGCAAATATGTTCAATTCCTACAATGATTTCTATCAAGAGAGACAAACATTTTTAAAATGTATAGTTAACTTAAAACTACCGCCTTCAACTTCTTTCAGTATGGGCAGTCATAACGGTTCTCGCCAAAGACATACTGGGTACAATAATCATTAGAACTATGTATATCATTCAACCCAAAATATGCTTCTCCAGATCACGCAATGTCACGGCGCGGTAGAATATCGAAGGTTGCCAAATAACATCTGTACGTTCGATTACTGACATTTCCCAGGTTAAACATACGCAATGTGTTAAATCATCAAGAGGGTTTTTGTACCCCAACATCGCTCATCAGTAATAACGTTAGAAAAAATCAACAAGTGCCAACTTCATCGTGTGCAGAATTTCGTAAAATATATGGCGCAATAATTCTAGAGAACTATCGGTATTATCCTTTAATAATTTTATTTTACTTTCGCTTCTCAAGAATCAAGCGTTTTGATAGACTGATTTGTTTTCAAGAGTTTTGAAGCAAGCAATCATGTTGTATGTTTGCGCACAATGTAGATCCATATACTTTTACTTACATTTGGTAAACTGGTTGCTCTGCTCCAGCCGCCGCGATATGACTGAAATACTGTTTAAAGCGGCGTTAAACCCCATTCAATCAATTTGCTGGATGGCATTAAATCATAAGAATTGAAGAGAACGCTTATTATTTTCATTGAGGTATGAACCTACAATACTAATCACACCAATTTATGAATCCGCGATGAAAATAAAAAAAAAAAACTCTTGTTTAAAAACGATTAATAGACAAAAGAACAGGAGTAAGTGTACATATATGGTAAATGAAGAATAAAAAAATGCTGTTTTGTGCTGTGATAGCAATATCATTCTTTTAAATGCCTCGGAGGCCGAGCGGTGGTAAAGGTGCTTGCCATGCGATCTAGAGGACGCTGGTTTGATTCCCGCCGTTGACGGAATGTTTTCACGGGCTCACTACCCCCCCCCTCTCTCTCTCTCTCTTTCTTTCTCTGGAATGCAAAAAACATCTGGATTATGTGGTCGAGGGCAACTCTTACTTAAAGCTTTTGTCGTAATTGAACTAAAAAGTGGTATAAATAACATGCAACCTTATTTTTTCCGGAATTAGCCCAACAATCTGATATATAGAAACATTTCATTATTTCTTTTTTAAGATGTTTGTAAAATCGCTGGCTAAACATTTTATTTCTTGCCAAACTGATAGACATTTAAAGAAATTTTAAATCGTATTTTCTCAAAAAGACACTTTCCATGTTATGCTTTGTACATTTGTATGGGTCGTTTTCAACAAGTTTACCCAAAAAACACAATAGAATACGCTGTTTCCATACTTTCAAGATTTGATCATTACTCGCAGCTCGTGTGATAACTAGCACATCGCTATGATACCTCACGCTCTTTAGATCTACTGTCTTATTACTTTTATACCCAAACAATAATTCCTTCATGAGATTATAAGGATGTTGATGTACAACTTTACCTACAAAAGCCCTTGATTTCAAACTTTAGCCTATGCGTGACATTTCCAACCATTTCGCATGTGCGTGACTCGCACACATTGAGCACCCTGGACAGCCATTCGGGGCAATTAGAATATTCGCTGATTGTTTAAAGAAGCTTTGGGTCAGTATCTATCTACAGAGCGCAGATTGAAGACTCTGATCAGACTGTGCGGATGCACAGGCTGATCTGAGTCTTTACATGGCGTAATGGTTGAAATGTCACGCATGCGCTCATATTATAATACCTAAATATGTCAGCATTTTAAACCTGCATTAGCAATTCGTCCACGAAACGTCATTTAGGGGACACATTTAAGCCTTTGAACAAATGGTGAAATGATCTTACCGATATTATTGCCAGTAGGTACCACAAATAAGGCTACTCCAAATGTTCTTGAAGCAGAGAATATATTTTACAATCAATCAAAGCCAAGAATCTTTAATATATACTTGGTCCTTAAACCTACATTACAAAGATGATAGACTTGGGGACAAATATGATTTGAAAAGGATTGTATTCTCCTACAAGTGAGTATACTCTACCATCAGAGTTACTAGACTTACCTTAACCCATGCCATGCTGAATAAAATACCATATAGAATTGCAATTAAATGAAACGGCTAGCACTAAAGAGGGATAACGTCGGTGCGCGAGCTAAATGTAGTGACTACAGCCTTTTTAATAAGATTTATTTCGAATAAATATTTCATACTAAGTCTGGCTTTAAGAGAAGAGTGAGTGGTTAAGACTAAGATCAGATTGCACAAAAGTGTGTGCTGGTTTATCTATACCTCCTTCCAATACAGGAACATTCCGAGTTCAGCATGACAAGGGTTAAAGGGTGTGCATCATTATTCACCGATAAACTAATAATCTAAAAAGGTTTTTGTCGTCCATCAATGCCAATAGAACAACATCCATGACATTTCTGAATAATAGAGGAACATTGTATTCTGTTTTATGAGGGCAAACCGCAGTGAGTCTTGCTTGATTGACATCTTCGCAATGAACCTAGATTTCGTTGCTTTAATCCTTTCCTGTTTTGCAAAATTTTAGACCTGTCCAAATTCAAAGGTTTTACAGACGAAATTTTAAAGTGGATTTTATTCGGAATATTACCATTTAGTATGGTAGAAAATATTGTGGAAAAAGAAGAAATTGCTTGTTTCAAGCAATTTCTTCTTTTTCCACAATGTTTTCTCAATTACAAAATCACGGGGACGTAAAAATCAGGAATTAACCAGGAAAGGGTTAATCCATTCCAACACAATGACGCTTTTTGATTCTTCCAAAAAAAAGCTATGCAAAACATTGTGAAAAATTAGGGAATTGCTTATTATTAGCAATTTCCTCATTACCCATATTGTTTTCTACTAAAAAGAAAAAAAATAAAATAAACTTGAAATTGTCGTCTGCAACTTCTTTCAATTGGGACTAGTCTAAAATTTTGTCATCAATTAAGAGGTTTATATAGCTGTGTCAAAAGCCCATTTTTGTAACCTTCCTTGCAACTTTTATATGGAAGGAGAGAGAACTGCCTCGGAATGACATCGGCAAAGGTGTCATTTCCGGTATATCGTAGTAGATTAGTAAATATAATTTGATTGGTTGAATGGGGTTTTACGCCACTTCTTACAGTATTTCAGTCATATCACGGCGGCTGGGGTACCTGACCATGGATTCCTGGTATTTCTCAAGCTACTACCACAACGTCCTTACCTAGCCCTTAGCTGTTCATCCCACTTCGGTTTATATTATCCACCCATTAGTGAAAGACAAATGTCTGTATGGATATTTGCTGCGTCCAAATTTAACAAGGTTGCAGACGACAGTGGAAATTGGATGCAATTTGAAATTAAACCATCCAATGTGGTAGAATTTCTTTCTTTTCCACAGTTTTCTCAAGTACAAAATTACAGCGACGTGAAATTCCAGGTTTTTATAGCAAAGATTTCAACTTCATCTTCGCAGTTACCTAAAACTGGTAACTTGTAACAAAGATTTAAAATAGTTGGTTTGGGCCTAATCCCCGTAACTACAGCTTGAATAAAGTGATCTTACGACGTTTCAGCCATGATTTGGTTGGACAAGCATTGCTTGATTGACTGTCGCGATTCCAAATAAATTGCAAAATCATTCACCTTATCAATTTCTCGACATTCTAAAACTAAAAATGTAAACGTTATGTCTCAAATCATCACCTAATCGATTTATAAATGAGGTTATTTGTTAAATAGATTCGACTTACTGGGTCTTTGATCATTCTGTCTTCTAATAATCACCGAGATAAGGTTGTGAGGCGGTATTTCTCGACGTCGATGAGTTCTCACTGTTATAATTAACTACTGTAGGAATAATCATTTACTTTTGTTTTAACACTAAGCACGTTACATGTAGCACAAGTTTGTCGGTGTTATCGACGGCGTTATTGTCAGTTTGTTAAATATTCCCTGTTACAACCTGACTGCGTGATATGTACAAATGACTGTCATGAATTGTAGCAATGTATTGTCTGAATTGTTATTAAAAAGAAACGAATAGGGTTGAGCAATTAAAAGCACTTCAAAGAAAATAGTTAATTACACATATTTATTTTATCATCTTTTATGCAACGAAACGTCTTGCATTAAAGCCATGAGCAGACAATAAATAAAGTCCCCAAGACGACACCTTGTTCCCTCGATGGCGTTAAATTCCAAGTACATCCGACCATTTTAACTGTGCAAAAGTAATTTCCTTCACGCAAGGGGGGCACTAAATATATCTAGAGAGAGAAAAACCATTTCTTTTCTCTCGTGGAAAAAAGTCAATGCCTTTTCTATCCCTACAGCATTTTTATTCTTTACTAACATTAACTGTCTTACACGATATCCGGGGATTTGTAATTCAGTGGAAACATCTTAAAATGTGACACGTCACGCAAAAAGGAACCCTCTCGGAGTCGCGAAAGTTATCGACCCTGCGCAGATGGTACAGGCCGAAAAGGTATCTATGCTTTATACTTTTGGCTATTGTCATATTATTGAAATTTTGAATGGTTGTTGGATGGATCGCCGGCCGCGCAAACTGAGCTTCTACAAGAAGTTCCACTTCGATATCAAATAGCCTTAATTTACAAAATATATACACGTAATTTAAAAGTAAAATGTCTGTTTGGCGACCTTAACGTCGTAAATACAGCTTGAAAAAGCTGTAGTTACGTCGCTTAAGTCGCCGAACCAACAAAAAAGCTTCACACAAATGTCGGCAATTTCGAAGTTCAAAGTTCACTTCTTGTCGAAACAAATGATTCTTCATCACGAACCTTCAATTCTTAATGGTGAATGAATTAATTAGAATCCGATTCTCTTTCACCCCCCCCCCCCAAAAAATGTATATAGATATAGATAAAACAAAAATAATGGTGATTCTTCTGTAGAAAGTGACCACCAGGTGATTCCGTTAATCAAATATGTTTAAAGATGTCGGATCTAGCAAAGGTCAGAGATATTAAAGATAAAGGCTTCGTTAATCCATTCCAAAACGACAAAATTTATGCTGGTCTTTCTGTGGCGCGTAAAAATGCGGGATTTTGTGATAATGGGTTGAATATAGTATACTTCCTATTGAAACGGCCACTCACTCGGCCACCAGGTAATTCCGTTAATCAAATATGTTTAAAGATGTCGGATCTAGCAAAGGTCAGAGATATTAAAGATAAAGGCTTCGTTAATCCATTCCAAAACGACAAAATTTATGCTGGTCTTTCTGTGGCGCGTAAAAATGCGGGATTTTGTGATAATGGGTTGAATATAGTATACTTCCTATTGAAACGGCCACTCAGTTGAGGTTTATGACAAACATTGTATTAAAGTGCGCAGTTCATTCCGAACGCCTTCTTTATGTTGGCGGGTGCCTGTTAGAGTTTGGCTTAGGTAACCACTCGTTAAACTACCAAGCACCTAACGACCGGATATTTCAGTTCTCATCCAGTGAGCCGATTTCAACCGGGATTTGAACCTTCGACTATATTGGTAGCGTCGTCGACTTTAACAAAGGACAAACTGGATGTACACAACGCAATCACAATAGCCCCCATGACTTTCATCCAATTGGGCTTATAACAACAATGAATTTTGCTAGCCCTAACACGCTTCATGTAAAAAAAACCCCTCAAATGGTGTTCTGTAAAGTTTCGTGTCCTTTCCCTTAAAAAACTGACGGATCGCTGTTGTCATGCAAGAAATAGATAGACCAATCACATCATTCATTTAAACCGGAAGTAAACTTTGAACTCCGATCTTTGAACTTTGATCTGTCTTTAACATTTATGCTGGTTTTAATCGTCGTAACTACATCTTATTGAATCTGTAGTAACGACGTTTTGGTCATCAACTAACGATTTGTCTTATATTTTATATTCCTGTCTACGTTTTTTACCAAAAATGTCGTTTGTAAACTTCTGTCAACTACCCTGTTGGAGGTCAGTGGGCGTTGCCAGCAATCCGCCAATTGTCCCTACGCTTAGGTAAAAGAAGGTTCCTAGACAAGGATATATAAGAACAAAATAAGCTTAATGCGGGTTACCGAAGAGTAACGAATCTGTCCTTAATGTATATAGTTATAGACATGATAAATTTGTAGGGGACAAATACAGTTTGTTATGGAAGAAATAACGTAAAATTTATCTCTAGTCTAACAAGAGCAATAAAGTTAGATGTAATTTTCTACAATGTGGCACAATAAAAGACGTTCGTCAGTTGGGCGATTGGACGAGAGAGAAACAACCGTTACGAGTTTACGGATCAGAAAACAATAGTCACCCAATCCTTTCTCTCTATATATCAGTAATAAGATAAGATGTATTTTTCTAGAATCTGACGTGACATAGGACTTGCACGACTTAAAAAATGATTACCTGGTAAGTGTCGGGAAAGAAAACTCCAAATTGCATGTATACGAGAAAGCGGACAATAAAATTCAACATTTTCTACAAGAGAACGCTCAATTCGTCTTTCTTAACCCATTCCCGCGCAACCCCGCTTTCTTTTGTCCCGCATAAGAAAAGAAATGGGTTGAAAATGAAGAAATTGCACGTTACAAGAAATTTGTTCATTGTCAACCTTGTTTTCTACCCATAAAGACACGGGTTTTTCAAAATTCTCTTAACTTGATATTGTCATCTGCAACTTCTCTGAATAATGACTAGTCTAACACTAATGGAAAATGTTGTGAAACAAGAGGACCATACTGGTCCTAAATCGCTCACCTGAGGCATCTGCAAATTACAGTACTGTTTTGTATAAAAAAGACACAGATTGAGCCAAATAAATAAAACAAAACTATCAAAAGTAATGCTATACCTCAAATATGAATGCCTATGGCTTTATAGTTTAATCCATTACCAAGCTATCCGACATTTTGATGCCCTCAAGGAAAATACTTTTAAAAACATTGTGAGAAATGGAGAACTTAGTAGCTACAACCAATTTCTTGATTTCTGAAAATAATTTCTAACTTTAAAAAAACTCTTTGTTCTTAAATTTCAATCAAACTCCAATTACCGTCTGCAACCTCTTTTGAAATTAGCATTTTACCAAATTTGGGGCCTCTGAGGCGGGGCCATTTTGACCCAATGGGTATTATTCTGGCAATATTGGTAAGAGAACAATCTGGATGTACAATAAACCAAATATGAACGAATTAAAACTTATGCATTTGGAGAGGAATTTATTTGAACATGCTCTTATTGAGCGTTTTTCATAACTTTGGATGCTTTGGGAATGGCCATTCTAGTCCAAAGGAATATAATTTCAAGAAACGTGGTAGATAACTATAATGCTATGCTATTTTTCTTTAATAAAGATGCTCTAGACCCTGTATTTAAGAAATTTTCTTTCAAATTGAGCGATTTATACAATTTTTGACACCTGAACAGAGAAGCTTTTTATCCTAAGGGTATACTTTCCTGTAACTTGGTACAAAATTACTTCATAATGTTACATACCATATACAATTGTCCTTCACCTTATATTTCAGAAGGAGAAGATTTTTTTAAGTTGCTCTTATTGGGCGTTTTCCCAAATTTTGGATCTCTTAGGCAGGGCCATGTTTTATTCCAGGCTTATTATTTAAGTAAACCTAGTAGAAAACCGTCTGGTTATACTAAGCACGAATGCCTTAGACTTTGTAGATTTGGAGGAGATGACTGTTGAAAATGTTCTGATTGAGCATTTTTAAGAATTGTGGAGACCCAGGGAAGAAATGATTTAATCAAAACAGTTAATAGACAGGTTATGCTATATTCCAAATATAAATGACCTCAACCTTAAAGTGAAGATTTTTTTTATTTTTTAACTTACTTAAATTTTGCGCTTTTCACTATTTTGGTCACCTATTGCAGGGCCTTTATTGACCTTAGTAGCACATTTTTAATTGCAATAGTACAAAATCATCAAGTAATGCTACACACCACATATAAATGTCCTAGGCCTTATAGTTTACGAGAAGAAGTCTTTTGAACTTGTTCTAATCAAGCATTTTCCATACTTCATACCTCAGGGGTGGGGCCATTTTTAACCCAAGTTTTTTTTTTTTAAACTTGGCAGAGAACTATGTGGTTACGCTACATATGAGATATGGTTGTCTTTGGAATTATAGTTACTGGGAAAATCATAATTTTAGCATATTTTTCTATTTTCATATGCCGCGACAACCAGAGTTTTTCACAGAATGAAATTCTTTTAACCTTTTTCGTAGAGATTAACCAAAATAACATCCTTGCAAATTTTGAGCTTGATTGGCCTTCTGAATTTTGAAAAGAAGACATTTGAATATTTACTTATATTTCATATTCCCTAATCCGGTCAATCAGGGTTGTTCACAGAATGAAATTCTTTAGCAACTTTTGTAGAGCTTCACCAAAGGAACATTCGTGCAAAGTGTCAGCTTGATTGGCATACTGGTATTGGAGAAGACTTTTAAAGAAATCGTGACTGGACGGACGGACGAAAAATTACCTTAAACAATGGCTCATCTCGCATTTGTGCTCAGGTGAGCTTAAAAGGAGAAATTGTTAAGAAATTTCTCATATTCCCTTGATTTACACCTGATTAGGCAATTATTCTAAGAATTAAGCACACTGTTAAATGTAGTCTGCAAATTCTTTCAATTTGGACCATCTTATATACTTGCTATATAAGCTTAATATCTTAGTCAATACGTATTACAGTCCCATGTATATATATTACAAGTTAGTGTAAATTTGTTGAAAATACCAATGATAGAAAAGACTCTGGGGAGTTAATGATATTCGGTTCATAGGATCGAAAAACCGAAACCTTTGGATCACCTTTCGGTCAAAATGTCCTCTTTTTGTGCTTGTTTTTATTATTGAAGCAGTATTTTGAAGATTTAAGCCAGAAATTTAGAAAACTATTAAAATTCATAATTTTTATATCCTCCTAGGTCAAAATGAGACAAGATTCCGTAGATAACAACAAGGACAATTTGTCTTGCCAGGGATCCTAAGGCGTCCATCTACACCTTGCATGTATGTACATGCGACTTCTTTAGAAATGTTAAATGTCTCTCAGCCTATGTATATATTTGATGAGCATCGCGAAGAAAAAGGAGTGAAATTTAAGAGAATTGAATGTCGAATGTCTTTTTTTTATTTGTCGCATCGTGAAATTGTTTTTTAGTGATCCGTGACGAAGAAAAGCAATGTCGTATGCGTCTACATCAAACTGGATACAATTTACACCGACAATGACTATCTACCGATGTATCAAGCGGTGTTTTCAGTCTGGACCCATTGTTTCGTAGAAGTAGTTCCATAAAAGATCATGTTTCTCCTTTTTGCATGCTTATTCGAATCATGGCGATAGCTAAAAGTGTACAGCCTATTCTGCGCAATGGCAGACCACTGATGCACGGCATCCATGTGTGCTAATGGATTTCTATCGGGAACTGAACGAAACTTGTGAACAGAGCTATACACTGCCAAAACTTACCCTTTTTACGAAATGTTTAATCAGTCAAAATCGGACAGGAGTGTAGCCTTTAAGAATAAGGGTGCATGCGTATATATAGGTTCAAGTTACTAATGACTTTGAATGCGTCATTGAAAAGAAAGAAAAATATATAAGGATTTTTTCCAGAAATACAGTCCATAAGAACAAGGTTGGAAATAAACACCACCACTTCTTTAAATTAGCAGCTGAAATACACGTTTGCTTCGTAACGATGACTTCGCTAGAGAAAGTATGAATGACAAAACTCAGTCCCGCCGATATTAAATGGTTCCTGAGTACCTGGTCTATTGAAGCTGGAATTCCAGTTATGTAAATTCGGCGACTCTATATATTGATACTTTCTCGTCAAGTGCAAAATTATCGCCGTAAAACGCAAAGTATTGTATACCAAAATGAAATGACTAGCCTCTGTCAATTTTTGTTTGGACACTTTTTCTTAATGTCTTTCCCTTTAATGCAAGTTTATGATTGTGGCTAGTGCTGATTAAACACTTCTTATTTGAGAAAAGGGATTTAATTGACATTCATGTCCAACCTTGGAAATATCTAATCCCCTTCAAGAAGGGTCGAGTTACTCGACTACTTAATAAGTAGTGTTCATAATTTCAAATACACAAAAGTTGCTAGAATTGCCTGGATACATATAGTTCATTATCTACTTCTTCCATTATCCAAATTATTTTTCGTAATTTAACGGAAAGCCATGCCTATTTTCTAGACGTATTATCGCATTAATATACTTTGATAAAATTATGTAAACATGTCTGTATGTAAAAACAAATAACACACATATAGATAAAATGTAGTCTAAAACAAGTATCCGATTGTCCTACAGTGAGCTCAAATGGCGTGCTAGATAAGCTCTGTACGTGACAAGATTAATATGTCATCCCCATTACAAAACAAGTCTCGGTAACAAATATTGATTCGAATGGCAAACGACAACGGATACACGCTTGAAACTGATTTATGTCCATCCTGCTTTTAACAGGCAGTAATAGATGAACAACTGCAACAATGTAGGGGGCTAGGTAGTGATTCCGAACTGATGTTTCTCTGTAATGCAAACATGCATATACGCGAGCAAAAGATATGACCAAATTCTGATTCAGGACGCTAAAACATGCTTAATCAAATTAATAGAGTCGTAATTGACAGATCGCGTGTGTCAATCAAGAAAGTAATCCACCAATCAAATCATTCATTCAAGTCGGAAGTGAATTTAGAACTACGACACTTTATGTGAAGTATTATTGCTGGTTTTACGACTTAAACGTTGTAACCAAAGCTGTAGTTACGACATTTGATTATAATAATAGTATATTCATTAATTTATATGAGGTTTATTTGTATAGAGAAATATCAACAGGTTACCAGTTTCATATGATATATAAAGTTTGTGAGACATCATTGCCATATAGACAAATAAAAAATATAGGAACGCCACAATTTTGATTTACGCAAATAGTCACTTTCTTCTCAAATTTGCTTCAAGACACAAATTTGGTCAAAAATCTAACCGCAATCATTTCAGTTTCGTTTCAACATTTATAAGTACATATATTCAAAATATTTTGCATTCAAGCAGTAGTAATGAACATTTTGTTTCGCCTTTAACTTTTCTCGGGGGGGGGGGGGTCACTCCTACAAATCCCCATTCCTCCAGTTCGTGCCCATGCCATACCCCCCACTACTTGATCGCGTATTCTAGGCAAATGTTAGTCTTTTATGCTCGTATAATATTAAAATTCCTTGATGCGCCAGTGGCACTTGCTTTTCATTTAGAATCAAACTAGCCAACCACAGACGAGACAAAATGTTTGACGTATATTAGTCATGTAAATGTTTCTAAACAGAACCATTTATAATTCAGTTGTGCTTTGTTCTTTAATACAAGGACAAAATCAGACATAATCGCTTGAACGTCTACCGACCTCCGATAGGATATTCTACTTTGAAATTGAATATCGTATTTTTGAAAAAAAATGCTTAGTATCATGCAATAATGATTTAAATGGTTGGTTGGCGATTCGAACGTCCTAACTTCAGGTTGAAATATCTGTATACAAACACTATATTCAAATCGCAAAAACAAAGTGTTTTGTTTTGTTTTGCTTTCTTTTCTTTCTTACCACGAATGTCGAAATTCAAAGTAAAAACAAATCTTAATTGATCAGTATATCGACTGTTTTACGCGATGGCGCTTTTTCACGCCCCGCAAGATAATAAAATAGGAAAACATCGTGGAAAATGAAGAAATTGCTTGCAACAAGCAATTTCTTCATTTGTCACAATGTTTTCTATCCAGAACTTTATGGTATATCTGCTACCCTTTCAATTCTGACAGTCTAAATTTTTCTGTCTGATAATGGGTTAATTGACTGCGGCAATCTGTAAAATTTGGATGCACCATATGCTTTCTACTCGTGTAAATGCTGTAACAGAAACTCTTGTCAACGTGAAATGGCCAGAACTATCGATTCTCAGCAGGGAATATTCAGACAGTTTTTATGTTGCTATCTGTCAATCTCCTACAGACACAACACGATACGTTGTCTAACTCTTAGTGGACCTATACTCACATAACCACACGTGTTCCTTGTGGAGAATCGTTTGAAAATAATGTTTGACAATGAAAAAAGGTTTTCGCATAGACATCTAAGCTCGTCCTCCTATCGTGTCCGTCACAAGAAAAATAGAATTCGTTGGTTATTCGTATTATCACCATTTCATTCATTATAACAATTATTAATATCTTAAGCCAAGAAAGAAAACGGTCCAAGTGAATGTCAGCAAGGGTTAGAGGTTCAGATAAGGGAGGGGTGATAACAACATTCTAAAATCCTTATTTCACAACGAACGTCTATGTTCTGGGTACATCTTTTGAATCGTCTCCTCGAGACGATTCAAATGAGTACCTACAACATAGGGTTAAGTACTTTTGAAATTATTAAATCTAAAATACGCATTTTGCCCTATATCTGTAGCTCTGAATGAGTGTAGTCTACTTTGGCCTTTTGGAGACAAAGGTATAAATATTTAAGCCATAAGAAGTAAAACTAATACCATTTTATATTGGAAGAATCACGAGCGATAAAGATCATGTATGATTGGGAGGTAATTTTGCAGACTTGTAAATCTTAAAAATGAATTCAATGACACGAGAGAACGGACTTGTTTTAATCGAACTCCTTTAACAACAACAAAATCAAAAAAAAAAAAAAAAAAAAAAAGAACAACACAAAAAGAAATAAACAAAAAACTTTCATTTACATTGAAAATGAATGGAATGCTTTTACATACATAAATAAATCTCTGTTGAAATCTTATACTTTGAAAGTTTCATTTTGAAATTAGCCTTATATTAAAACTGTTATACATTTACAGTTAGAAAAAGAAATACTACAACATTTAAATTTGGGTTAAGTCTCGGATGGTTATATAGGATCTAAAATGGGATTTCACTTAGTATTAACTGATCGTAGCCGAAAATTCATCAAAGCCTTGTGGATGTTAATAACTTTCTATTCTAGGCAAAGTTAAAATCTCATGTCTTATCGAAACCGAGTAAAAGGTTATTTTCACATACATCGTCGTTGGGTGTGCAAAATGTTGTATCTATAGTTGAATGAAGTTGTAGTTTCGACATTTTGCACGCCTAACGCCGAAATGGTGGTTGTTTGGTTTAAAAGAAGGGTAGCTATGTGAGGAAAAAAAGTTACTTTTCGAAGATATATGTCAGTAGAAAAAGAACTGAAAGTAACAGGCGTCAATCAATGGGGATCGCTATTGACTACTGTGTGCCAATTGCAATATTCTGAGACACTCGCTATTGACTGCTGTGTGCCAATAGAAATATTCTCGAACATTCTCTATTGACTGCCTTGTCCCAATAGCAATATTCTCGAACATTCGCTATTGACTGCCTTGTGCCAATAGCAATATCCTCGAACATTTGCTATTGACTGCCGTGTGTCAATAGCACTTTTCTCGAACATTCGCTATTGAATGCCGTTTGCCAATAGCACTTTTGTAGAAATTTAGCTATTGACTGGTGTTCGTCAAAGGACTCTTAAAAACATGTTCGTCATTACGGACCCAGCAGTTTGATCTATCCGACGAATGTATTTTTATTTTTCAGAATTGCATTACGATGTCTAAGTACCTAGACATTGGCTAATATCTACCAATACAGCGTACAAAAGCAAACCGTCTGAGAAGGATAAAATCTAATGACAGTTACTCTTACAAGATCACCCCTTAAAATATATATCTTAAGTACCGCTTATTGTCTCGTCAATATATCAATAACCACTCGATCTGAAATTATGTATGATTTGAAAAAAAGGACATTAAAACAAGAGGACCATGATGGTCCTAAATCGCTCATCTGAGTCATCTGCTAATTATAGAACTTTTTTGTATTAAAAAAGATTTAACTGGAGCCAAATAAATATAACAAATATAAGATTTCGGGCATAGTACAAAAATCATTTAGGAACGCTACAAACCAAGTATGAATAATTATATAATGTAATCCATTAGCAAACAATCCGGTATTTCAACTCCCTCAAGGAAAATGGTTTTGTAAATTCTGAGAAAAAATGATTTTGTTTGTAACAACTAATTTCTCAATTTCCCATAATGTTTTCTACACTAAAGCTACTTATATTTAATTTCAATCCAATTTAAATTGGCAATGCAATTTCTTTAGGATGGATCAGTCTTAAATTTGGCATCTGGTAATGGGTTTAGAGGAGAAGAATATAAAATTGCGCTTATGGAGCATTTTTCCAAACGTTGGACTTCTGGGGTATGGCCGTTTTTTACCCATTGGCTACAATTTTGGCATCCTTGGTAGAGAACAATCTGGATACACTGTATATCAAAATTGAATACATTACACCATAAATATCTGAGCTAGGGAGATTCTTTACCTTTTGGGTATAATTTCTTGTAACACAGTAAAAATCATCGAGTAATGTTACATAGCAAATATGAATGTCCTAGGCCTAATCTTTTTGGAATATATGACTTTTGAACTCACTCTATCTGAATCTTTTGTTTGAAATCTTTACCTCTTTGGTAGGGCTATTTTTCCCAAGGAGTACAATTTTGGACAACTTGGAAGTAAACCATAGGGATATGCTATATAAGGTATATATATGAACGCATTATACATGTACCATTATACATAAGAAGGAGCAAATAATTGAATATACTGTAAATGAGAATTTTGCAAACTTTAGACCCACGGGGCAATACGTATTCAACCCAGGAGAACATGGAAGATAACTATTTGGTTATGCTACATTCCAAATATGCATGCTTAAGGCTTAAGATTTCGTTAACTTGCACTTATTGAGCGAAATACTCATATGTGATACCCAGCTGCAGGGCCGTTTGTTGCCTCAGGGGCATAACTTTTCATAACATACTACCAAACCATTTAGTTAAAATATGTGATATGCCAAATATGAATGCCCTAGGCCATATAGTTGAAAAGGAGAAGAAGGCTTTTGAACTAATTCTAATTTAGCGATTTTCCCAAATTTGAACCTCAGGGGCTGTTCCATTTATGTCCCGAGGGGTATTATTTTTAAAACCTACTACAAAAACATTTAGTTATGTTACATGACAAATATGAATGTCCTAGCCCAAATAGTTGAGCAGAAGAAGACTTTTGAAATTGCTCTAAGTCAGCGTTTTTCCCAACTTCTGGCCCTCAGGGACGGGGCCATTTTTTACCCAAGGGGTATAATTTGGGTAAACTTGGTAGAGAACATGTAGCTATGCTATATATGAAATATAAATAGCCGTAGACATGTAGTTTCTGAAAAAAATCCAAAGATTTACTACAATTTCCCGTTTTCAAATGCCGTGTTAGCAAGAGATTTACACGGAATGATTTTTTTTAAATGTAGAGCTTCACCCATGGAAAATCCCTGCAAAGTTTCAGTTTAATTGACCTGCTGGTTTTGGAGGATAACACTTTTAAAGACATTGTGGACGGACGGACAGACAGACAGACAGACGGACGAACGACAGACAATGGCAGATCACAACAGCTCAATACGCACTTTTTGCTCAGATGAGCACGGTGAGCTAAAAACGAGACACACACACACGCACACAAACACACACAAACACAAAACAAAACAAAACAGAAAACAAACATATCAGAATTTAAAGAAATTGTTCCATGATTGTCCATTGATCATGTAGTTAAAACAGTTTTTGTCAATCTTTCGGAATTAGACAATACGAGCAAACAAGAACAAACCGTTTAAGCAGGGCCGTGAACGCGATGACAATATTTCTTACGAGCTTTCTTCTCTAAAATAAGTCTTAATTACATGGTTTTGTCTGTCTTATCGACAATTTGGTAATTATTTGATCTGAATTGAGTCTAATGTAGTTTCTGAGACCGAGTTGCCAAATCCAGCCCCTTAATCCATTCCAGCACATCAATGGACGATTTTTGACGTCCCACAAGAAAAGCAATTTGGAAAAGAAATTTCTTCATTTTTCACAATGTTTTCTAACAAGAAAATTGAAAAATTATAATTTGAATTGTCGTTTGCATCTCCTTTTAATTTAGACCAGTCTAAAATAGTGTTGTCTGGTATTGGGTTTAAAGATGAAGAGTATGTTTTTGCTTGTGTTTCTTGGGGTATGCTCCTAAGAACCTAATCACACTATACGAATCCACAAAACGTTCAGTCCTTACAATTTGAAATTAACGAGTCATATCGTCGTTGTGCGAGATAAATATCTTTTGGGGTAGAAAACATTGTAAGAGAAGGTGAAGTTGCTCATTACAAGCAATTTCTCCTGTTCTCAAAATGTTTTATAAGTTTTATTTCTTCAGTGCTTAAAATTCGGTATCATTTGTGAATTGGTGAAAAACCAGAGTAGCTAAAGAATGGCAATTCATTTTACCACCTTTCTATACATTCATGTCTTACTTCCCTTGAACTGAATCTCTGCCAATGGTTATCTATAGAACAAAACAGGCTGAAAAAAATCAGCCAGTTCCTTAAGATATAGAAACCAGATTTCGAGAAAAGTGACATATGAAAATAGTACAAAAAATGAATTTTTGTTTGTTATTGGTTGGCGATTGATACATTGCTGTGTTGGGGAAAAAAGAAAAAGAAATAACCCTACTTACCGTTCAAATCAGTTGTTTAAACCGAAAGTGAATTTCGAGCTTTTGTTTTAAGTACATGCGATTTTGTACGCCATTTATTCAATCCGTAGTTACGACGTTTAGATTACCAACCAACGGTACTTTTTGTTTTGTATCTATGTCCATACATCTAAAAAAAGTAATCTCGTTTTTACGTTTCATTTGTACTTCCATGTTGAAGTTCAGTACTTGAACTTCAATGTAGGAGGTTTGTGAGCAGGCCAGCGATCCGTCAATTATCTAGAAACTATTTAATTTGCATACTTCGGGGGCTAAGTGCAATTCTATCTATAGTACCCTTATGAATATAATTGATTGTTTGATTGATTGAATCGGGTTTAACGCCACTTTATACAGTATTTCAGTCATATCGCGGCGACTGGAGCATCTAACAATGGATTCCTGGTATTTCTCACACCAGTACTACCATTACATCCTTTCCTAGCCTCCCAAGCTGCTATCTCAGTTAGGTTTACGATTATCCACCCATTGGTGAGAGACAAATGTCGGAAAGGATATGTGCCGCAGCCGGGGATCCTTATGAATATAAACAATTACAATTGTTTTCACCGACTTCTAAAAAAACAATTTAATCCTAATTAGAGACAAGGCCGGGGCTAGGGATCGAAGTTTGAAGGCAAGTACGCTACCAACCGACCTACTCTGGATTACAATTGCTCGAAAAAAAATCAAACCAAAATTCGACCGCGAGTCTCAGAAACGAAGGGAAGTCAGTACTAGAACCTTATTGAATTTGAATTACACTTACTTCCCTTTATCTCCAACAACACACTGTATAGTGAGTGATCAAAGGTCAATTTTGTCTATATAGCTATAGACAAAATTGACATTTGATCACTCACTATAACTTATACATCTATACAACAAGCTCACTAATTCTGTATTTATAGAACCTTGTTTCGTTTTTTTTTTCGACGCTTAACCGCTCGAAATACACCAATTAACTGTGAGTAGACATGAGCAAGACAGTTTTCCTTCTTTGAGTATTAACGTCATTTAAATTGGCCACGTGATGTTACAGTTTTATCACACAGGGGTCCTGTGTGGCTCTATGACAGACTCATCTGACTAATCTGAGAGAAGTCGAGGGTTGCAGGTTCAAGTTCGGACTGCTCCACACGTCACAGGAGTATGTCTTTGGACAATACCAAAGCCTAGTGCTGGTAGCCTAGGATTCATATGAATTAGTGAATTTCGCTTGGCTATAACTGAAAGCTTGTTCTAAAGCCCCATGTCAATCTAACAAGCAACTAACCGACCAACCAATGAATCAATCAATCAATCAACAAACCAATTATTAACCAACCAATCAATCGATATATTGATAATCTATAATTAAGGATTCAACGTACGAATAATGAAATTTTCCAGTTTGGAAAAATGACAAACGTGGTCATTCAAGAAACGGAGAACAGGACGAAGGTATGTCTAAAGAAATCGGATACTGACACACCTAGGTACGAGTAGACTTAATTCTCTACGCTGTCCCCTGTGTTCCTGCGGACCTATTATACAATTTTAGTTTGAACCTGTTTTGCTTCCGTTGTTTGAGTTACATCGATACTTTTTTGTAATAACCTTTCCTATTCCGTTAGACGAACCAAATATTTGAAAAAACACATGATCAAGCATTGGTTCTTACATAGATTGAACATAATGGCGGGGTATATTTCACCTGCTCTCCTTTAGAAGTCTGCCAAAAAGGCAGACATTTCGACTCGATCATTTTCATAGATTTGGCAGTTTCACCCGGTCAATACATTTCGCTGTTCTATGATAGTTCTTTTCCGCTTGACGAGATTTATCCGGAATATTTCGGTTAAGCAAACAATGCGACCCTTGACTCTCGAAATGCATTAGTTTTTCGAAAAATTCAAACTAGGCTGTTTTCTCTTAGCAGTATGCGTCAGCTTTTACACATGATATCCATCGAGTGAAGAGGGATGTTCGTAGGTCTGCGACAAATATTGGCGCTGTTCAGACTGCGCAGATTACGTGGGTTGGCCAGCGTCAACATATCTTACAATTTTACCACTTTCTGAATCTAGAATGGCTATTCTTTACAATCGTGTACCTTACTATATACATGTATTTTAGAAAACTACAGTCGATAATACATGAGCGACTATCTTTATTTAGCGACCACTTCCACGAAGCGACCCCAATCCAATTGCCTTTTTCAAAATCCAAAGCCCACTTGAAGAAGTAGCCGTGTTTACTAAAACATCATACCTAAATCGAAAGTTGTTGGAACTCATTAGAATCGTCCCGTTAGACGAATCTAATGAGTCCTAGGAATGTAGGATTTAGCGAGAATCTTGCAATAACTTATTTGTGCGATCGAGTCAATCCTTCATTTATTTAACAACAAAAATGATTTTTAGAAACAATTCTATTTAGGGACCATTTTTGTTTGTCCAATGAGTGGTCGCTAAATACAAGATTTACTTTAATCTCTATTTAGCGTGTGTCAGCTCCAATCTCTTTCTGTCATTTCTTATATAACATTCCACAATATCTTTGTGCGTTTTTTCTCCGGAAATAGCACTGGTTCCCTTCTCATTTTAAGGCTTATATTTTCCAAACGTATCTAAGAAACTGAACTAAATAAAGAGCAAAAAAGGGTTTCCTGATTTAAAATTCTAAAAACTGTAATTTTCACAGTCATTAAAGTCAATAAAATATCTAGAATGGAGATTTTCTGACTTAATTTACGGTTTCTCCTTGACGTTCCAGCTTTAATAACCAAGGCTCTTAAATTGTCGAAAAGTTTAGAAAATCACTTCTTAACTAGTCTGCGAGAAAAAATGTATTCTTTAAGGAAGTTTCTTCATTTTTTTCTCGCAGAAAAATAGCCGAATTTCATTCTTTTAATAATTTGAACCGAAATTACATGAATGTGTTTTATGAAATTCAAGCGTTACAGCCAAGAAAAGGTCATGCTACTTTATTCTTTAAACCTTTCAGGCAGAATCCCACTTTTTCAAGCGCCACAAGAAAAAGAAAAGGTAGGCAAAACATTGTAGAAAACGAAGCGATTGCTTGTACGAAGCCCTGTCCACTTACTACGCACGTCCACCGACACCAAATGTAGGTTTGCAAAGTTTAGTGACGTGTTTTGTTAAGTAATCCTCTTTTGTCAAAGGTTATAATGATAAATAAACTAGGTCAAAGTAACCCAGGAGTTAACTCATTACAACTTGTCAAAATCGTATACTGGTTCAAATTGAAAGAAGTTGCAGACGACAATTTTAAGTAAGTTGAATTTGGAAGCAAGCAATTTGTTACAAGCAATTTCTTCAATGTCCAAAATGTTTTCCGGTGCATTTTTCTTAAGATGCTTAAAAAACGGAATTGAGTGGGAATGGGTTAGATCGTATGTTTGAAAGAGTGCACGACAATTTGAATAGAGTTTATAACACATGTATTCTTAAAAAACACCAGATCTCCTTTTTACGGTGTATGCATTCAACTGATTAGTGGTTAAGCCTCTTGTGGCAGTTTGCACTCGTTGAACTTTGAGATCACCTCAAAATTTTGTCTGTTAAGCTGACGCTTTGCTAGCTAATCATTCCCCTCATATAGGAGATATTGATCCAAAAATAGATGTCGTTCTTTCATTTCGAAACTTTAAATCCTTCTCTATCTCGTAATACTAACGCCATAGTGAGTGCTTTCACAGACCTAACCACTCTCCTACATTCTGGTTCATTCCAATTTCATTATGGTTGGTCAGAGTAACGAACGACAAATCTGCTTAGAGATTAAGCATTGACGTAGATCTAGATTTTTTTTTCTACATAGACATCAACTTTTCCTCATAGTATGCCTTTTAATAGTACTTGGTTGTACCACTCAAAATCTAGGAAAAAAGAATTGAATGGTACATTTTGAAATGAGATATTTTTTTTTTTAGCTCGACTCTTCGGAGCATAGGGTGGGGCGGGGGAGGCTATTCCAGTCGACCGGGCGACAGCATAGATGTGAGCATGGGTGTAGGCGTAAAACTTCGTGCAAGTCGCATCCCTCTGCTTCTTTAATGCTATTGCTCTGAAACTTAACCCGTGCTCTTGTGACCATCATATCATCCTTAATGCAAAGATTCGTTAGCCTGACATACATTTTAGTGGCATTTTGAGACTTTTTCGAATTAGAAATATTTGGTTAAAGTTTTACGTGCGACTGTATCTTTTCTGACATGTGCTAGTGCTCTAGAACTTTTCATGTGCTAATTACCATGATATCATCGCCTAGTTAGAGATTCATTACTCTGACATTCATCTTAGTGGAGATTTGATCCTTTATAGACTTAGAAATTCTTGGTCAAAGTCGTACGTGCAACTGTAAAATCTCTTATCATGCATGCTATTTTTGTTGCTGTGAAACAATTGGCATACCTCGCTGATCATAATATCAATCCCTAACTAGCAAATATTTCTTTACTCTGATGTTCATTCTAGCAGAGTTTAAAACTTATTTTAAGTGCAAGATATTTTCTTTGTCTACTACTTTTTTACCTTAAATGCCAATCTGCATCTATTTGTAATAGATACACATTTAACCCATTACGAGACGGCAAAATTCTAGACTGGTCTTAATTGAAAGGAGTTGAAGAAAACAATTTAAAGATTATGATTTTTTTTCAACTTCTGAAAGAAAACTTGTGTAAAATAAGTATGCACGTTACAAACAATTTCTTCATTTTACAAAATGTTTTCACAGTTGTTTTTCTTTGGTGACGTTAGAAAAGCGTCATTGAATCAGTTAAATGGCCGTGATGACGCTTTATAGTTGCGCATATACGTACGTAAGCTACTCTAGGTTGACGCTGCGGCGTTTTATAGTACGTCCGAGAGCACTATAACTGCAGTTGAAATATTTTGTAGTTACGGTGTTTAAGTCGACGAACCAACAATATTGTTTGACATATATTTTGGAGGTCAACACTCACATTCAATCTAAATACAATACAATACTTCCGATCTAAATGAATAATTTGAATTGTTAATCGGTTTTTCGACTGACAACGATGGTTTGTCGCTTACAAGGCATATCAACCAGCATTCTAATACACGATGACTTCTCTCTCGAAATGGAACAATCATCTCAAGGTGTTAATTACCCTCGTTTCTCTTAATGAGAATTACTAAAAACCTACCAATAAGTCCGTCTTACTAATAGCTAGCAGGTGTTAATTGCATTTTGGCGAAATATACGCATACATAGCTTCCTCTTTCTATGTGGATAATCGTAGACCTAAGTGGGATGAGCTGCTGGAGGCTCGGAAAGAATATAGTGGTAGCACTGGTGTGCGAAATACCAGGAATCCACTGTTAGGTGCTCCAGCCGCCGCGATATGAATGAAATACTGATAAAAGTAGCATTAATTCTCATTCAATCAATCAGCTTCCTCTTTCTTGGACTTAGCATGTGCATATGCATTCATGTGTATTTATCAATCTGTTTATTAACCCTTGTCATGCTGTATAAATTACCTTAATGAATTGCTGTAAAAGAAAAGGACTGAAAGCACTAATAGAACTTGCTGTTAAAAAATCAATATTTATTTTAGAAATCTATTTTATAAACAACTCTGGCAGGAAAAGTACAAGCAGAAGGTGTAGACCAAGATCAGACTGCACATATGTGCAGGCTGATCTTGGTCTACACTTCCTGCCCAAACCGGAATATTCCGGGTTCAGCATGACAAGGGTTAAATATATACCAGTCTCACTCATATCAGTGGAGTGAGAGTAAGAGTGGTTATAAAATGGCCTACGGCGCGGGAGTAAAAAACAAAAAGAACAACAACAGCAACAAAAACAACAACAACAAAGCCACGTATGATATTACAATATTACACGGGTGTTATTACACTAGTGTAATATCCATGCAAAATGGTTTAAGCATATTGTAACGACAATAATATTCGTAAATGTTCATAAATATAATTACATTCGTCATCCAAAAAAAAGAAATAATAAAAAATAAAGCCCAGCCAGGCCCCGTTTTTATCTGTTTAGAACCGTCTCCCATACCATCTCTAATTTTCGTATCCCTCTAATATTATACATGAGAAAACAATGTAGAAAAAGAAAAAAGCTGCATACAAAAAGCAAATTCTGCTTTTCCCACAATATTTTCTATTATACAGGATGGTCTTTGTTATTATTTTTCTCACTTATGTCGTCTGCTACCCCTTTGAATTTGGACAATTCCAAAAGTTAGAAAAACAGGAAAGGGTTAATAGATTCAGTTGATCACTCTGGCAATGTCCTCTATGTGCTACTACAGGATAAATGTAAATGCTACTTGTAAGATGTATAAAGCGGCATTCTTAAATTCCAACACTTAAAAAAATTTAAACTGAGGTTTCGAAATCTTAGGCGGTTTTAGTTTGCTGGTCGCTGAGAAATGAACATCTCAAAGCCGTATCTACAGTCTGAATAACTTGTAGTTACGACATATGCCACCTATAACTTGAGTGCCGTTGATTATCAAGGTGGCTTTAGGCGAAAATTGTCATTTGTTTATGAGACGGATTCCACTTTTTTGATACATGCTACTTGCCATGAATTTTTCAAAATAATGCCGTTTAAAATCGAAGCGGGACTTCCTGTCTAAGTCGATAGGCGTGGCAAATCGAGTAAGTGGGCGGGGCCAGCGATTGTCTAATTACATGTAATCAAAGGGACCATGATAGGACTTTATCGCTCGTCCGAGTATAATAGTTTTAAGGCTTTAAATAGTTTGAGAAGGTTTTTAAAAAATTCAATTTCTACGTACAATAGAAAAATACTGCAAGTAATAAACAATTGAAAGAAACTAAATATCAAAGCTCTATGCCTTACCATTAAAAAGATCTTTAAATATTTTCCTCTTTAGACCTACGTAAAACCCGGGATCACACAATAAAGGGCAAATTTTTAGAGCAGACGAATTTTATTTTTACATTTTGGTAGAGGGTCATTAGATAATGATATAGCTATAGGCCTTACGGTGTAGGAGGAAAAGGTTTTCAGGATTCCTTCTCTATTCATTTTATATCCGGGAACTTATAACATAGGGCTATTTTCAAAGTAGACGAGTCATTGGGTGATGATAGATGCAAAATGGCAAAGTTATATGCCTCAAGATTTGGGAGGAGAAGCATTTAAAAGATTTCCTTTTTTATTCCCAGGTCAAACATTGAGCTTTTTTCAATGTAGACTAACTCTTTGAAGTATTTATGTAGAGGGTCATAAGGTGGTGATATATACAAAATACCAAAGCTCTGAGTCTTCCCGTTTGGGTGGAGAATATTTTTGAAGATTTCCTTCTTTATTCCTATGTAAAATCACATAAAATAGGATGAATCTTGGTGACGAATAATTCTTTGAAGTACTTTGGTTGAGTGTTGTTTAAATAAATGAAGAGAATATTTTTTTTGTTTTCATGGAGGTATGAACCGAAAAAACTAATCACACTGTATGAATGCACGAAGTGTGATTACGTTTTTTGGTTCATACCTCCATAAAAACAAAAAATATTCTCACCATTTCTTATAATTTAATATCATCGAGCGAAAAAAAGCAAAAAGACTCTACAAACTTTGATATTTTTGTATTGGACTATTTTGTGCGGAAGCTTAAAAATAGCTGCATACTTGAAATTTGGTTCATGGAGGTATGATTTATTTATTTTTTTTTTTTTGACCACCCAGAACGCCCGTTTTTGATAGACGAAACTAAAAATTAAATAATTACCAGATATCAAAGCTTTATGTCAAACGGTATCGGAGAAAGTTTTCAAAGATTTTCTTATTAAGTCCCGTGTAAAATCCGGGGTCGTACAAAATAGGGCGAATTGTCATAGTAGAGTATTTCGGTAGAGGGTCATTAGGTCATATATACCAATTTTCAAAGCTGTCGGCCCTGTGGTTTGAGAGGAGAAGACATATTAAGTTTTATTCACTCGGTTACCAATGAAACCAGAGTTCGTCACAGAGTTCAAGTCTTTGAAGTATTTGTGAAAATGACCTAGGGATCATTTCTGCGAAATTTGGTTGAAATCCCATGGTTTGTTTTAGACGAGAAGATTATTTTGTAATTGTGAGCGTGTCAACTGTGACAACGAAGTATAAATCATGCACAGCATGATCAATATGCTACCGAAACATTGCAACTCCAGCGTTAATTACGATGTTTTGAAGCTTAAAGTAAGTCTTTGTTCTATAGAACGTATCATTACTCGTCATCTGTAAACATACAGCTGGCAAACGAATATCTTGTTATGACGTTGTCTGAAAGGTAAATGGCCTTACTTACAGATTATTTATGATACATTTTGTCGTTAGTAGTTCAATGACATGCTTTGTTCTGTGAATGCTTTGTAAGAAATAGTGCTTTCTCTCTAAGGATATTCCAACCGTGACTAAGAGAGACAGGGAGAGAGAGAGACAGAGACAGAGAGGGAGAGGGAGAGAGAGAGAGAAGGAGGGAGGCAGAGAGAGAGAGAGGGTGATAGAGAGAGAGAGATATTAAGTCAAATATTTAATGTATTGGCTTTATAAATATGCAGAACAAGAGTCGTCAGAGACGGATAATGCTCCCCCAATAAGGCTTTTGTAACAAAAGCCATTATTGGACAAAAAACTTCTTATTGAATGCAACTATAGTTTGAGAGTTCAGCTCACAAGAATTTTGAAGTTTGACAAAAAATTGAAGGAATCTGTTTGGCTTCACAGCCCTGATTCTAGTAAAAATCAATATCATTATATGGTAAAGGGCTAAATATTTTACCTTGACCATCAAAGTTATCAATGAAAAATGTCTCCATACAAAAAATGAAGACTAAGTTGAGTAGTCTTGCTGAGAGAATAGACTGATTTATTTTAGAGTAGGAAATATACAAATATAAAAATTGCAATCACTTATCAGTTAGAATTTGACCTTGACCTTGACCTAGAACTTTATCTAAGTTTCTGCTGAAAGGTCTTGTCACAAGTAATAAACATATGAACAAGAACTTTGTCCACAGGACATAGTACTCCCAACAGTAGCTTTAATAATAACAAAGGGCAATAACTCCGAAATTATGCAAGCAAGAGTTGTGATTCTTGTGCACTGCACTTCTCCTCAATGAGGTCTATCCACCTGTGAAGTTTCAAGTTGGTAGCTATTATACTTTCAGAGATATACCTCGGACAAAAAGTAAGTCTTTAAAATAACAAAGGGAAATAATTCCAAAATTATGCAAGCAAGAATTGTGGTTTTTATGCACTGCACGTCTCCTCAATGAGGTCTATCCACCTGTGAAGTTTCAAGATGATAGCTATTATACTTTCAGAGATATGCCCCAGACAAAATGTAAGTCTTTAAAATAACAAAGGACAATAACTCCAAAATTATGCAAGCACGGATTGTGGTTGTTGTGCACTGCACTATTCCTCAATGAGGTCTATCCACTTGTGAAGTTTCAAGTTGATAGCTTTTATAGTTTGAGAGATATGCCCCGGACAAAATGTAAGTCTTTAAAAAAATAAAAGGGCAATAACTCCGAAATAATGCAAGCAAGAGTTGTGGTTCTTGTGCACTGCACTATTCCTCAATGAGGTCTATCCACTTGTGAAGTTTCAAGTTGATAGCTTTTATAGTTTGAGAGATATGCCCCGGACAAAATGTAAGTCTTTAAAAAAATAAAAGGGCAATAACTCCGAAATAATGCAAGCAAGAGTTGTGGTTCTTGTGCACTGCACTATTCCTCAATGAGGTCTATCCACTTGTGAAGTTTCAAGTTGATAGCTTTTATAGTTTGAGAGATATGCCCCGGACAAAATGTAAGTCTTTAAAAAAATAAAAGGGCAATAACTCCGAAATAATGCAAGCAAGAGTTGTGGTTCTTGTGCACTGCACTATTCCTCATTGAGGTCTATCCACCTATGAAGTTTCAAGTTGATAGCTATTATACTTACAGAGATATGCCCCAGATATAATGTAAGTCTTTGAAATAACAAAGGGCAACATCTCCAAAATTATGCAAGCAAGAGTGTGGTTCTTGTGCACTTCACTTCTCCTCAATGAGGTCTATCCACCTGTATAGTTTCAAGTTGATAGCTTTTATACTTTGAGAAATATGCCCCGGGCAAAATGTAAGTCTTCAAAATAACAAAGGACAATAACTCCAAAATTACGCAAGCAAGAGTTGTGGTTCTTGTGTACTGCACTCCTCTTTAATGAGGTCTATCCACCTGTATAGTTTTAAGTTGATAGCTATTAACTTTCAGAGATATGCCCCGGACGAAATGTAAGTCTTAAAAATAATAAAGAGTTGTCCTCAATGAGGTCTATCCATCTATGAAGTTTCATGTTGATAGCTATTATACTTTGAGAGATATGCCCGGACAATTTCGGGACGGACGGAAGGAAGGAAGGACGGAAGGATGGAAGGACGTAAGTACAGACAAACGGACAAAGGCAAATCTATATGCCCCCACACACACACACATTTAGTGGTGGGGGCATAAACATTCTTAAATATGATGGCTTTATCACTTACCATTTTCAGAATTATGGCCAATTTTAAAGTTTTAATTTCCCAAATTTTGACCTTGAGAAATGACCTTAACCTTGAATGATGACCTTGAACTTGGTAACAACAGAAAGGGTTTGTCAAAAGCAATGTACATGTGAAATATGAAGACATTATCTGTAACCAATCAAAAGTTATTGCCAATTCTAGTTTTTGCGTGAAAAAAAGACAGTTAACGAAAAGGTAAGAACATTAAGGCCCCTTTTCCCATGACGCTTTTTTTAAACGAAAATTCCCCTTAGTTTAAGGTCAAGGGGATCTGATTTGCTACTCAAAATGAAATTTCACGAAATTCTAGCAATTAGTCTTGGAGAAATTGGCAAAAAAACTAGTTTTTACATTAAGGCCCCTTTTCCATGACGCAGCCTTGAAATAAAAAAAATAAAAAAACGGGTCTTGGAAATTTCCTAGGAAGATTATATATGAAGTTTCGTCCAATAAGGCCCAGGGGTTGCTGAGATATGACTTCGGACGGACGGACGGACGCACAGGCCGGCGACTATATGCTCCCCCCGAAAATTTTTTCGGGAGCATAAAAATCGTAGAAA
This sequence comes from Fragum fragum, assembly GCA_946902895.1. NCBI lineage: Eukaryota > Metazoa > Mollusca > Bivalvia > Cardiida > Cardiidae > Fragum > Fragum fragum. Next base: position 47,223,086 of record OX336374.1, read on the forward strand.
CGTGAAAACTGGTAAAATGCAACGTTATACAGTTTCATTTATGCGTATGTTACTCTAGATGCAATTTGGATGTTTGATTATCATTTCTCAAAACGTCTGATCGTAAAAAGAAAAATATGTTTGAATCTCAGACACCATGAAGCACACTGGACAGCCATTCAGTGGATTAATTCGCTGGTTAATTGAACAATATTGAGTCATAGCTGTAAACATGTATATACAACACGCATTGAATTCTCCGATCGGACTGCTCGATTGCATTGTTAACTTGTTGTTAAGGGCACATACTGGGCAATTTACTAATCGATGGCCCTGACCACTTACTCCGTTTCCTCCGCACATTGACTCCGACAGGAATTCCATTTCGATCTTAAACGGCGTTATTTTGTAAAATTTACGGCAAGTGGCATGTAACAAAAACAGAATGGTTGATTTGAGAACCAAACGTCGTATCTACAGCTTGAATAAGCTGTAGTCACAATGTTTAATTTGCCAAACCAACAAAAAAGCTTCCCATAAATGTTGGCCAATGTTGGAACATAACTTCACTCCCGGTCTAAAAAAATGATATAATTTGTCGATTCTTTGGTTGGTTGAGAGCCACGATAGGTCAATTGTTTGATATGTCAAACTCAAACACATAAACAACTCAGGATGACACAGGGGACAAACAGGAGGTTTAGACCAAGATCAGACTGCACTTTTGTGCAGGCTGATCCTTGTCTATACCGCCTGCCAATCTGACTGATTGCTAATTTAATTCGTATGTTTCTTGTTGCATCGAAAGATGTACATGTGAAAAGGTAAAAATCTGGTTAATTGCTCAGCACCACAGATGAAAGGTATTCAAGATGCATTTGTGACGTCTGATTATCATTCCTTGCGTACTCCGACATGGGATCTGCCTAGAGTCGCATTGCGTTATTGACGCATTTACTAGTACTTGGCATGAATTTAGTCTTACTGCCATACAAAAAGGGACAATCTATGAAGTAAGAAATCGGTTCAGATTCACTGCTCACTCGTCCTGCATACTGTCATCCGACTTGGCATTTATATGCGCATGGATATAAATTGAACGATTAATACCCATACTACAGCTTAAATAATCTTAAATGTCGAATCAAAATGTTTTGATTAGGTCGATATGTAAAAATCATCATGATTTTGTACTGATTATTGAGACCCGTTCCTCTACTCTATTTATTTTTTATCAAGTATTTCAAGGTTACTACATCGGAAAATATGATTAATTTAACTCTTGTTTTTTTTTTTGTTTTTTGTTTTTTTTAAGCAGGTGAATGCATTTTTCTTTTAATCGCGTATCATCGTTGTCGTTCTAAAACCTTGATTAAAGCTGAAGTTACGAGGTTTAAGAATGACATCGACAAAATGTTGTACTGTATCTTGAATTATTTCAAACTTGTTTTAGCGAATATAATCCATATTTAAAAAAAATAATCGTGTCGCATAGTTGCAGATTATTTAGCCTAATTAGCTTGGACAAAGAGGAAAATTATAATGGTTTTTGTGATGACAAATGGTGATTTATTTCAACATGGTCAGCCAATCGCCCCGCCCACGAATACAACTGACATTTGAAATCCGAACACAGCACACTTCCGGTCCCATATTGTGTTACATGTATCCTTGATATGTAATAGACGGTTACACAGTAACAAAAAGTGGTTGGTTGACGACTTAAACAGAGCAACTAACGCTTGTATAAGTTGTAGTTACAGCGTTTGACTTGCCAAACTCAAACAAATGCTTCAAATACATGTCTGCCAATGGCGAAGTTCAAAAGTCACTTCCTTTCTAAATGAATAAATTGGTTGATCAATTGATTCTTTGATTTGACAGGCGCTATCCGTCATTTCATCAGTTTAAATCGAAACACCGCACATGATTGAAATGGTCATGCTGTTATTTTATTGCTTATTGACGAACCGCTGGCCCAATTCATTGACTCCGAGAAGAAGTTCGATCAAGATATAAAACAACGCTATTTCGCAAAATGTAAAATGGTTGGTTCGCGACCATACTAAGTATAATTTGACAAGCAAACAAAAATGTTTACATAAGAGTATTTGAATCAAATGTGAAGATGCCATAGAGAGAAGATGGTTGGTATCTTTATACGGAAAAGTTAATCGGGCAAAGCTTTGGAACTTATTTGGTGAGCCGAAGGCAAACATCCTAAATTCGGAAGCCGAGACCGGTGAACTTTTACTTACCAAGGCACCAACCATCTAACCTATTTATCCTGATACCATTTTTTAAAAAACCAGTTCGAACAGAAAATGTCCGCGTTAGGTAAATGTAAGTTAATCTCTCTTCGCTGAACATGATTTGTCCTGGGGTAGGCTTGCGGGGACGACTTTTGAGAGAACTCGCAAAACTTTATTTCCAAGGCACGAATAAGAAATAATTCAACATTAACCTTAAACAACAAAAACCTACCTTGATTATCGAATATGATATACGTAGATTTATTATCTTCTCGATCACTCATCTAAAGTGTCGAAGTTTGTCTAGAACGACTTTGTTTGTGGTCAGCTAAAGTCAAAGCCACCCTTATAGAACATCGCAACATGGGACAGCGTGAGATTAGATGTCTAGCCGTGATCTCTAAAAATCTCCTCATTCAAATAATATCAATGCTAAATCCACTAAAGTCTACCGTTTAACTTTGAATGACAGCCTCCATGTAATAAACAACAAGAACGACGTCATGTTTTACGTCATCTCTACATCAGCGATTTATACTTCGACTGATAAAAGTAATGTTTTCATTTGCGCAGAAATTAAAGCTATTTCGTAGCATTTATTGTTTAAAGCAAGATTTTAAAATTACCCCAACCACTGTAAAAGTTGTCTCTGCCGGTCACGTAATCAAGTGATATGACTAAGCAAATCACATGTCCATGTGACCTGATATCAACGAGTTCATCATATCCCCCTTTTTGAGGCAGTATTTATGATAGAAAAGAGGATGAATCTGAATGTCTGTCCTTTGGTATGTACATGTAACTACTTTACTCTGCTAAAACGTAATTTTTTCTTACCTCTTCATATTCCCCTTCTTCCATTGTTTTGTCGAGATGGATTGAAATATGTAGATAAGCTGTTTGGTGTTAAACCAAAGGATTCCACACTTTTTTAATCACACGCTCACAGATTTAATGGTTAACCAGTTGATGGGAATTCCAACTCATTCATACAACACTTTGATTGTTACGTGACAAACTATCCAGTTGTGAAGTGTGGGGTAAAACTTCACTCAAGAACGGATAAAATATTCCAAACACAAAACAATTTAAATTTTTTCACGAGTTGTAAGTATCAAGTATCAAATCATAAGCAAAAAGTACGTGGATGACTTTGGTAAGAAATAGTAAAGATTGAGAAAAGTACTGCTAACCAAACCGTATATTCGAAATAAGCACTAGAGGTCACGAAATTAAGATATTACCAAAGTGCGGGTCTCTCGAAGATATAGCAATATAGCCTATTAATAACTAGTTACATATGCAAAATATAATGTCTGCAGCATACAATCCAAATCACATTATCTGAATATATCTGCCTGGCTTTGTAACAAAACGTCTACGAATATGCGCCTTTGGCAAAAAAGTACCAACTTATTAGAACAACAAGCGAAGGATTATTCTATTTGAACGTTTATCTGTTGGTTTACATGGAGGTAACAGGTATAATTGTCACGTGATGATATCTGATTGTAGCAGACACAAAAAATATGCCGGAATTATTCATATAACCTGTCGTTGACACGGTAACGTAAACAAATCAACCCCATCCGCTGCTTTTAGGAGGACCAAACTTCAAAGAGTATAGAAAATCAGTTTACCTGTAGTTTAAAAGTAACCCGTATAAATATCAGTCCACAGAAATGCAAAGAAAGCAATATAATAAGAATATAAGGCATTGTGTTACTTTGTCTTAAATGACTAAGGCAAATTTTATCTAAATACTTAGACCTGAAAGTTTAGATTTAGTATCTTTATATTCCTTGCATACGCGTGTGTGTGTCTGCTTGTTTGTTTTTGTTTGTTGGTTTGTTTGGCATTTTTGTTGTTTGCTGTGTGTGTGCTTTTTATTCATTTTTTTCTATAAACTTTTCTTGCATTGATATTCAAGTGAAAATGCAACTTTAATTAATGCGTAACGACCAACCGAATCGCATTTGAAATAAACTGTAGCTAACATTGACTATGTATGAGCAGCCAATAGGCTTCTAAATTATAGCTTATTCAACTTTTTCTCCCTTACGAAAGAATCATTTAACGTAGGGATACCCCGCATGTTTTTCACCGTTTGTTCAAATTAGCAGCATAGTTTACTAATAACATGATCCATATAACAAAGTAATAGACTAGAAATAAGCGGTAATAGCTAGCATATGGAGAGGGGAATAAAAACAAAACAGTGCCAATGAACCGGTGTATGATATAGAAAGAATCCTTCACACGTAATGATGTACCTTTACTAAACTTGATCGTTTTGGGTTTTATACATTTTAAAGTAAAAAATTCAAAGCACTGGGAGAGCTGAAGTAGGGTTATCCCGAAAGAAAGCTACCCAAATGCTGTTTTTTTTTGTTTTTTTTTTAACAATACCCAGTACACCCATGAAACACAATGTGAACACCAGAAAAAAATAAGTAACTATGATTAACATCAAAAATGCAACTAAGAATAGTTTGATTTATATCAAATATAAGTCAGTATTTTTTGGATCGTTCCATTTCCTTTTTTTCTAGACAAAAACGTGAATCGTTGTCCACAAAGCGATCCATTATCGGACGACAAAATGTTAGAATGCTCAAAATTGAGAGAAGTTGCCGACGACAAATTAAACATACTGAACAAATTATTTTGAAAGCAAATCAAAATAAATTTTAGGATAGATTTGAATTAATGTTTCGCAGAATCTTTGTTGGCATATTACCTTTTACATAATCTAAATGAGTTTTTTTCTTTATTCCCTCTTTAGATGTCTCAATTGAAAGGGGCTTCGCGTGAAGTTTCTTGTCAACTGAATATCTCTTGCATTTCTTTACAAATTTGGATGGATTTTTCATAGATTGTTACTGATCATACTGCACAAAAAGATTTTTTCAGGTAAAAACGCGTTAAAATGAAAATTTCTTATGACCGCAAATTCTGATTGATGCGTTGATGGATCTTATTGAAAAGTAGATATTTGAAATCGTTGCCATGTGACATAGTTAAAAGTGTAGACAACATTCTTGTTACCCGCAAAAAAACTATTTTTGGAACAAACTCCACATCATGTTATAAGAAGATTCTAATGGGTACCCATATCTTGTGGTTTCTTACTCAAAATATCTCAATTTTCTCTGGTAGCCTAACGGATCTAGGAATAGAAAATAAGCCTACATTTGGAAAATGCGTAACGGATAACTAATCTTTTCTTATAGTAAAGAGGCTTCAGACAACAATTCAAGTTGATAGAATTTTATTTTATTTTATTTTTTTTTTCGTCTTTTGGGATAGAAACATTGTGGACAATGAAGAAATCGCTTGATCAATACTAGCAGTTCCTTTATTTTCCACGATGTCTTCCAAAGCTTTCTTCTTGAGGAGCGTAAAAAAGAGGATTGTGTGGGATTGGGTTAAAACAGTAATTAACACAAAAGGAGTCTAATGGTGAATATAGATTTTTTATTGTATTTCCGTAAGTTGCACTTTGAATTCACATAGCTAATCGGTGAGGAACTGAAAGTTGATAAATTAGGCCTGATTTGGGCCCTCCATTGTGATATGCCACATTTACCATGATACAGGATTCTAAAATTAACATTTGAGGTTACCGAAAAATAATTACCCTTCAACAATATTGACGTAATATCACTGCTAAATAACTCCAAATGCACCATATGCATCACAAGGATGTGGCTCTTAAATGTCTTTTCTACGGACACATACGTTTATACGTGACTACTGGAGCGGCTTGGATCCGAACCATAACCTTCGACTCGTGCCGCTCTATCACTGAGCATAATTCGATCCGAACGTCTACATCAGCTGGATGGAGTTTAGTTAGAGATGAAAGATCGCATACATATGTATACATACATACAGAAAGAGACAGACAGATAGAGGCATTTTGTCAGAAAGAGAGACACAGAGAAAGAAAGATAAAACAAGAGGACCATGATGGTCCTATATTGCCGCCTGAGTATGATGGCTGAAGGCTTTATGAGATAATATACAAAATATCAAAGCCCTACACCTAATCCTTTTGGAGAAGATTTCCTCCTTTAATCCTGGGTATAGTGTAGATCCAACCATATTGAGCTAATTTCAAGAGTACGGTAATTTTTTGAAGTATTTAAGTATAGGGTCAATAGGCATTAATACATACCAAGTATCAAAGCTGGGATTGAAAAAAAAGCGCTTATTTTAAGAATACAGTAATTCTATGAAGTATTTTAATACAGAGTGAATAGGTATTATTACACACTAAATATTAAAGCCCTTGGCCTTATGGCTTTTTAAGACTTTTAAAGATTTGCTTCTTTATTTCTATGTAAAATCAGGGATCACAAAGAAAAGGGCTAATTTTTAGAACACGGTATTTCTTCAAAGTATTTTAGCACAGGGTCAAAAGGTTTTAATACACACTAAATATTAAAGCCCTTGGCCTTATGGTTTGGGAGAAGAAGACTTTCAAAGACTCCTCCTTTATTTCTATGTAAAATCAGGGATCACAAAGAAAATGGCTACTTTTCAGAATACGATAACTCTCTGAAGAATTTTGGTAGAGGGTCAATAGATGAGGATGTATACCAAATATCAGATCTCTAGGCCTTATAGTTTAAGAGGAGAAAATTTTAAGTTTACCTTCTTTATTTCCATGTCAAATTAGAAATCGAACAGAAAAGGGCTATTTTTCAGAATACGGTCATTCTTTGAAGTATTTTGTATATTGGTAGAGGGTAAATAGATGAGGATGTATGCCTTATATCAATTCTCTAGGCCTTATGGTTTGGGAGAAGAAGATTTTTAAAGTTTTCCTTCTTTATTTCTGTGTTAAATCAGGGATTGCCCAGAAAAGGGCTAATTTTCAGAATACGGAAATTCTTTGAATTATCTTTGTAGAGGGTCAATAGATGATGATGTATACCAAATATCAAATCTCTAGGCCTTATAGTTTAAGAGGAGAAAATTTTAAGATTTCCTTCTTTATTCTTGTGTAAAATTAGGGGTTGCTCAGACAAGGGCTAATTTTCAGAATACGATAATTCTTTGAAGTATTTTGGTAGTTAGTCAATAGATGATAATCTATACAAATTATCAAAGCTCTAGACCTTTTGGTTTGGGAGAAGAATATTTTTAAGAATTCCTTTTTTAATTCTATGTAAAATCAGGGAAAGCCAAGAAAAGGGCTAATTTTCAGAATACGGTCATTATTTGGAGTATTTTGGTAGAGGGTCAATAGATGATGATGTATACCAAATACCAAAGCTCTAGGCCTTATGGTTTGGGAGAAATGATTTTTCAAGTTTCCTTCTTTATTTCTATGTAAAATGAGGGATTGCCCAGAAAAGGGCTATTTTTCAGAATACGGTAGTTTTGTGAAGTTTTTTATGTAGAAGGCCAACAGATGATAATTTGATCCAGATATCAAAGCTCTAGGCCTTATTGTTTGGAGAAGAAGATTTTTAGAGTTTTCCCTCTTTATTTCTCTGTAAAATCAGGGATCGCCCAGAACAGGGCTAATTTTCGGAATACGGTAATTTTTTGAAGTATACTAGTTGTTTCAAGTATTTTGGTAAAGGGACAATAGATGATGATTTGTACCAAGTATCAAAGCTCTAGGATTTCTGGCTTGGGAGGAGAAGATTTTTAAGTTTTTTCACTCCGTTGCCATGGCAACCAGCGTTCTTCATTGATTTCAAATCTTTGTAGTATTCTTAAAGAGCATGACCTAAGGAACAATTCTGTGACTTTTCATTGAAAATCCATGGTTAGTTTAGGGGTAGAATATTTTTTTGTAATTGTGAACGGACGGACAGACGGACGGACGGACGGACGGACGGACGGACGGACGGACGGACAGACGGACGGACGGATGGACGGACGGACGACGGACGATGACCGATCACAAAAGCTCATATAGAGCACTTCGTGCTCAGGTGAGCTAAAAAGAGATAGAGTAAGAGAGAGAGGCGTTAAAAGTGTTCTTTTGAATATGTAGCTGACTGTAAGTGAACTTGTACCAATGGTCCAGCGAGAAACATCTATACCCTATCCTTTCGAATGTATGCATTTCTTGGGAGTAAGTAACCATATACCGCATAAAAGTATAACAATTATAGATTTTAGTTTGATCAACGTAAATATCTGCAGTAAAAACATTTTTCAATTTTAAACCCTGCTATTTTTTAATGTTTTTTTTTTTTTTTTTTTCACCAACTATGAATTATAGTGAAGAAAACAAAATTGAAATAAAGTCATATTGTCTGTTGTGCATTTGAATATCATTACTTCGACGCTTAAGTACCAATTGTTACATGCCGGGTCAACCAATGTACATCGCCTGACAAAGACCTACTGTTGGTTGTTACGGGGGATAGTGCAAGGATACAGAAACTGCTGAGAGCTCCGCCTGATTTTTAACGTGCTCGATGGATAGTATCGTCACACGGGGCCTCGGTTTTACGCCTCATCCGAAAGACAATTAGTTTTGTTAGTTGATATGGTCACTCCAGGGCTTGAACCTGTGATCTTGAGGTTTGAAGTCAAGTGCTCTGACAACTGAGCTAATCAGGCTGGCGAACAATTTATGCTCTAGTAATGTATGGTCTTGTAGTTTATAAGTAATCGTTTTGTCTCCGGTGAGGTATGAACCTTTTGGTTTGGCATGCTTAATGTATTTAGTTTTTGTTTTTACCTATATTTGTGTAAGTGCACGTTTTTACACATTAAAAGACGGCAAACACTTTGGACAAGTTTAGGACGACAATTCTAAACGCTTTAAGGTTGACAACTTAGGCCGAGATATGGTAGAAAACATTGTGAAACGAGCAATTTCTCCTTTTATAACAATGATTTCCTGGTGCAATTCTTCAGGGGCGTAAAAGCATGGTTGTGTGGGAAAGGGTTAAACTTCCAATGAATCTCGGTAAGTTAAAAAGATATACGAAATCTCTCATTTGTTTCTAAGAGGTAATAATTCTCAATGAATATTGCTATTAGGCCGCCGCCATAGCGCAGTCGGTAGCGCGCCAGACTCCTAATCTTCAATCATTGGTGTCATGGGTTCGATCCCCGGCGGCGGCAAATATTCTTTCCGACAATTGTCTCTCACCAATGGGTGGATAATCGTAAACCTAAGTGGGATAGCAGCTGGAGGCTAGGAAAGGATGTAGTGGTAGTACTGGTGTGAGAAATACGGGAAACCATTGTTAGGTGCTCCAGCCGCCGCGATATGGCCGAAATACTGTTAAAAGCGGCGTTAAACCCCATTCAATCAATCAATCAATGAATATTGCTAATCTAATATTGTCCAAGTTTCTTAAATGATTTCTTTATTATTTGTGAAACTAAAACCATATTCACAATACCATATAATACAACAAGTATCTAGCCCTCCGGCCCATAAACAATTACAATACAGACAGACAAGCAAATGAGAGTGACAATTCTAAATACATTTAGTTAGAAAGCATATGTTTTGCTAAGGAAGTAATGGATTTATTTAAGTAACTTGCTAGCATCGCCGTTAGACAACGAATTTAGCACAGCCTGGGTTACAATAATTCGGATGTCTCGCGTCGTTGAATTTGATGGGGGGAAATCTTAAAGAGCTTGCGATACTTTATTTTGTGTCGAAGGGTATATTAATTAATAACGGTAATTATTCAATATATCAATATATATAAAAATCATGTAGATCTGTAAAAAAGACAACAACATACTTTTATATTAATCCCTTTCGTTGCTGCATACAGTTTTCATGTTTCAATGGAAACTACAACAGCAAAAAGCCCCCCACCACACCCACCCCCCAAAAAATACGTATTTTCATTCCTTTAATAACACCCCAATTCATCCTAAAAATCCTTTCCCTGATTCACGAAATAAGTGTTAAACTCTTTAAGAGATAATTCCAGTTTATTCTATTATATATCTAAAGAGATGTTAACGATTATTACTTTTTCCAAGTCATTATTAAAATCAGTTTATGTAATCTCCTATATATTCATTCATCATCGTTAGTATGATTAGGTTCAAAAAGTAAATATATGACTTAGAGAAATCTTGTCATTTCAGCAAAAAGGGCCTTTAGCCGATTCCGTCAAATAAATAAATGAAAAAGAGATATGAAACAGCAGAGGTCAATTGAGGATTGTTTGCGAAAATAAGTGTAAATTTGGGTAGAATGAATTGAATTTTAGAAGATCTACGTGTTCAGACCATGCTTAGCTTGCACGATTTGCGCCGCCTGAGATGATTCTATACTAGAGGACCCTTTTAGCTTGACAGGTAACAAAATATAATCATGTCCGGGCGATCCGAACCTCGTAACTACAGCTTGAATAAGCTGTAGTTACGAGGTTTTGTTCGCCCAACGAAAAACATTCTAAAAGATGGTGTACTGTTAACATACAATGAACATGAATTTTGTCGATTTCCCGATATTGTTATTTTTTACAGTGTGAGAAAGATATTGACCTTTGACATAATTAATGACATAATTTGTAGCCTCAATAACAAGAGTACTTTATCTTTTCGGAAGCTTGTCAAGATATGATTTAGTCGAGATTCCAAGCAGAGAAAAAAACAATTATCCGCTGATATATGTTTGGTTTGTGAGTAACATTGTTGGCACCGATACCATATTCTCGTCCTAAATTTTAGATAACATTCTACTGTACTTTTATTTGAGGTAAACAAAACAATATATATGGACCGTTTAATTAACAATCATCAGGTGTATATTATTAAACGGTCTTCGGAATGCATAAATAGATAGATGGGAAGATGGGAAGATGGATAGATAGATAGATAGATAGATAGATAGATAGATAGATAGATAGATAGATAGATAGATAGAAATAAAGAAAGATAGATTGATAGAAATAAAGATATGTATATGGATAGATAGATAGATAGATAGAAATAAAGAAAGATAGATTGATAGAAATAAAGATATGTATATGGATGGTTAGATAGATGGATAGATGGATAGATGGATAGATAGATAGATAGATAGATGGATAGATAGATAGATAGATGGATAGATAGATAGATAGATAGATAGATAGAAAGAAAGAAAGATAGATACATAGATACATAGATACATAGATTGATACATATACAGATTAATAGATTAATAGATGTATATATGTATAGATGTATAGATATATAGATGTATAGATGTATAGATAGATATTAGATAGATACATAGATAGATAGATAGATAGATAGATAGATAGATAGATAGATAGATAGATAGATAGATAGATAGATAGATAGATAGATAGATAGATAGATAGATAGATAGATAGATAGATAGATAGATAGATAGATAGATAGATAGATAGATAGATAGATAGATAGATAGATAGATAGATAGATACCCATTATTGTCTTTCTTTTCATTTAGAGTGTACTTTCAATTCTCATTACTAACAGGCTTTAGTTTTCAAAGCATTGTACAGTGGTCATGGGTTATAATGGCGCATCTCAAAGGTTTATATTAACCTTAGTTGTTCTTGTCACCTTAAGAAAATGATCTTTCATTTACAGAATGCTCTTTGGCAAGGTATTAAATGCTCTTTTGATTCAAGAACATAAATTTCTTGCGGGAAAATTAGTAAGTGAAGTATTTAGTAAATGGAGATAGTTTGATTGTTTCTCTGCGAAAAGCAATTTCATTTGTCTTTAACCGCAAATTAAATGCAAATGAAGATCTCAAGAACCCATAAATTAACCTCAGGTTACTTTTATCTACGGTTGTGTCCCTGGAATTCTAAAAGATTTTGATACTGACTAAAGTTTTTACTGATATTTCTAATTGAAAATGATTATTCAATATCAATATATATTCATTAATTTTGTTTTAAAAATGTTTCTCTAATTGACCTCTGTGAAACTGTGTGTTTTTCTCAAATATTAATTAAACGGACCGCTGTAACATCGGAATGTCGCCTTTCACTTGGAAGATAACAAATGCATTATAAGAAAAAGCAATAATGCAAATAATAACAATGTAATTCAACGGGGTGAAATGTCGCGTTTATCCAAACCAAAACCTTTATAACTGCAGCGATGATAGGCTCGGTCATAGCGAAGGTGTTAGCAAGTCGAACTCCTAATCGCGGTGGTCCCGGGTTCGTGTCACGGTCGTCGCAAATAAGTGCATGGCGTTAAACCCAATTCAACAGCCAACCACAATATTGACGACTGTTTCTATTTCGGTCACTAATTAAATTTTCTCAGTTTATAATTGACTGATTGATTGATTGAATGGGGTTTAACGCCACTTTTGACGGTATTTCAGTCATATCGCGGCGTTTGGAGCACCTAACAAAAGATTCCTAGATTTTTTCACAGCAGTTCTACCACTAGTCCTAGCATCCAGCTGCTATCCCATTTAGGTTTACGATTATTCGCCCATTGGCGAGAGAAAAATGTCGGAAAGGATATGTGCCGCCTCCAGGGGATCGAATATTTAATTTTGCAGAGAAATAGATAGATCAAAGCACTGACAGTACTTATGATTATCAACCAAATGGTAAGAAGCTGTAAAACCTTAACATTTCGAGTAGACTGCCTTTGTCCGGTGACATAATGTCGCCGTCAGGTGACACAGTATCGCTGTCAATTTAAATTGGCTAAAAGAATTTTCCTTCACTACGGAAGTGATTGCCATAAAATACCGTGTTGTTGAAGGGCGACTCAAACTTCGTAGCCTCAGATTTAATCCAACAACGAGGTGAAACTTGGTTAACTCATTTAGCCTATTTAGTGATCAAAGTATTTGCATAAGAAATCGATGGCTTTAAAATACCGTACCGAGAACTTCTTGAAATAGAAGATAGGATAGTTTATAGCAGCAAATCTGTAATATAATCATATAGTAACAGCTTGTTTGTTGCGAATGGCAGGCAGAGTCGAAAGTTTTCTAAACCCGCGCATCTATTTCTTATTTAAGCTATAGCTACGAGGATTTTGAACCCATTTACGATCCAGGATGGTCTTGGACCACTTACTCTTACAGTAAAGAACAACGAAAGAGCATGAACTATTTGAGATATCTTCAGAATATACAATCACTTTTAACGCATTTAATATGGTTATCGGATGGGAAATTATGAATCTGTTATTTAACCCATTTGCACGTAATTCCACCTTTACGCCCTTAAGGAGAAGAAACGTTGGAAACATTGTGAAAAATGAAGAAATTACTCGTTACACACAATTTCTTTTTATTCTGCAACTTTTTTCTTCCTCAAAAGACAACTATCCTTAAAATTTCATAAACTTTAATAAAGCAGAAAGAAAACGATCGCATTAAGTACCTGCTACTTTTATCAATCATTTTGCATGCTAACTAGAATATGAAATTTGGATGAATTTGGTTATTTTCCTTCATTCTTCTATATTCATTGATTAGTTGGTTCGGATCACCAAGTATAGTACCTTTCAAGATTTTTTGCTTACCTTTTAGGTAGATGGTTCAACAGAATTTGTTTGACTGGTGCAATTTAATAGAATTTGCGAAAGACAATTTCGAATTGATAAAATTCTAACTGTGTCGAACTGGGTAAATCAAAGTACTGAAAGAACTGTAAACGAAAGGCATGGCTATGTGTTCCTTACAAAATGTTTGTAATGCTAACGAACTGAAGTGAAAGAAACATGTCTCCCAAAAGTCCTGAACTATTCTAAATAGTTTGCATCTGCCAAAGATTAAATGACTGGCTTCAATTTATCAATCGCGACTCTCAATCAGAAGATTAATCGACCAATCAATTCCAACGTTGGCCGAATCCTATGTGAAGCATTATTGTTGGTCTGGAGGCTTGATTGTCATAACTCAAGCTTATTAAAGCTGTTGTTACGACGTCTAGGTTGTCAACAAACCATTTCAAATTTTGTTACATTTTGCTGACCATAAACTTTGCAAAAAACGCTATTAAAGTCTAAGTGGAACTTACTGTCGGGGCGTGAGGGCGGGTTTAGCGGAGTCTGTGGGACGGGCCAGCGATTAATCAAATAATTTGTGTTAAGGCGATTATTATTCATCAGATTACATTTTTGGTTTCCTGAGAATAAATTTTGCCTCTAAAATTTATTATCAAAGCTGCACTTGCTAGCAAAGTGGCATGGTCGGCGTCTTCGACACTGTCTAGGTCCCATCCATAAAGTCGGACTTAATGCCTACTACGGTTTAAGCCTACGCATCTAACAGTCTGTTGATTTTCAAGAGCATTGATTAGGTTTAAAATCAATGGTATTATTCGATACAGTTATTTGTATTAAAACTTACACAAAGGATAGCAAACAAACGGGGCTGTTTCAAAGACTCACAGCAGTTATTTGAGTCTCAAAATTAGATTCTTACAGTTTGCACATAGAGTCGAGTATCGATCTTAATATGTCCATTATAACCCATGTCAAACAAGTCCTACGGATTTTAAACTTTGTGATATTGTCCTGCAAATTGTTGTTTGATCCGCCCGAAGAAATTGAATCAATGCCTGCGTTAAAGGCTCTATGGCTCTCCTGGAGACAAAAAAGGGGGAGGGGCTGGGGAACCTGAAACCTTTTTTCAAATATTTTACAGACACCGCTACGAATAACTTGAGAAAAAGTCTCAAATCCGATTTGAAAAAATTTGCCGAACAGAAAACGAAAATCATTTCAAAGTTTTTTTTGCTGCCAACACAAATAGTTTTTGAAATTTCTTAAAAAAGGTTTTCAGTACGGGCTTGTGACCTATACTGGAAATTTTTATGATGTGGTCTGTACACAATTTTCACGAAAATTTCAGGATTCGCGCTTATCATGTTACAGAAGTTTTGCCAACAACGGTCTGCCTTCTGTGAAATCAATTTGTAGTTATCCGACTGGATTGAATTTGTATTCAAGTCATAAACGTTAATACAACTCTTTTATATCAAAAATTATCAACCCTCAAACAATCGTCTTCTAGCCAAATCTAGTTATGGTCCGTCAAGCGAAAAGGAACCATCCAATAACTCTGAAAATTTGACAAGAGATCCTATCTAGATGCTATTAACCCTTGTCATGCTGATCCTGGAATTTTCCTGCTTGACAATGGCTTTGGCAGGTGTTTAGACTAAGAACAGCCTGAACGGGCGTGCAGTCTGTTCTTGTGCTTCACTACCTACTTGTTCTTAGTGTGCAGAGAAAAGCCTTAGAATTTAATATTGATCTAATTACTAAAAATTATAAAATGTATTGAAAAGTGATAAATATTCAGCAGGTCATGAGTTCAGAGATAATGATTTGAGCATAAACGTATAAGAAGAGATAAACGCCATTCTCAGACTGAGCAACACGCGCAGTATTACTATACTATTCAGCCGCCGTCATAGCGCAGTTGGTAGCGTGTCGGACTGTCAATCTAGAGGTCCCGGGTTCGATCCCCGACGGCGGCACTCATCCTTTCCGACTATTTGTCTCTCATGGGTCGATAATCGTAGACCTATGTGAGATAGCAGCTGGAGGCTAGGAAAGGATGTAATGGTAGTACTGGTGTGAGAAATACCAGGAATCCATTGTTAGGTGCTCCAGCCACCGCGATATAACTGAAAGATTGTTGACAGCGGCGTAAAACCCCATTCAAATTAAACTATACTATTCGCTCTATTCTGCCTAATCTGTCTCTTATCCTGTGACGGGTCACAATTGACGGATCGCTGACCACATCCACTGACCTCTGACAGGAGTTCGACATTGATATTAATTGGCGTTATTCCGCATAATCAGTGGTCATGACATGCAACAAAAATATGATTTGGTCCGTTGAGTAAGCTAAAGTTACCACGTTTTGGTCACCAAACCAACATTGATGCTTAAAACAATCGTCAGTGTTCAAATTTCACTTCCTGTCTAGATTGATGATTTAATTCGTAACCCTACTTTTGATTGACATCGTCGATTCATTAATTCATCTTATCAAATCAACTTAACCATGTGAAAACCTATCTTATAAACAAGACAACATTTAAGTCAATCAAATACGCGTTCACCCCGTATAAAATAAAACTTTAACTTTAGTACTAATATTCACTTTTTTCTAAGATGTTGTAACATGATTGTAGTGAATTGTCTGTTTCAAAGGGAACCAATCGCTTTAAATTTGGACTTCCCTTTGAAACAAATTAAATAATCTAATTCTGATTATGCACAAATATACATTATAACATAAATAACATGATAATTTCTACATTTGAGGGGAAAGGAGAATAAGCAATTTACCTCTTCTGCCGCAAACGACATCAAAACTTTATCGTCCATGTTTTTTTCGAGTAAGGTCAACTGATGTTCTAAGACATTAATGAAGAATTCAGCGGAGTTTGGAATGTCTCACGACATTTTCACAAAACGTTGTGCAGCTGCCATACTATTTGTGTCTTACCGCAAACGCAATGAATTTCAACCTTTTATATGAAGAATTTAAAAAATAATGTCGTAATGCAATTTGTCTTGGCAGTCACTTTAAACAAAAACTATACTTTTCATTTAAATCGTCTAGAAAATATCAATCTCTTCATTAAAAAAACACTTTCGCGATTTGCATTACAACAGTTTATCTCAAGTATATACATTCTGTTTTGAAACGTGTCTTTTTTTGAGTCATTAATATTTTTATCAGAATACATGTAGCCAGCGGGTTCACATAAACTATTAATAGGTGTTTTATGGTGCATCGACAGCTATGGTCATTTAGCTCGCAAACCATGTATTTAAAAAATGTTTTCCATCATTTAATCAAACACAATATATACTGTATGTATATAGTCCAGAATAGCTTGCTAAAAAAGAACTGATTTCCAGAAAAAAAGTATATTCGTCTTATTAAAAAAAACTATCAATCTTGTAAGAGCATCCTTCTCGTACTTAAAGCATGCACTTGTCAGCGCGAGGTTCACAAACTCATTCAGAAATATCCGTTGAACTATTAGTTTTTCCTTATCAAATACCAGCTATTAAACAATTGCCTTAAACAATTGTGGTGACTCCTCCTATATAAGCGCCCTATGTAATCAAGTTATTGGATAATAATGTCTTAACAAACTTCCATAAATGAGTTTCTCTA
This sequence comes from Fragum fragum, assembly GCA_946902895.1. NCBI lineage: Eukaryota > Metazoa > Mollusca > Bivalvia > Cardiida > Cardiidae > Fragum > Fragum fragum. Next base: position 47,240,435 of record OX336374.1, read on the forward strand.
TATAGCTTAGTAATAGTGTTAGACTAGAGTAACTGTTATTTGTCAATATGTGTGCGATCTCTACGAGCCTAGTCTATTACGGATAGCGACCGAAATCAAAGGCTGGATTGAACAAAACAGAACATCAATTTATACGTAATGTGTAATTTTGACCTCCGATATTTCTCTTAACCCATTCCAACACAGCAAAATTTTAGACTGGTCCAAATTGAAAGAAGCTGCAGACGACAATTTCAAATTGATGGAATTTTGATTTTTTTTTCGTCTTTTTAGATAGAAAACATTGTGGATAATGAAGAAATTGCTTGATACAACGTTAATAACGTTAATAATTGACGAATCGCTATTGTCAATACAAAACCGATGAAACAATTTCAAAAATAATACATTTAGACCGGAAATGAACTTTGGACTCCAACGTTGGCCGACATTTACGTTAAACATTTTTATTGGTTTGGCGACTAATACATTGTAACTACTTAACAGTTAGTTGGCGATATAATCGTTGTAGCTACATCTTGATTAGCTGCAGTTACAACGTTTAGATTGCCAACCAACTTTTCTAATTTTAGTTATATGTTACTGACAATACAATTCGCCGTCTAATATCGAAGTGGAATTTCCTGGTGCGTGGCCTGTGATTCGTTAATAAAAGAATGTCAGCAACAGAAACACTTCAAAATGAGATTTTCAACGAAATAAAAATGCGTGATTTTTATTCGTGTGTTTTGTTGTAGTTTTGTAAGGTATTCATTTTTGTACTGGCGTAACGTGGCAACATGCTCTGTAGAAACGTCGCAACGTCAATCTGGAGAAGACTTACAAACGAGAAATAACGTTGCGTTTAGTGTGTTTATTACTACAAAGATTGCAGAAGGATATCTAAGGCTATGCTTACCAAATTAACACTATCCTGCAATTCTACTCTCCCCAAGAAAACAGCTTTGGAAAGGATTAATGAAAATGACGGAATTGCTTTTTACATGCATTTTTTTCATTTTTCACAATGTTTTCTACCCTAAAAGACAAATGATTTTAAAATGGCTTCAACAATATTTGACGTCTGAAACTTCCTTCAATATGGACCAGTCTAAGATATTGCCGTCAGGAATGGGTTGACTCATCAGTATACTGTAAAAGATGGGATTCCAAACATTCCACACAGGGTTATGTAAAAGTAACATGTTTTTAACCGCCTACGGGTGCCTACGCTCAGCTGTTGGGTGCTAGTGGATAAAAATCGAAAGAGGGGCATAATTCGCACAAAATGCATCTAGAGTTATCCCCTTGATAGTATAGTTTCCTCTTTTGATAGTGAGCATGTGTGCCAAGTTTCAGGTGAATGCCTTCAGTAGAACCAGAGATATCACAAAATGTCATAGTTTTCGCACGACGACGACGACAACAACGAGAACAACGACGACACCAAGGAAATCGGGGTTTTCTCCGAAAAAATCCGAGCTAAGAATGAAAGAGGATAGGATGATAAAAACAAATGAAATATGAAATGAAATATCTTAAATTTTGATCACCGGCCCTTGAATGTCTTTTCATTCTTTTGATACGATTAAATGACAGAGAATGAAACAGGTTTTTTGTTCTTTGTTTTTTGTTTTTTAATTTCCTTGATCTAAATCACGTACGATCTATCAACAATATACTATTGACTACATTATATCTCGAGTTAGTAACAAAATTAATTGTATTCAAATTTTACAGACAATGTAGAGAACCATGACCCATTTTCAAATGGCTCTAGCAGAAGTCAGCAACATATCATGTTAACCCATTCCCCACAATGCATCCTTTCACGCCCTCAACAAAAGAACTTTGGAAACATTGTGGAAAATGAAGAAATTGCTTGTGTCAAACAATTTCTTCATTACCCGCAATGTCTTCTACTAAAAAAAAGACGAGTTTCTTTTTAAACTCCATAAACTTGAAATCGTTGTCTGCAGCTCTATACAATATGGACCAGTGTAAAATTCTGGTGTGTTGATATAGGTTAAAACTATTGGGTAAAATGGTCTTTCAACAAATACACAAGACAAATAAATAAATAAACAAACAAACGAACACATTTTAAGAGAGAAAATTGTTAGTTATTTTTTCAAATCTAGCTACAGTAGACAGCTTATTCAGACTATAGTTACGATGGGTAGACCTTTATTTTTTCAAATCTAGCTACAGTAGACAGCTTATTCAGACTATAGTTACGATGGGTAGACTTTATTTTTTCAAATCTAGCTACAGTAGACAGCTTATTCAGACTATAGTTACGATGGGTAGACCTTTATTTTTTCAAATCTAGCTACAGTAGACAGCTTATTCAGACTATAGTTACGATGGGTAGACCTTTATTTTTTCAAATCTAGCTACAGTAGACAGCTTATTCAGACTATAGTTACGATGGGTAGACCTTTATTTTTTCAAATCTAGCTACAGTAGACAGCTTATTCAGACTATAGTGTTACGATGGGTAGACCTTTATTTTTTCAAATCTAGCTACAGTAGACAGCTTATTCAGACTAAAGTTACGATGGGTAGACCTAACCAAAGATATACCTGTCTTTTTTCATTCCTTATCATTTATTTGCAAACTAGTGTTATTTGATTCTTCGACCGAACTATTTAGGCGTTGCTACCGATATCGCCGGGGTTCTCGAATCCCTAATGGCAAATTATCTAATCAGAGAGCTTGATATGATTTCTTTAACCCATTACACATACTATTTGACACAAGTTTACAACGGTCAAAATTGAAAGAAGTTGCAGACGATCATTATACGTCCATGAAACATAAACTCCTTTTTTATGGTGAGAAAGCATTGTTATAAGCATTTTTTTCATTTTCCACAGTGCTTTCCAATGCTTTTGTCGTGAAACGAGAAAATTGTGGGAATGGGTAGGGAGAATAGATTTTTTTTTGTTGTTGTTGTCATTGAGGTATGACCACTAGAGACCTAATCACACTGTATGAAAATGTGGCAACAGTCATTCAAAAGCACTCTAAAATTGACCATTTTACTGGTTTGAGGCAATGTTCTGATTTTCGCACTAGAACATAGGAATAAGATTATGTAACAAGACCTTTCTCAACGAAGTATTGAACATTTTTAGCTTGAAGGAACAGTAGTTATCACGTTTAATGTCACCAAACCAACAAAAAAACTTGACATAGGTTTCGTGGTTTTTAAGCGAATTATTTGATTAGTTCATCGGTTTTTCATGATTGGCTACGGCGATCCGATCATTGAAAATATACGATGTTTTAAACGTCTTTTTCAGAAAGGAAAATGTTTGTTCAACCATCAAAAATTACAAATGGCATGAAATCTATCAGAAAGCAAACCATATTCTAGTCTAGAAACTGAAAAAATGACGGGAAACGAATAAAAGTATACAGACATCTTGAATCACAAAGATCGCGTTGTATTGGAGTTATTTCGACCATTTATTTTTTTCTGAAAAGCAACTGAACAGTGATTTCCTTTTTACTTCTTATATTAGTGATTTGTGGCAAGAATCGAAAAAGTTCGGGATTTTCGACTGTAATATTTTAATCTTCGGAGAAGGCATTTATAAAAAAAGTGATTTAAAGAACTATTCTTCTGAAATTTTAAGAAACAAGAACATCACCTATACAAAAACTGCCTTAAAGTTAATCCTTTCAGGCGGAAACAACGAAATAGTCAAAGTTCAAAGTATTTACACACTCGATAGTGATGTCATGATTTGACCTTTATGCAATGAAATGTGTTTACGAGTTATTTAATTTTATGTTCATTTAAGACTCTAATTCTTGGATATCAACCTTAATTCTCAACAGACTCGAGGTCGAGAGGTATAAGCTGTAGCACTCCATCGTGTCACGATAGTTTCTGTTAAACCAAGGATTGATTTCGGTAAATCAAGCAATAAACTATTATTTGGAGTATTTCTGTTATCAAACTATGGTTGAAATGGATAATTCCATAGTTTGTCTCCATAAAATAGTAGAACTATAATTGACTTGAACCAACAAGTTCTGTGATTTAATTGTAGTTTGAAAATAACATATGCAATAATTGTCCAAACAAGTGATTTTATTATTGGAGTTCATGGGCGTGGCCAGCAGGGTAAGTGGGCTGGGCCAGAAATTCTTTATTTGGTCGATTTTTTCCATTGCTGATATGATCTCTTTCCACATGACGAGTCCCATTGGAATTTTGTCTTCAGACTTTTAATTTTGTGTGTGTGTGTGTTTTAGTTTCAAGTTCTCTAGAATTACAAATATGGAAAAAAAGTATGTAAAGAATTTTCTATTCTTAAACTTTCTTTCTTCTGTCAAATTGAGTAGTAAAACAAACCAAGTGAAATTACCCATTACATTTCTTGTGGGTTTTTATTACATTAAAAATGAACGAAAAGAGTGTCACCGCCAAGGTAATTTCATTGAAAATTCATAATTAATAGAAACCAACACCTCAAAAATCAAATTATCTTCACATTATTTCTATAACCATCGTCCTAGACGTCTCGAATCGCGCAATAAAAATATTATATTGAAACAAAACAAAAATGGAGGCGTGTGAATTTTGAGATTTCGTGTCGGTTTCCATTCTGAGCTAATCGATCACGTCGAGTGAAAAAATGATTTAATGACAAGTGAACGCATACGGGTCATATATAGCTGTTTCGTTGGTTCACAAATGACCAAATCAAAATAAAACAAGAAAATCACAAGATGGTACTATGGTTTGAGTGTGGATATTGAATTATAAATAAGGATCTTACTCAAGGGGCGTTGTTTTACAAATATAGATAAGACGAAAACAATTGACTAATTGCGGCTGCCATTCAATGAATCAATCGACCTATCAAATCATTTATTCATCCCTGACCTGAGCGTTCAACTCCGACATTGACCGCCATTTTTGAACTTGAAAATCGAAGTATTTCCTGGTCTCTTACGCCACACCCCACCCATCCACCACCCTACAACCACCCCCTAAAAAGGTAGGTAAAGGTAGGAAAATAATACATATCGATTCATTTGGCTTCCATAAGTTACTTCCCCTACAAAGACGGAAGAAGTTGTACGATGCATATAATTACTTTTAATTAACCAAGTATCTGGTCAAATTCACTAACCGCTGGCCCGTCCACTGAATTCGTTAGCTACGCCTATTGACTCCATCGGGAGGTTCCGCTTCGATTTTTAACAGCGTTATTTTGCAAAATTTATTGCCAGTAACATGTACAAAAAAGTATTTTTGGTTGGTTGGCGACCTTAGCATTGTAACTACAGCTTGAATAAGTACGACGTTTAAGTCGCAAAACCAACAGTAAGCTCCACATAAATGGAGGCCAGTGTCGGAGTAAAGAACTCACATATTGTCTTTTTGACTGACGAAGTCATTGGTCGACTAATTATTTGATTGTTAGCCGCTATTGGCCAACTAAAGTGTGTCCTGTTGAAATCTTGTATTGCTATTTGATAAGAGCTATGTCGAATACAGTCTCGAGCTTACTAACAGCTCGTGAAGTAGTTTTAACTTACTCGAATTTCCTACATAAAGTCATATTATCATGAATTCAGCTGATAAATTTGTCTAGACTGAATAAATCGTCGTTGAAACCATATAACATATGCTATACTTTTCATTAGGGAACCATCGGGTAATAATTGAAAAAAAATCTAGTGAACTCATGTCAGTCAGCCATGCTGAAATGATGCATAAAAGTGGCTCTTGGGTTCCAGACTACATATTTAACAATGTCTGGTCCGTTCGGTCATCCTTACTTACACGAAAAGTAGGAGGTAGGAGGTTTCAAGTTAAATACTGTTGCTTTAAATCCGCGGTGAACTCAGACTCGGGTGGATCTAATTTCTTTATGGGTTGTTTTCAGTATATGGGGATTTTCTGGCCTGAATACCAATCGCTGGCCACGCCCACCTGCTTCTTTAGACCCGCCCATTGACGCCGTCAGGAAGCCCCGCTTCGATTTTTAATCACTTTATTTTGCAAAATTTATGACGAGTAGCATCTAACAAAATGAAAAATGGTTGGTTGACGACATTAACTTTGTAACTACAGTTTGAGTAAGCTGTACTTACGATGTTTCAGTTGCCAAACCAACAAAAAAGGTGAACACAAATGGCGGCCGATGTTGGAGTCGAAAGCTCAGGACCGAATGAATCAATGGTTTGATTGGTAGATTGATTCCTTGATTCCTTGATTGACTGCAGTGATTGGTCAATTGTCTTACCGTTACTTGACGTGAAGTCTCACAAAAAAAGCAAGTATGTTAGATCTAATCTGATTTTCCCCCGACAACTCGTTCGACAAATGGTTATTGTAGTCGTTTCGTAATCGATTGGTTGCTGGTTGGAGTCCCACCGGAGGCGGGAGACAGAGCCCTAGTCCATCAACCTGTAAAACTCGGGAGCACTGGTTAGACTTCATTGCCTATCTCTCTCCAATGCGCATGCCAGCACCTGGATCGAGTAAGGACTACGATAGAAATAAGAGTTTGTCTCTTTATCGCATTATCCCCGAGTGAAAAAACATGAAAAAGGTAGCAGTTGAGAACTTCAGGTCAATTACATCAAATTCGGATCAGCAAATTGACACTAGATATCAAGACTTTAATTATGATAAAAAGGACGTATCAAATAACAAGCAAATATCCATTTATTAATGAAATAGACAACAGGAATCTCACCTCAAACACAAGAAAGGCAGTATCAACGTTTTTACCCTGTGCTTGGCTTTTCTTCAAAAGTTTCGCCTTTTTCGAGCTTCCAAATGACTCCGAATTCGACACAGAATTCATTGCACTTTTAAGTTATATTCTATACTTACAATAAGATTTATAATTTTATCTTAAATGCCTACCAAAAATAGTCCGAATGTTAAACTTAGAATTACATGTAATCACAAACCTTCGAAGAAAAAAATCATAAGATATTTTTATTCTATTTTTACCATTTCTTATAATTTTTCAAGAAAATGCTGGATTGGTTTATCTTCCAGTTTGATAATAATTCATTTGTTGAATTATTACGAAAGAGGCTTGGTAAGAATTTAAGCTCGTTTTTTTTATATTTCATTAATAATTTTCATATTTTTGATGTTCACAGATTACCTAGCGCTTCCTTTAAACACATAAAACGTAAACACAAAAAGAAATCCCCTTTACAACGTTTTTTCTATCCTGGTTCGGGTAGAATTGGGTTCTCCTTTAGACATTATCTTGATCTATATATAATTCTTGTTTTAAAAGAAGCAAACACAAACGAGACGATTTCATAAGCCCGTTTAAAGACTTCCAACTGAGATAACGTGCACAACCCATTTATGATACACAAATCATTTCATTCCTCTTGACAATTTATCAAATAAAACATAGATTGTCAAAAAAAAATCATTGAAAATAACAAAATGAAAGAGTAAAGGGTTGATGGAACGATAAATATTTAATTGTCCATCATTTTATCTTTTCCGATCCTGTAATACTTTGACCCAGACAAAACAATAAGATACTGAGATTGCGGCCTTTAAAACAGACTTACTGGAAGATCGGTAAACACGTTATGGAGATGATCACGCAATGCTTAAGGAGAAATAACTTATTTTCAATTGTAAGTAAATATTGTTTATTTCTCTCTCTCTCTTTCTTTCGCTCTCTCTCTCTCTCTGTGCTTCTTTCTTTTCTGTCTGTCTGCATGTCTATGTCTCTTCCCCTCGCTCTCTCATCTTTTTCTTTTTTCAAGCCGTCAAGAAACTTTAAATTTATGCGGAAAAAACACCCAAACAACAACAACAAAAACAACAACAAAAAAGAAATTCTTGATTCGAAGACCGAAGTGATTCGACCGAAACGTTTCACTCTTGAACGATTTTCTGTATCTATGACGACTATCCTGCCTTTCTGTATGATAATTTTACGAATACAACCTCTAGTTGATCTTTATCCTATCAAATTTTTCTTATGGAATACCATGTTTGTTTTTTCCCCGGATTGTTGACAAATGAAATAAATGGACGATAGATCTTCCAAAGAGACGACACATCTAAAACTTTGTCGGAAAAGGAAACATTGTTTGAAAAAAACAAAAACACTTTCTCCCATATACATTTGAGCCTCTGCGTGACATTTCCAACGATTTCGCATGTGCGTGGCTTGCACACATGAGCCACCCTGGACAGCCATTTGGGGCAATAAGAATATTCGCTGGTTGTTTAAAGAAGCTTTGGATCAGTATCTTTCTACAGAGTGCAGAGTGAAGACTCTGATCAGACTGTGCGGATGCACAGACTGAATCTTTACTTGGCGCACATGTGTAATGGTTGGAAATGTCATGCACGCGCTCATTTTGTATTTCCTTGTCTAAATCATATGACCTGACATGCATACGCAGATCAGGCAAGTCTTGTAAGAAGGGCAAAGGTCACAAAAACAAAAGAAATTCCAAGGGAAAGCATACACTATACGTTAACTCCCTGGAAGAGTTGTATTATGTCCCTTTGTAAAACTTGTCTTATCTTTTAGGTCATTTACTAGGAATAATAACAAAAACTGACAAGTAAGATATTAGATTACATTGTACATCGGATTTCACTAGAACATAAGGTATAGTTCTTAAAAAAGAAATCGATTTCGATTTAAAGCTCTGTCATGTACATTGTATATATATTAGATTTGTACGTTACTACGAACTCGAACCATCGCGGCGGTCAATCAAAAATATTAACTGACCTATCAAATTATATGATTAGACCGAAAGTAAACTTTGAACTCCGACATTAACCGGCATTAAGGTTAAGTATTTCTGATGGTTTGGGCACTGAAACGTCCTGGCTACAGCTTATTCAATCTGTAGTTACGACGTTTAGGTTACAAACTAACCATTTTACAGTAGTTTTACATGGTACTAGCGATAGATTTGCAAAATAACGCCGTTTAATTAAGAGATGAAGAGAATATTTTTTTGTTTTCATGGAGGTATGAACCGAAAAACCTAATCACACTGTATGAATACGCGAAGCGGATTCATATATCGTGTGATTAGGTTTTTCGGTTCATACCTCCTTGAAAACAAAAAAATATTATCTTCATTTCTTATAATTTGATAGCATCGAGCGAAATGCATCAACTTAACAAATTTTTATACCTTTTTGTAGTGAACTATTTTGTGCGGAAGCATTCAAAATGGCTGCGTACTCAAAATTTTGTTCATGGAGGTATGAATTAAATTTTTCGACCAATCAGATCGCTCGTTTTTGATAGACGAAACTAACAATTAAATTATTATCCTGTACTTCCTGTTCCTGAACCTTCTTTTAAAAAGAGAAGTCAATTTAACCTATTGCCAGATGGCAAAATTTTCTAGGTACTCCTAAATGTGAAAATAAGACCGAATTAAGGTAGATTTATTTAGAAGAGAAACTGTTTGTTTAAAGCAAATTATCTTTTTCCACAAAGAATTCCATAACAATACTTCCGATGAGCGTCAGAAATGGTGTGGTAAAGGATTAAGAAGTGCGTGTATAACTGTGGATACATGTAATGTAAGTACTATACTTGATCCTGGATGTTTTACTCCTGGACTTATGACGCCGCCAGGATTCCTACCAAAAGTCTTTAGTTCACCTCTCCCATTTTTTCCGCCTTCCCGATCACCGATATTTGCTCCCCGAATTTGACTTACCGATAGATTTTGCACGGGAAATTCGGGATGTGGTGAACCTGCTTCTTTCCATTCAAAGGTTAAGGACTATCTTTAAAGGCTTATCGGCCACCTTACCATAAAATATGACCTTGATATGATGTTTGACTTTGTACCAACTAAATGATCTCCCTAGAGGTTCAAATATGTGCAAAAACAACGTCATGTCCATCGCTATTCAATAAATGGGGAAAAAAAGCTTTATGTATCTTTTTTAAACCTAGTTGACCTGACAAATGGCAGAAATAATAAAACTGTTATTAAAAGTTCTTTCTGAAACGCATTCGTCAATGTGAAATTTGAAGTTCCTATCGCATAACCCTGAAAGCTATGGCTAACGCATTTTTTTTTTTTAATTTGCATTAATGTGACATTGAAAAGATTAATCGACCCCCCCCCCCAAAAAAAAAAAAAAAGCTAGATACATCAGAAACTTCGCCAAATTGACCGATCGCCACTGTCAATCAAAGAAACAAACGATCGATGAAATCATTCATTTTGACTTGGAGTGTAATTTGACTGCCATTCATGTGAACCATATTTATTGGTTCGGCGACTTATGCGTCGTAACTGCAGTTTATTCAAGCTTTAGTTCCGAAGTTAAGGTCGCTAACCGACCATTCTACTTTTTCTTACATGCTACCGGCCATACATTTTGCAAAATAATGCCGTTTGAAATCGAAGTGGAACTTTCTGTCTGAGCCAATGAACGGGGCCAAGGGAGTGAGTGGGCTGTGCCAGATCAATTATAAAGAATACAAACTTAAAACAAGAAAACTCTCTCTCATACCATATGCGTGTATACAGTTTTTTCAGGCGCTTAATATGTACTATAAATTTCATAAAGTTGACATTAACAGATCAAATTGAGCTTTGAATCAATTGAAATATATTTTCATATGAAGAAAAATAGTGAAAATGGAAGTCCCTTGGAAGGTTTGTAATAAATTAAGATCTAAATCTACGAAATGGAATTCCACGAAAATCAGGAAACAGTTAATTCCTAGAAAATGTAGACCCTCCTAATACGTGAAACTCAACATTTCGTTTAGAAAAATGTATTACTACGAAATTTATCCATTACCATATGACAACATTTAAGACTGGTCCAAATTGAAAGAAGTTATAGACCATTCCAAATTGTGCTGACATTAAGAAATAGGGTTAAAACACTGTGAGAAAATGAGACATTTCTTGTTCCAAACAATTTCTCCTTTTCCCACAAAGTCTTCAATGATCGTATTTCTTCGGTGCATCAAAATACATCTTTATATGGTAAAGGATTAACGCAAAAGGACAAGGGCTATTGTTGTAGGACAAAGGAAAAGACCACTTTTCACTCCCCAGAGCCTTGCAGGGTTCCACATTAACCCTTGTCATGCTGAATAAAATCCATTCGGATCTATATAAAAATTAAAGGGCTGAAAGCGTTGGTATTACTAGTTGTTCAGCTGTCAATACTTTTGAAAATTTTATTTCATAAACAACCCTGGTTTCACAAGGACACACAGGGGTCGTAGACTAAGATCAGACTGCACATGTGCAGTCTGATCCTTGTCTATACCTCCTGTTAAAACCGGAATATTCCGGGTTCAGTTTGACAAGGGTTAATTTTTTCATACACCATAGGCAAATCGGACCAGTATGTTTGAAGACTTACGGATTTTCAACTGTGATTTAAGGTTCACAATATCTATATAAAATTTTTGAAAATATGTCCACGACTGGTAAAGGGCAAAAATGATTGGGTTTAGTTTATATTCAAGGCTTCAGGCTCGAGAACTGGTGTTAGTGTTGACCTTCAATAGAGGAATTCTTTTTGTGAGGTGTTTTGATTAAGTTATAATTTTCATTTGTGTTTTTGTTATTTACTTGTTTATTTACAACACATTTAGGAAGGTACCTTTAACCATGGCAGGTCACGTGATATATTTCAGAATGCTGCATTACGTCATCACACTAGTTTTATCCCTGGTTTTACTGCCCGATAGAGGTCTCACAGATTATCCATGTGCCTGTAATTACCACACATCACGAAATGTCTATGGATCCGTAAGTTTAACATTAGTTCTAGGTCAAAGGAAAAGGGGCTATTTTGGAAACTGCGAACAAGTGTCGCGCTTTTTCAAGATGCACGGAATAAACACGCTTTTCAAGTTCAAAACTCTTCGAAATAGTAGAAACCCTGATGCGAAAAGTGGCCGATCTACATTTCTGATTCAACTGTTTATAGCAATATAGCCCTAAATTGATTCACTGACCGATCAATCTCCCATTTAAACCGGAAGTGAATTATGAAACTGACGCTTATTATAATCATGTATCTTGGTTTGGCGACTTAAACGCCGTAAGTACAGCTTAGTTAATCTGTAGTTACGACGTTAAGGTAACCAAACATCGAACTTCTTTTTGTTTTATGTACATGACCATATACTTTGATACCTCAGTCGAACCGCCTCGTCGAAGATCATTCGGTGTGGCCAGCGATCCGTCTATTTCAAAATCGTTGGTTGACGAGCAAAATATCGAAACTACAGCTTGAGTAAAGCTATTTACGGCATTTTGTTCGCCCAGCGACGAGATGTTTTTCCAAAAAAAAAAAAAATCCCTTTTGGGAGTGACATATTGATTTCAAGTTCGATATAGGCTGTCTGAAAACGTCTCTGAAAATATGTACTACTGCATATGACAATTGATGGATCGTTGTCCCCGTCCACTTACTCTGCTGGCCACACCTGCTGACTTCAACAGGAAGTTTCACTTCGATATTAAACCGAGTTATTTTACACAATTTACAAACAACATACAGCATAACTGTTAAATGGTTAGTTGGCAACCTAAACGTCGTAACCACAGCTTATTCAAGCTGAGTTTTTACGTTAAAGTCGCCAAACCAGCGAAAATGCGTCACAAAATGTCGAATATTATTTAAGTTCAAATATCAGTTCCAGTCTAAATAAATGATTTGATTGGTCGATTGATTCTTTGATTGACAGACACGAGTTCACGGTCATATTCGGTTATTGTATTCAGGTATTCTTTACTACTCACTAGCTTTATCTGCATGTACTATTCAATGATTTGGAAACAAGCCCTTAGAACTTAAATCGTTTACTCTCAATTCAGTTCTAATTTCCCCCAAAACGCTAAAACAATTTGACACACATAATCTACTGTCCTCTCTCAATTATAAAACTTATTTGAGTGGATTGTCTTTATTCTGTTTAAATTCAAATTTAACAATCGGTTTGGGTACTGTAAAAAAGAATCAAAGCACTGAAAGTACTGTGAGCTATAAAAAAATAGATTTGTTACGTAATCCTCTTTGCTTAAGGTATCAAGATAAAAAAAAATAATGAAAAAAAAAACAAACAAAAAACGATGATTTACAAAATGACGAAGTCTTAGACTGGTTAAAATTGCAAGACAGTGCAGACGACTATTTCAATTTGTTTGAATTTAGAACACATGTCCATTGAGTAGAAAGCATAGTGGACAATGAAGAAATTGCTTGTAACACGCACTATCTTCATTGTTCACAGTGCTTTCCAAAACTTTTTTCTTGAGAATCTGTAAAAGCGGAAATGAGTGGGAATGGGATAAATAGCATGCTTTTGAAAGAGTTCTCTACAATTTGAATATATTTTGCAAGATATTTCTTAAACACATAAGAACTACTTTTTAGGGGCGTAGGGATTCAATGCATTTAGTGGTTAAGCCTCCAATGGCAGTTTGCACTCGTTGAACTATGGGTAGACCTCAAAATTTGTCTGTTTACTTAAGCTATCAAACATATATCTTTGCTAGCTAATAAATGATATTTATCATAGCCTTCCACACTACAAATGCCAGTTTCCACGCTATATAAAGCGGAGTGTAAAGCAATACTAGACGTGCCGATATCGGGGGATCACTGGGTGGCTGTAGCGGTTCTTCATCAGGTAAGGCTTATATATGTATCATACAATATTGCCAAGATTTAGTAACTCAAGTACTCTGCTTACTTGTTTACCCTTTCCCAGACAAAACATTTTTTTCACGCTCATAAGGCAAAAACAAGGAAAACATTGCTAATGAAGAAATTGCTTGTTACGAGTAATTTCTTTATTATCTAGAATAATTTCTATTACGAAACACAAATATCTTTCATATTCCATGAATAGTAAATCATCGTCTGCAATTTCTTTGAATTTCGACCAGTCTAAAATCTTGTCGTCGGCAAATGGGAAAAGTAATTCAGTTACGGGAGGTCGATCAACACATTTGCAAGAAGCTCGACATATGCAAATAAGATGATAGGTTTTTGTTCAAGTCTAACCGTTTACCCGTTTATTTGATACAGCATATTTTATGGCAGGAATCATAAATATATTTTAAGTAAATCGGCGGAGCTTTCATCTAGGATAGAGAAATGATTGTTTAAAGAATAAAAATGAAATCCGTCGATGGGCGAGCAAATTGTCGTAAGAACATCTTTGATAATGCTGTGTTTACGACATTTTTCTAGACAACCGACGAATTATTATTTATCACATGTGGCGGTTAAGATCGACAAATTACTATTAAGATATAAAACATTCGTTGGGTGTTTATAAATGAGCGCGTGCGTGACATTCCCAACCATTACGCATGTGCACCAAGTAAAGACTCGGATCAGTCTGTGCATCCGCACAGTCTGATCAGAGTCTTCACTCTGCGCTCTGTAGAAAGATACTGACCCAAAGCTTCAGCGAATGTTCTAATTGCCCCGAATGGTTGTCCAGGGTGCTAAATGTGTGCGAGTCACACACATGCGAAATTGTTGGAAATGTCACGCACAGGCTCAAATGATATAAAGTCAAACTACCAGTAGAAACTGAAATGCAAAAGAAGTCCATTTTAAAGAATTTCATCGTACTACATTTAAAGATGCATGTCATTTTTTCGCAAAAAAAAAATCACGCATATTATGATGCAGGCTCAAGTATGCAAATTGTATTACAGATTTGATAACGTTATTGACTAAATTGCCCAACAGGTTTTGCCATTTTCCGTTTGCGGCTGACAATTAAATAAACAGTCGACCAATCAATTCATTCATTCTGTCCGGCAGAGAAGTTTGAACTCCAAAATTGACCGCCATTTTTGTTAAGCATTTTTGTTGGTTTGGTGACTCAAATGTCGTAAGTACAGCTTGTAAAAGCTTTAGTTACGACGTTTAGGTCGCCAACCACACATTCTTCTTTTTTATATGCTACAAAAAAAAAAAGAAAATAAAGCCATTTACAATGCAATCGAGACTTCCCGTCGGAGTTTATGGGCGGGGGTCAACGGCGTATGTGTGCGGGGCCAGCGATTGGTCAATTACACACGCCATGCATGCAGTCGAACCGATCCTTCATATATGTCAATAAGTGTATTATAACGACCATTCTCTGAAACGACCACATTTTGGTCATAGCTTGAGTGGTCGCCTAATACAAGTATAACGCTGCTGTTGTCTGACTAGTATTTCAGAGCTAAAAACTCTGTAACGACCCGTCTTTATCACCTTTAAGATGAATAATTTTGTAACATATGATATAACGTCATTAAGTCATTTCCGTCACAATAATCCCTCTTTTTCACCCCCCTCCCCCAAAGAAAAAAATCTTTTGAAAACATTGTGGTCAATGAAGAAATTAATAGTAACAAGAAATTTCTACAATGTCCACAATGCTTTCTACTCTAAAAGGCAAAGATTTCTTGAATTTCACCAAATTGAAATTGTCGCCTGCATTATCTTCCAATTTGGACCAGTCTAAAATATTGTTGTGTTGGAATGGGTTAAGAGGGACGAATATTGTACTATTTCGTGAAGCCGATTCCATGCATATCGCATAGTAATCCCATGTCTTAATGTCTCAAATGGAAGGACACAAACAAACCGTGTTAACTACTAGTTTAAAAAGACCCGTGACTTTTAGTGCGCATAGAAGTGTTGATGGATTAAACAGGGAACTAAAATCTGAATTAATGGCTTTCTGCAGGTCTCATATTTGAAAACAGACTATCTGGTTCGTGAAGAAATATGTCCAGGAAGTCCAGACCCGACCGACAGCGGTAAATAATTATTCTCCTGTAAATGTATACAAATGTCTAACTACAACATTACAAGTGATGTCATTTGAGATGTTCCATTGGCGCTTATATTAAATAACCTTAATATCGGTGCAAACCACAAAGGTACAAGTCACCAAACACATTTTATAATAGTAATGTGAGTTCAAATCCTTTTTTTTCGCCGCCGTCAGTTGGTAGCGCGTCGGACTGTCAATCTAGAGGACCCGGATTCGATCCACGACGGCGGCACACATCCTTTCCGACTATTTGTCTCTCACCAATGGGTCGATAATCGTAGACCTCTGTGGGATAGCAGCGGGAGGCTAGGAAAGGATGTAATGGTAGTACTGGTATGAGAAATACCAGGATTCCATTGGTAGGTTCTCCAGCCGCCGCGATATAACTGAAAGATTGTTGAAAGCGGCGTAGAACCCCATTAAAAAACAAATAAAATCCTTTTTTCTTTGTATTTTTTAGTTTGTAGAAATGAAATGTTAAATTCATATCAGCTTTGCATGGAAAAATGAATAAAAAGAATAACAAAAATATTTGAACTGTAAGTTGTGAAGCATTTAAGCTGAATTTATGACTTAAACGTATTAATTACAGCGTTTGTTCCACTATATGAAAAAGCAGATGTCACGGGGGTAGGCCGGATGTGTTTTTCTTATACCCTTGGTTACACCCTGGTTACAATGTAACCGCATGGGGTCTCACACACATGATAATGCTTTTCATTCCAAAGCTTACATCGAGATAAAAAAAAAATGTAAGATGTGGAATAAAAAACACCAACCTGCTGCAATCCGGGAGTTACGAGGAAAGCAGTAGTAAGTCTTTGATTTAGTTGCCTCCTTCGACAGGCCACAGAGAAAGGCCGAGGTACTATTCTGCAAAAAATGCCTGGTACCCAAACGTGCGAGTATTTGTCGAATACAATGTGACACAATTTTAGTTATTTAAATGTACAAATACAACCTACATATCTTATTTGATGCATGTAAATGATAATGCAATATCAATCATTTAAGCAGAAATAAATATTCGTCAGATTTGCTATCTCTATTCTTAATTCAAACAACAACAACAATAACAAGTCATTTTACGAAGAAAACTATTTCAAAATCCAGTCACCACCTCGACAACGCCAACTTCCAAACGTACAACACAAGTCTCATCAAAACAACCGATTTTGACCACATTGAAGCCGAAGTTCACACAATCGCAATGGGGAATATTGACTCCGAAACCAAGCAAATCAACGTATAAAGCACCAGTGACGCCTGCATCAACATTAAAACCAACTTACAGACCAAAACCGGTAGTGTCAGGTAGATTATTAGTAAAGATACTTTTCCTGTACTTTCTTTAGTTCTATTATGGAGCATTTTAAGGAAGAATATGTAGATTACTTGACCAATAGCTGAAAGGAAGTCCCGCTTCGATTTTAAATGATGTCATGTGGCAAAACTATGGCAAACCGCATGTAATGAAAAATAAAGTCATAATTGATTGGCGACCTAAAACTCGTAACAACAAATTGAATAAGCCGTAGTTACGACGTTTAAGTCGCCAAACTAATAAAAAATATTTCCTAAAAATGGCGATCAAATCTTAATTCCGGGCCGACTGAATGATTTGATTGGTTTATATATTCTTTGATTGGCAGTCGCGATTCTTCAATTGACAGATTGTTGGCTATGCCCACTGATCTCCAACAGGAAGCTCGTCCGGCGTTGTTATACAAATTTTATGGAATTTACATGTAACAAAAAAGTAATATGGTTGGTTGACAACAGCTTGAATAGAATGTAGTTACGATGTTTAGTGTCCAAACCAATACATATGCTTAACATAAATGTCGGAGTTCAAAGTTCAAAGTAAACAATACATTTGAAATTCATGTCTCTTAAGTTCAAAAAGATAATTTATTCCCCTTGATAAGGTTTGAGCGAGTTGTCTCGACGCATCATTTTTTCGTCTCCAGGCAGTTGCCGAGAAAACCAAAATATGTTGTTTGTAAATTCTTTGATGTAGAGGATTTTTTTTAAATTTCGACAACAGTATATCAAAATAATTATATGATTAAATAGGATACGTCGAAATTAAAGAGTGCATGTACGAAATCGTCGATGTTAATAAAATGTAAGAGAATGGATTTTGTTTCAGACATTTTAGATTTTGCTCATAAAGCTTGCTAGGTATTGCGCATACATTTAATGTTCTTCTCTAAGGTCTATGTCACTTTTACACGCCCGGTAATCTCGGGCTCCATTTCTTTTTGGAGAACAGTGCAAAAAGGAGACAATGATACTTCCGATATGGAGCCAATGACCGGAACTGAACAGAAAAGGTAAGAAAAACAGTGCACCTTGCGTACAATTTTATCTCCTATTTACCTATTATACATTTTCCCAAAACGTCCAGAGTTTCATACCACATAGAAATGATTATATTATCCGTTGGCGTTGATAGATTCCAAAAATAATTCCGTTTGTGAATAGAAACTTGAATCAAAGTTTGGACATCGGACCCGATCAAACACGAAAATGCGTGTTGAAATCGTTCAAATCTATGTTATCAACAGTTCTGAAAGATTTAAGTGGCGATGACTGTGAAATGAATGATAAAGTGCTGATATAAAATGATGTTACCACAAAGAACTGCGTTTTCCTACCCCTTTTACTGATTTTTTTTAGATGAGAAGGAGACCAGGATGCGGTGCGGGAGACAAGATTCAGAGAGAGAGGCGATGCATATATAAATGTACTGTAAAACTTCTAATAGAACCCCATACTCTTATGTAACCCCAGCCCCCTCTTCGGACGTCAAAACCGACCCGTTCTGTATGATTTTCGGTAAACTTATAGCCTGTAATAAACCCCAATCCCCAACAAATCAATGCCACAATGAATTTAATAGAGGGCGAATGTAACTGTTCTCAACCAAATGTTTCCCTTTTGTGATCGTTCAATGCTTAGATAATTGTTTTGCTTAAAGTTTTCTTCTTTATATTTAGAAGGTGCTGTATCCTAGATTATGCCAAAAGGTCAAAAACTTCACTGCTATAATTAATAACACCGTGAAATTGACAATTTTTGGATGATTTGGGAATGATTTCGGAATGAAATTGAATGAGTGGAAGGACGCTAATTTTGTCCAAATTTGCGATATTATTACCTCCCTTTATTTAAATATACGTGATTTTGTGTTCATGTGTCTTCACGGACCAGTCAGACGCTTTAAAACCCACATCAGCTAATAAAATTGTTGAAAATTGTTATCGATTTGAATGAAATGCTGCGCATTTTGGACGGTTTTTAAATGTTTTAGAACTATTTAGAGCGTTTTTTTAATGGTTTGAGTGAGTGTTTGGAATGAATGATTGGAAAATTCGATTTTGAATGGTTTTGTTCGATGTAATTGTCAATTTCACGATGTTACTAACTGTATACTATGTATACTGTAAATTCATTCCATTCATGAACCACCTTTGGTTTTGATCTGCTCTTTGCAGTCGAAGTAAATCTTCGCCCCCCCTTTTTCCGTCTTAACATCTACAGCCTGTAATTAACACGCACTCCTTATCAAAGAAGTGTGAAAATTCTAATAAACCACCGGTGTTGTTATAGAGCTCTTACCACGTATAAGGCACAGAACGTCCGTTTATTGCAGATCTGAACTCCTTCCACGCAACAAATTTCTAAGAGCCTAGCGTATTTTTCAAATTTTGTAATGACCTGAATTCTCAAATTAGCTTTTTTTTTCTTTGAAAATGTTTCGTTAGAATAGATTCACAAGAATTATTACACGTTCACTTTATATTAACCGTTGTGACACGGTACCTCAGTTTGGAAAAGGGAGAAAAGATATAAACATGGCTTTTCAAGAGAGTCTTAGAGACACATTTACTGTGTAAAAGAGAAAGAAAAAGTGTCCTGTAATATTCATAAAGTTACAGTCCTAGAAAATCATTAGCTGTATTCTTTTAAATGCATCGCCTCTCCCTCTGAATCTTGTCTCCCGCACCGCATCCTGGTCTCCTTCTCATCTAAGAAAATCAGCAAAAAGGGTAGGAAAGCGCAGTTCTTTGTGGTAACATTATTTTATATCAACACGCTATCATTCATTTCACAGTCATCGCCACTTAAATCTTTCAGAACTGTTGATTACACGGATTTGAACGATTTCAACAAGCATTTTCGTGTTTGATCGGGCCGATGTCCAAACTTTGATTCAAGTTTCTATTCACAAACGGAATTATTTTTGGAATCTATCACCACCAACGGATAATATAATCATTTCTATGTGGTATGAAACTCTGCACGTTTTTGGAAAATGCATAATAGGTTAATAGTAGATCAAATTGTACGCGAGGTGCACTGTTTTATTTACCTTTTCTGTTCAGTTCCGGTCCTTTGTTCCATATCGGAAGTATCATTGTCTCCTTTTTGCACTGTTCTCTAAAAAGAGATGGAGCCCGAGATTACCGGGCGTGTTTTAAGGCCCTACATATAAATAATATGGCCTTAAGACCTAACATTTCTTATTGTTTTGTCAGTGATTAACCGACAATGCTCATATTTGGAATGCAAGTAATTACGCACATAAGTTTCTTATGGATGTAAGCTGCCCAACGACGATAATTTGAAGGCTTATACCTGCAACTACATAGTAACTGAGTTTGAAAAAAAAAACGCATCTCTTCGATATAAATGTCTCGCTCGTTTTCCAATAAATCAACCCTTTTTAGCTAGCAAAGCGTCAGCTTTGATAGCTTAAGTTAACAGACAAAATTTTGAGGTCTTCTCAAAGTTCAACGAGTGCAAACTGCCACTGGAGGCTTAACCACCAAATCCATGGAATGCCTTCGCCATAAAAAAAATCTTATGTATTTCAGGAATAATGCAAACTCTATTCAAATTGTAGAGAACTCGGTCAAAAGCATGCTATATAACCATTCCGCTTTTTAAGCATCTTAAGAAATAAGCTTTGGAAAACATTGTGGACAATGAAGAAATTGCTTGTAGCAAACAATCTTCAATGTCCACAATGTTTTCTACCCAATTATGCACGGGAAAGATTTTTTTCGATTCAACCATGCTTTGCTAGCTTACAGTACTTTCAATACTTTGATTCTGCGTAATGCCGTAGGTGACAGAAGCCTTTGTCCCGATGTATTGCACAGTCTAGCGCTGCAGGGTAATGTTGACTTGAACCAGTATGGCGACCACTGCTTATTGCTTGTGACTACACACGTGATCTGGCAAGAGGCGGAGTGGCAATGTAATTTGAATTATGGACATCTCCTCACAATACCTGATAAAGCCGAGAACGATTTCATTTTGGAATTCATGAACAACAATACTTTTTTCCCTATGTGGATAGGGCTGAATGATATCAACCACGAACAAACATTTCAATGGACTGCAGGTATGATTGAATGTCATAGTAACGCTCTGATAAGATATAAAGGCTTGTCATTCACAACCCGAAATGTTTCTGTTTTAGCAGGAGGTATAGAACAAGATTAGCCCGCATTTACGGGCGGTCTGATCTAAGCCTAGGTCATTTGTTTTACATGTAAAGTTAGCATATCTATTGCATTAATAAAGAAATGATAATATACCAAAATGAGGGCATTTTAGTGCTTTTCTCTCCTTAAAAAATAAAGACAGTTCTGAATAAACTGTAATTACGACGTTTTACGATTACGATTTACGTTCAGCTTTGTCTCCCTAATGATATATTTGCAAACTCATGTTTTTAAATATCTCGTTCGAGGTGCCTTTGGTAGGACAAATGGTGGGGATTACTTTTCTCCTCGTACAGAGGCAAAAATATGTTTTTACCATAAATACAGCTTAGGTGCCCATCAAATAAAAAAGACATATCATTACAATAATGTTCCGAATGGAACGCTTAAACACTACATAAACCTTTTATTTTTCAATATATCGGCAAAAATTGCCTTAATCGAGAAAAGGAAAATAAATCTCATTAATAACATTTATTTTCAGTTTCTTGATAAAGGCATTTTTTGTCGAAATATTGAAAATTAGAAGGTTTGTGTGTAGTGAAAAAGAAAAAGATCGTATACACCGGTAATACTTTTTCTAGTATGAATGCAATTTGGGACCTCTATGTCGAAATATTCTTAAGATGTCATCACACCGTACACAGATTTAATTCTTCTCGAGATCCCTCTGCTTTTTGTCCAGAACATGATCGATCGAACTTCCATATATAATATTCAAAAAATAAAATAGTATGTTGGCGATCTAAATGTCGTAGCTAAAATTTGAATTAGCCGTAGTTACGACGCTCAGTTCGCCAAACCAACAAAAATGCATAACATAAATATCGGCCAGTGTCGAAGTTCAAAATTCACTTCCAGTCCGAATGAATGATTTGATGTGCCGGTGGTTCTTTGATTGATAGTCACGATCCGTCACTTAGGTCACGGGTTGTTTTTCTTCCCAGACCCTAACCTGAAAGTTTCCTACACAAACTGGACACCAAATCATCATACTCGCCACCATGGAGCAGAGGACTGCGTCACCATAGCGCCGGATGGTCAATGGGATGACAGGAGGTGTGGTCATTATAATATGGAGGACAATCTAGCTGCTCAATACGGATTTATATGTCAATATGGTAGGTAACCCAATGTCCGTTACTTGATCAAATTAACCTGAGACTGATTGTTTTAGCCCACCTTAGCACACACCATTTAATGTGGGCTTTTATGATCATCCTGTGTCTGTCGTGCGTCGTGCACCACATTTCGTCCATCATCAATCAACAGTTCCTTAAAAATCTTCTCCTTTGTAACCAAGTGGTCAATGTCAATAAAACTTGCAAGACTATCCTTTGGTTGACCCTGTTCTAAACTTGTCCGTAAAACTTCGATTCGTCCTACGTTGATTATGCATGTCGAGATAACAGTTATCAAAATCTGGAAAGAATATTGGCTGAGACGGGGCTCATAATCTCAGTCCCAATGTCGAGGACACAGAATGCTTACGACCGAGCTAACCGAACATAGCCGAAATCGAAACGAGTGGTGTTTATTTTGTATATTTTAAGATTTCTATTGAAACGAAAGCGGAGGAGACCAACGCATAGGTTGGCTGCCCAAAACTTGTTACTATCGCAAATTAACGACTTGGTAGGCCAATAAACACTCCCCGACAACTACCGGGATTTTACGAATTCATGTTGCAGCGATAAAAGCGTTTACCGGAGGGTATCTAGATTACAGCTTCTGCATGATAACTCTCAACCCATAACCAGATGACAAAATTTTAGACTAGTTCAAATTGAAAGGAGTTGCAGACGACAAATTAACGTTTCTGAAATTTTTGATTTTTTTTTTCACTTTTCTGGATAGAGAACATTGTAGTAAATGAAAAAATTGCTTGAGGGGCGTCAACACGTCATTCTATGGCAATGGGCTAAAGGAAAGAGTGGTGGTATCATTCAGAAACATCTTTCATTGTAACATAGCTCACAGGTTGGCATAAATGTTAAAATATTCACAACAAAATTGGCTTTCAACGAACAGCTTTCGACTTCTTTTAGAAAGCTGTCGCGACTTTGACATTTATTATATACATATTTTTTTCATTAACTTTTGAAAATCATTTTTTTATCATTTCAGATATAAAGAATGACAAAGGCTCCATAATAGTCGGTTAAGACACGATTTGACATCGGGATATTATCTAGATGTAATTAAGGCATTCAGATGAAGGAGATGAAAATACAGCGTTACGTTTTCTTTTGGTTTTACTTAATTCTGTTCCATACAACAAGTGTGTGAAGTTGGCAGGACATTAGACATTAGACATTAGACATTCGACCGAATGTCTAACTGGGAAATTAGACATTCAAATACCAATGCCTAATTAGACATTAGACATTCGATTAGACATTCGACCAAACCCGTTTTTGAATGTCTAACTGCCATTTTGGACATTAGACATTCGATTAGACATTCGACCAAACCCGTTTTTGAATGTCTAACTGCCCAATTAGACATTAGACATTCGATTAGACATTCGACCAAACCCGTTTTTGAATGTCTAACTGCCCAATTAGACATTAGACATTCGATTAGACATTCGACCAAACCCGTTTTTGAATGTCTAACTGCCATTTTAGACATTAGACATTCGATTAGACATTCGACCAAACCCGTTTTTGAATGTCTAACTGCCCAATTAGACATTAGACATTCGATTAGACATTCGACCAAACCCGTTTTTGAATGTCTAACTGCCCAATTAGACATTAGACATTCGATTAGACATTCGACCAAACCCGTTTTTGAATGTCTAACTGCCCAATTAGACATTAGACATTCGATTAGACATTCGACCAAACCCGTTTTTGAATGTCTAACTGCCCAATTAGACATTAGACATTCGATTAGACATTCGACCAAACCCGTTTTTGAATGTCTAACTGCCATTGTAGACATTAGACATTCGATTAGACATTCGACCAAACCCGTTTTTGAATGTCTAACTGCCATTTTAGACATTAGACATTCGATTAGACATTCGACCAAACCCGTTTTTGAATGTCTAACTGCCCAATTAGACATTAGACATTCGATTAGACATTCGACCAAACCCGTTTTTGAATGTCTAACTGCCCAATTAGACATTAGACATTCGATTAGACATTCGACCAAACCCGTTTTTGAATGTCTAACTGCCCAATTAGACATTAGACATTCGATTAGACATTCGACCAAACCCGTTTTTGAATGTCTAACTGCCCAATTAGACATTAGACATTCGATTAGACATTCGACCAAACCCGTTTTTGAATGTCTAACTGCCCAATTAGACATTAGACATTCGATTAGACATTCGACCAAACCCGTTTTTGAATGTCTAACTGCCCAATTAGACATTAGACATTCGATTAGACATTCGACCAAACCCGTTTTTGAATGTCTAACTGCCCAATTAGACATTAGACATTCGATTAGACATTCGACCAAACCCGTTTTTGAATGTCTAACTGCCCAATTAGACATTAGACATTCGATTAGACATTCGACCAAACCCGTTTTTGAATGTCTAACTGCCCGATTAGACATTAGACATTCGATTAGACATTCGACCAGACCCGTTTTTGAATGTCTAACTGCCCAATTAGACATTAGACATTCGATAAGACATTCGACAAAACCCGTTTTTGAATGTCTAACTGCCCAATTAGACATTAGACATTCGATTAGACATTCGACCAAACCCGTTATTGAATGTCTAACTGCCCAATTAGACATTAGACATTCGATTAGACATTCGACCAGACCCGTTTTTGAATGTCTAACTGCCCAATTAGACATTAGACATTCGATTAGACATTCGACCAGACCCGTTTTTGAATGTCTAACTGCCCAATTAGACATTAGACATTCGATTAGACATTCGACCAAACCCGTTTTTGAATGTCTAACTGCCCAATTAGACATTAGACATTCGATTAGACATTCGACCAAACCCGTTTTTGAATGTCTAACTGCCCAATTAGACATTAGACATTCGATTAGACATTCGACCAAACCCGTTTTTGAATGTCTAACTGCCCAATTAGACATTAGACATTCGATTAGACATTCGACCAAACCCGTTTTTGAATGTCTAACTGCCCAATTAGACATTAGACATTCGATTAGACATTCGACCAAACCCGTTTTTGAATGTCTAACTGCCCAATTAGACATTAGACATTCGATTAGACATTCGACCAAACCCGTTTTTGAATGTCTAACTGCCCAATTAGACATTAGACATTCGATTAGACATTCGACCAAACCCGTTTTTGAATGTCTAACTGCCCAATTAGACATTAGACATTCGATTAGACATTCGACCAAACCCGTTTTTGAATGTCTAACTGCCCAATTAGACATTAGACATTCGATTAGACATTCGACCAAACCCGTTTTGAATGTCTAACTGCCAAATTAGACATTAGACATTCGATTAGACATTCGACCAAACCCGTTTTTGAATGTCTAACTGCCATTTTAGACATTAGACATTCGATTAGACATTCGACCAAACCCGTTTTTGAATGTCTAACTGCCCAATTAGACATTAGACATTCGATTAGACATTCGACCAAACCCGTTTTTGAATGTCTAACTGCCCAATTAGACATTCGATTAGACATTCGACCAAACCCGTTTTTGAATGTCTAACTGCCCAATTAGACATTAGACATTCGATTAGACATTCGACCAAACCCGTTTTTGAATGTCTAACTGCCCAATTAGACATTAGACATTCGATTAGACATTCGACCAAACCCGTTTTTGAATGTCTAACTGCCCAATTAGACATTAGACATTCGATTAGACATTCGACCAAACCCGTTTTTGAATGTCTAACTGCCCAATTAGACATTAGACATTCGATTAGACATTCGACCAAATCCGTTTTTGAATGTCTAACTGCCCAATTAGACATTAGACATTCGATTAGACAATCGACCAAACACGTTTTTGAATGTCTAACTGCCCAATTAGACATTCGATTAGACATTCGACCATACCCGTTTTTGAATGTCTAACTGCCCAATTAGACATTAGACATTCGATTAGACATTCGACCAAACCCGTTTTTGAATGTCTAACTGCCCAATTAGACATTAGACATTCGATTAGACATTCGACCAAACCCGTTTTTGAATGTCTAACTGCCCAATTAGACATTAGACATTCGATTAGACATTCGACCAAACCCGTTTTTGAATGTCTAACTGCCCAATTAGACATTAGACATTCGATTAGACATTCGACCAAACCCGTTTTTGAAAGTCTAACTGCCCAATTAGACATTAGACATTCGATTAGACATTCGACCAAACCCGTTTTTGAATGTCTAACTACCCAATTAGACATTAGACATTCGATTAGACATTCGATCAAACCCGTTTTTGAATGTCTAACTGCCCGATTAGACATTAGACATTCGATTAGACATTCGACCAAACCCGTTTTTGAATGTCTAACTGCCTAACATTAGATCAGATATTCGACCAAACCCCTTTTTGAATGTCTAACTGCCAAATTACACATTGGAAAATAGGAAGACTTAACACTTTTGAAACATAACATATCAAAATTCCTTTGCGTATGGCATTAAATACACTTAAGTTTCTTTAATCAAATAAACGTTCTTTTAAAGATGTTTTTAAGCGATTGAAAGATAAAATTATTGAGTTTCAACACTTTAGATGTATTTTAACTCATTCGTTCTGATGTCTGTTCGAAGCTTATTTCATCTACAAATTGATTGTAAATTTTGCCTTACCCTATACCAAACGGAACATTTTGACCAAAATCGATAATTTAATCCAAATTACCGATTGATTGTTATTGTTTTCCGATGACAAAGATGAACAATTTATGATTAGAATTTCAAACGGTTTCATTCAAAGACTTCGTAATTCTTTTTAAATCTATCATTGCACGTCGAAAAAACTGATAAGTAAGCTGATCAATGTCTAGGCCAAAGATATGGTCTAGGTAACCGGCCAATAGCCCCTCCGGACAATATCCCCTTCTAAGTTTTTTGACATGGCGGACATTTTCCCCTACCTAAATTTAACAGGGCGGACATTAGCCCCTTCGCCATTCTGACAGGGCGGACAAAATCCCCATTCCTCATATTAACAGGGCGGACATTACCCCTTCATCGTTTTACTACTGCGGATAAAAGCCCCTTTCTGTAATATATCACAGACAATTCACGGTTTCTGGATTGGATATAATTCCGGTATTTCACATGAAAACCAGTCAAAGATTGTAAAAATTATAATAATAATCAATGAAATACTCTGATTCTACTGGCGACTGATATGTTGTAAAAAAAACTCATACAAAATTGTAGCTACGATGTTTCGGTCTCATACCAACACCATGTATACAAAAGAGAAAAAGATAAGATCATAAGGAAAAGGTAATAATATAGCTAATATTTAGCATGTTCTATTTTGTTAAGTCGGATTTAAATCTTCGAGTGTCAGGACAACATATTTCCAGATGGCTTCGAATAGTAAAACGTTAACACGAGGTTCATTTTAAAGAAACATGCTGGTAAAGAGGGACAAGCTCCTATTTGCCTCTACCATGACGTTTTCTAGAATACAAATTTTATGGAGTCGCTCGCATAGAAATGTGCAAAAGTATTCAGTTAAAAATTGAGCACTGGTTTATTATTCAATAAAAAAAAGAGTAAAATTTATATTAATCTGGGCTTATTGTTCGTTTCGTTACTTAAGCCCGTAGAAACTTGGTACAATTTTACGAAGGGGATAATGTCCGCCGATCGAGGGGATGGTGTCCGCCATGCATAGACATTCTACCAAACCCGTTTTTAATGTCATACTGCCCAATTAGACATAAGACATTCGATTAGACATGTTATCATAAAGTTAAAAAAATACGAGTAATCAAATAAAGTCAACATTATATCGAATGTCAAATTTTTCACGAAAAAACAAGAAACCCGTTTAAAACAACAATAAAAACAACAAAACAAATGGACATGCTTCTTTTTCAGAAAATTCTGTTCAAAAATAGTTTTTTTTAAATTTCACAATATATAACATATTTTTTCCACTGCTTAAAGTGAAAAACAACATAATTAACGCAATTGTCGTATTAGAATATATATACATGTAAATATGACCAGCTGATGGTAGAAAATCATTAAGTAGAACGGTGAAACCTTTTCCAATTTTCTGTTAAGTTTCTGTCACACTACAGCGTATAGCACCAACGTACGCCGACGTATGAGAAATTCAGTCTGTACGTTGGTGTACGTTGCATACGTTGGGCATAAGTTTTGCATACTACTCTTAGTACGCTGTCATACGCTGGCATACGTAAGTCGAGTATGTTGAAAATTTTGTGCATGCACAAAATTTCCAACGTATGCCGACGTATGGATAGTACGTTACTAATAAGTTTCATGTACGCTACTTATAAGTAATGCATAGGTTCATGTTCGTTACATGTAAGTTACTCATACGTTCGCATACGTTGCCATACGTAAAAGTCCGTTGGACGCTTGTGTAGCGTGTGCTTAGCGTATGCATAACGTGTTTGTAACCTACAAGCAACGTACTCCTAACTTATGGGTAACTTATTCCAAGCGTTCATCGACGTATTGAGCGTATGTCCGACGCACTGGGAGGGTACTCAGCGTACTTTGAACGTATGTAGAACGTACTGAACGTATTTGTAACTTACGGGTAGCATATCTGCAAGCGTTCTGAGCTCATCTTGTACAATTTTGGTACACATGAGTAAATCATACCACTCAGATTGGTGAGAAATGGAAGACCATGAGAGACTTAGACGAGAATATCAGCTAGCCATATCGAATCACCAAAATAATGTGATTGAAGCTGCTTTGTATGTGGCTAGTAGGATCCGAAGAAGAAGAGGCCAACGCTTCTGTCTGTCGTTTTGTGTATGTGACGAGTTCGAGTCAGACGGAGCAATAGAGACTACAGTTTCGTTCACAGACGCCACTGAAGAAGCATTTGAGTCCGAACGAGGGCGGTTTTGATCATCATTGTCCGTATGCTGGTTATTTCCGTTATCGTCTGTCTGTTTAGGAGATAGGGAAGACGCCGAACGTGTAGGCGCTGAAGTTTTCTTTGCGCGGCCTCTTCCCGAGTTTTTCCTTTGTTTCTTTAGGGACATGTTTACCGATCTTCAACTACATAAATAATGAAGACTGGGTAGCCAAGAGATAAATATCATACATGTATCTGACGTCACGAACGTCACGTGCACTACAAGCACGCTGTGCACAAGTTTGGCGATCGTTGGGCATACGTTCCTCATAAGTTCTTCATACGTTCCTCATAAGTTAAGAACGCTAGGCAAACGCTGGACGTGCGCTGTTGTACGCTTTCATAAGTCATGTTACGCCAGAGGTAAGCAATGCATAAGTTACTCATACGTTGGACATGCGCCATTCATTCGCTCAGTACGTTGCACGTACGTTTTGCATAAGTTCAAACAGAGGCTTTCTCTCATTTTTTGTGACTTTTCTTCAGCGTATGACAACGTATGACAACGAAATTATTTCTTTTCATGCGTTCGGCGTACGTTGGCTTATACGTTTTAGTGTGACAGGGGCATTAAATACTGAAATGCTTCCACACGCCAGGAACGCGTTTAAGACTGGCAAGGCACACGTTCTGTGTAACTTTTAGCCAACGTGTTTCTAGCGTGCTCGCAGCGTATGTGAACGTGTACATTGGCTGTCTCTAGTGTACTGAACGTGTTCGGAACGTATTTCAACTCGTTCGTAACACACTGAGGAATTGTGAGCATGCACGACATCTGTCGATATACTCAGCGTGTAACAACGTGTGTCTGTGTGTCGATGGCGTGTGTGGAGCGTGTTGTTTAAAATCAAACACGTCCCGAACACGCTGGCTAAAACATAAAGGGTTTTACAGTGAAGATTTTACTCAGTACAATATACGTGTGTTCTCGGAGTAGACAAGTAACTAAAGCAAAAGATAAATATAGCTTAAGTAACTAGGTTCTGGTTGTTTGTGTTACAGTTGTTTGGTTGAAAACATTTAACCTCATGTTGGCCGCTTTTAACATCAAATAAAAAATTTGTTTTGTATTGTTTTTTTTTTTATGTTTTTTTTAAATGGGAATTTACACCGCTTTTGTCAATCTTTCAGTCATATCGCGGTGACTGGAGCACCTGACAACGGATTCCTTGTATTTCTCCTACAACTACAAACATTTCATCTTTTCTTGACCCCGGCCGCTACCCTACATAGGTCTACGATTATCAGCCCCATTGGTGGGAGACAGATAGTCGGAAAGGATGAGAGACCTGTAGACTAACAGTTCGACGCGCTACTAACTGCGCTTTGACGATGGCTTGATTTTTATTGCATTTGATGGCAAATGAGTTGCAAAGACTATATAATATGCATAGCGTTTACGAGGACTTTTAACGATAAAGGAATAGGCCGATCAAAGTTGAGAAAATTAAATTCGATGATCTGTTATTTGTATTTAATTGATAAATAATGTACATTCGAGTATTCATTTTAAGTCTTTGAGAGTAGGGCTGCTTCACCATAATATGTATAATTTCGAAAGCTGTTTGGTAGTCGCCAAATCATGGTAACGGTAAGGTCAGGCCAATCTTATGGGTATCAAATTATGACATAGCAAGTGAAGGGATATCAATTAGTGGATTGCTGGCCCCGCCCCTTGGCCTCCGTCGAGACATAACAACTCAGAAATTTTATAAAATGTCACTATACTCTTTTATTTTGATTAGGACATAAACCAAGTACAAATCGATGTTGGACCTTTAGCACGTCTTGGCTACAGCTTATTCAAGCTGTAGTTTGTTTCGACGATCAAGTCACCACACATATATTAACTTTTTCTAGAAAAATAGAACGTTCGTTGTCTTTTGCACTTACAGATTTATCTCGAGATGATTTGGTACTTTTAAACCCCTACATAGATCATACGACATTTTACGGCTGATGTCAATTATTCGACGCACACCTCTGGTCTCTGTAAGGAGCATAAGCGATTACCTTGCTATTTGATTTTAATCTCAATGCTGGATTTTAATGTGGTTGGTTTTTCAATTGTATCGTGGATAACATAAATGCACAACTCATACACTGAAGGACTAAAGAAACGCAAATTTCAGTTTTTGGTTATTTTTATTAGCCTTGCTGGGCGATGTTGTTTCCGTTGTAAGGGTTTACAGTTAAGTCATTACATTAGCAAAGATTGTTCTAAATAACTACACGCCTAAGAGCAGTGGCATCTTAAAGGTATCTACCCCTACTACGAAAAAAGACAAAAAAAAATAAATAATAAACCAGTCACCGTTCTTTGGCAAATCAATGAAAGCTCAGTAAATTCAAGCATATCTAGATTTTTATAACATCTGAAAATGAAACTCAACATTTTGTCTTGAATTTTTGTAGATATTTCCATCTTTCTGGGTAGAAAACATCCGGCAAAATGAAAATATTGATTGTTACAAGCAATTTTGTCATTTTACACAATGTTTTCCAAATTATATTTCTTAAGGGGCGCCTAAAAGCGTCATTGTGTGGGAATGGGCAAACCAATTTAAATCAATCAACCTGCACAAGCTTTAGCATCTGATGAAAAATTTATATTTTTTATGTAAAATTTATTCTTGTTAACCCTGGTTTATACGTCCCGGTGGCTATCAAATTGAGAATACATTGTAGAAAAATAATAAGCAAATTGAGAATGCATTGTAGAAAAAGAATAAGTTTGTTGCAAGCAAATTTGTTCCCTTTCCACAGTATTTCTACCCTATTGAATGTTTTATATATCATTTCATATATTTAAGTATTTGAGAAAAAGTGAGAAATAAAAAAGTGGAATATAAAAGAGATGACCGTAAGAAGTGTCACAAAGATCTAACTAAGACAATCTTTTTGAACGTGTTAATCCATTCACCAAATTCTTATTACTATATTGAGATATATCATGCAATTACATATATGATACAATGTATGTAAATCTTTTTGTTGTAATTTTTTTTTCAGATTTTTCTTACTTAAACATTTTTTCCCAAATTTTTCTAAATGAGAAACTTTTAAAATAGATTTCCTTTACCTCTTGCATTTATAATCCTATCTAAAATTTACAAACTCGTTATTTCCTTAGAATTAAAGGGAATAGCAAACGACTTCCTTTGTTACTTGTATTAAGGGGAATCGGGTGAAAATCAAAGGCAAATAGCCGATCATTATGAGATATATCCAGTGTAAATCCAAAATACCACCCGTGGTCTATTACGCAATCAGAGATAACGATCAGAAGCGTGTAAGTTACTTGTATTAAAACAGCACTTTTAAATTTGATTTACCATTAACCCTTCACAGAAAAAAAATCTCAGAACGAAAGAGGATACGAACGAAAAATTAATAGCCATGTGTACCGAAAATAATGGATCTTTCAAATGTGGAGAAAATCGGCGTAAAAAGTACTCTATATCGCAATATGGTTATTCTTAGTTGTTGTTGTGTGGTTTCCTTGTTTTAATAAGTCTTTTCAAGTTAATGAAGTAAACGCAATGATTTCCTACAAAGGACGCCTTTGCTAATTTTGTTTCGAAAATGAGAATTAAAATATGAAAACTGGACGAGAATGAAATTGGTTCCTAGGTCGGGAGAAAAAAACGATTAAAACGTGTCAACGTTAATATAAACTACCACATCAATTCCATATTCTAAGAGAATTTTAAGAGTACTCAACATTCCCCTGTATTGATTTCTGAAAAAAAATATCTTATTCTACGCAAAATAGGAACATTTAGTCTCAGCCCTTATATTCTCTATATAGCAAATTTAAACCGGAACTACCCAGTTAAGTCAAGGGAGTTAATTATAGGGCAATTTTCAGGACAACTCCGTATATCGGTAGGGGCCCATTGAACCATTCTCGTTGCAAACAATTGTGGAAATTAATATCCCGCATTAGACGACCCGTATTTTTTAATTATTACTTTTCAAAATAAGATGCTAAAAAAGATTGTCCGTAAAAAGTTTAAAAAATAGAATATAAAATCTATTATTTTAGCTGAATCCGCAAATTTTTGTTCGCCAAGCATGAGTTAGAGCGTAATTTTCCTGTTGAAACCGTCACGACAAATGACGAAACATCTATCAAAGCATGAGAATGGTCAAATTTGCTCCCCCTTTTTGTTTGCGTCGCTTTTATTTAAGAATGTATGACGCAACAAAAATGACCGACTCACTGGATATAGCGTTATTGGATGAAAATTTAAGTCGATCGGTAAAACAGTTATTGTTCATATTCTGACAATTTACACGAATAAACTTGCGCTCCGCTTAGGTTGAATCGCGTAAATTGTCAGAAATGAACAATAACTATTACTTCTTTTAGGCCATGAATCTAGGACAATAGCCCCTCCGGACAATATCCCCTTCTATGTTTTTCGACAAGATCGACATCATCCCCTTCCTAAATTCAACAGGGCGGACATTTGCCCCTTTGTCATTCGGATAGGGCGAACGAAATCCCCTTCCTATTATTAACAGGGCGGACACCATCCCCTCGATCGGCGGACATTATCCCCTTCGTAAAATTGTTCTTAGTTTCTTCCGGCTTAAGTAAAGAAACGAACAATAAGCCCAGATTAATATAAATTTTACTCTTTTTTTATTGAATAATAAACCAGTGCTCAATTTTTAACTGAATACTTTTGCACATTTCTATGCGAGCGACTCCATAAAATTTGTATTCTAGAAAACGTCATGGTAGAGGCAAATAGGAGCTTGTCCCTCTTTACCAGCATGTTTCTTTAAAATGAACCTCGTGTTAACGTTTTACTATTCGAAGCCATCTGGAAATATGTTGTCCTGACACTCGAAGATTTAAATCCGACTTAACAAAATAGAACATGCTAAATATTAGCTATATTATTACCTTTTCCTTATGATCTTATCTTTTTCTCTTTTGTATACATGGTGTTGGTATGAGACCGAAACATCGTAGCTACAATTTTGTATGAGTTTTTTTTACAACATATCAGTCGCCAGTAGAATCAGAGTATTTCATTGATTATTATTATAATTTTTACAATCTTTGACTGGTTTTCATGTGAAATACCGGAATTATATCCAATCCAGAAACCGTGAATTGTCTGTGATATATTACAGAAAGGGGCTTTTATCCGCAGTAGTAAAACAATGAAGGGGGTAATGTCCGCCCTGTTAATATGAGGAATGGGGATTTTGTCCGCCCTGTCAGAATGGCGAAGGGGCTAATGTCCACCCTGTTAAATTTAGGTAGGGGAAAATGTCCGCCATGTCAAAAAACATAGAAGGGGATATTGTCCGGAGGGGCTATTGTCCGGTTACCTAGACCATATCTTTGGCCTAGACATTGATCAGCTTACTTATCAGTTTTTTCGACGTGCAATGATAGATTTAAAAAGAATTACGAAGTCTTTGAATGAAACCGTTTGAAATTCTAATCATAAATTGTTCATCTTTGTCATCGGAAAACAATAACAATCAATCGGTAATTTGGATTAAATTATCGATTTTGGTCAAAATGTTCCGTTTGGTATAGGGTATGGCAAAATTTACAATCAATTTGTAGATGAAATAAGCTTCGAACAGACATCAGAACGAATGAGTTAAAATACATCTAAAGTGTTGAAACTCAATAATTTTATCTTTCAATCGCTTAAAAACATCTTTAAAAGATCGTTTATTTGATTAAAGAAACTTAAGTGTATTTAATGCCATACGCAAAGGAATTTTGATATGTTATGTTTCAAAAGTGTTAAGTCTTCCTATTTTCCAATGTGTAATTTGGCAGTTAGACATTCAAAAAGGGGTTTGGTCGAATATCTGATCTAATGTTAGGCAGTTAGACATTCAAAAACGGGTTTGGTCGAATGTCTAATCGAATGTCTAATGTCTAATCGGGCAGTTAGACATTCAAAAACGGGTTTGATCGAATGTCTAATCGAATGTCTAATGTCTAATTGGGCAGTTAGACATTCAAAAACGGGTTGGACCGAATGTCTAATCGAATGTCTAATGTCTAATTGGGCAGTTAGACATTCAAAAACGGGTTTGGTCGAATGTCTAATCGAATGTCTAATGTCTAATTGGGCAGTTAGACATTCAAAAACGGGTTTGACCGAATGTCTAATCGAATGTCTAATGTCTAATTGGGCAGTTAGACATTCAAAAACGGGTTTGGTCGAATGTCTAATCGAATGTCTAATGTCTAATTGGGCAGTTAGACATTCAAAAACGGGTTTGGTCGAATGTCTAATCGAATGTCTAATGTCTAATTGGGCAGTTAGACATTCAAAAACGGGTTTGGTCGAATGTCTAATCGAATGTCTAATGTCTAATTGGGCAGTTAGACATTCAAAAACGGGTTTGGTCGAATGTCTAATCGAATGTCTAATGTCTAATTGGGCAGTTAGACATTCAAAAACGGGTTTGGTCGAATGTCTAATCGAATGTCTAATGTCTAATTGGGCAGTTAGACATTCAAAAACGGGTTTGGTCGAATGTCTAATCGAATGTCTAATGTCTAATTGGGCAGTTAGACATTCAAAAACGGGTTTGGTCGAATGTCTAATCGAATGTCTAATGTCTAATTGGGCAGTTAGACATTCAAAAACGGGTTTGGTCGAATGTCTAATCGAATGTCTAATGTCTAATTGGGCAGTTAGACATTCAAAAACGGGTTTGGTCGAATGTCTAATCGAATGTCTAATGTCTAATTGGGCAGTTAGACATTCAAAAACGGGTTTGGTCGAATGTCTAATCGAATGTCTAATGTCTAATTGGGCAGTTAGACATTCAAAAACGAGTTTGGTCGAATGTCTAATCGAACGTCTAATGTCTAATTGGGCAGTTAGACATTCAAAAACGGGTTTGGTCGAATGTCTAATCGAATGTCTAATGTCTAATTGGGCAGTTAGACATTCAAAACGGGTTTGGTCGAATGTCTAATCGAACGTCTAATGTCTAATTGGGCAGTTAGACATTCAAAAACGGGTTTGGTCGAATGTCTAATCGAATGTCTAATGTCTAATTGGGCAGTTAGACATTCAAAAACGGGTTTGGTCGAATGTCTAATCGAATGTCTAATGTCTAATTGGGCAGTTAGACATTCAAAAACGGGTTTGGTCGAATGTCTAATCGAATGTCTAATGTCTAATTGGGCAGTTAGACATTCAAAAACGGGTTCGGTCGAATGTCTAATCGAATGTCTAATGTCTAATTGGGCAGTTAGACATTCAAAAACGGGTTTGGTCGAATGTCTTATCGAATGTCTAATTGGGCAATTAGACATTCAAAAACGGGTTTGGTCGAATGTCTAATCGAATGTCTAATGTCTAATTGGGCAGTTAGACATTCAAAAACGGGTTTGGTCGAATGTCTAATCGAATGTCTAATGTCTAATTGGGCAGTTAGACATTCAAAAACGGGTTTGGTCGAATGTCTAATCGAATGTCTAATGTCTAATTGGGCAGTTAGACATTCAAAAACGGGTTTGGTCGAATGTCTAATCGAATGTCTAATGTCTAATTGGGCAGTTAGACATTCAAAAACGGGTTTGGTCGAATGTCTAATCGAATGTCTAATTGGGCAATTAGACATTCAAAAACGGGTTTGGTCGAATGTCTAATCGAATGTCTAATGTTTAATTGGGCAGTAAGACATTCAAAAACGGGTTTGGTCGAATGTCTAATCGAATGTCTAATGTTTAATTGGGCAGTAAGACATTCAAAAACGGGTTTGGTCGAATGTCTAATCGAATGTCTAATGTCTAATTGGGCAGTTAGACATTCAAGAACGGGTTTGGTCGAATGTCTAATCGAATGTCTAATTGGGCAATTAGACATTCAAAAACGGGTTTGGTCGAATGTCTAATCGAATGTCTAATGTCTAATTGGGCAGTTAGACATTCAAAAACGGGTTTGGTCGAATGTCTAATCGAATGTCTAATGTCTAATTGGGCAGTTAGACATTCAAAAACGGGTTTGGTCGAATGTCTAATCGAATGTCTAATGTCTAATTGGGCAGTTAGACATTCAAAAACGGGTTTGGTCGAATGTCTAATCGAATGTCTAATGTCTAATTGGGCAGTTAGACATTCAAAAACGGGTTTGGTCGAATGTCTAATCGAATGTCTAATGTCTAATTGGGCAGTTAGACATTCAAAAACGGGTTTGGTCGAATGTCTAATCGAATGTCTAATGTCTAATTGGGCAGTTAGACATTCAAAAACGGGTTTGGTCGAATGTCTAATCGAATGTCTAATGTCTAATCGTGCAGTTAGACATTCAAAAACGGGTTTGATCGAATGTCTAATCGAATGTCTAATGTCTAATTAGGCAGTTAGACATTCAAAAACGGGTTTGGTCGAATGTCTCATCGAATGTCTAATGTCTAATTGGGCAGTTAGACATTCAAAAACGGGTTTGGTCGAATGTCTAATCGAATGTCTAATGTCTAATCGGGCAGTTAGACTTTCAAAAACGGGTTTGGTCGAATGTCTAATCGAATGTCTAATGTCTAATCGGGCAGTTAGACATTCAAAAACGGGTTTGGTCGAATGTCTAATCGAATGTCTAATGTCTAATTGGGCAGTTAGACATTCAAAAACGGGTTTTGTCGAATGTCTAATCGAATGTCTTATTGGACAGTTAGACATTCAAAAACGAGTTTGGTCGAATGTCTAATCGAATGTCTAATGTCTAATTGGGCAGTTAGACATTCAAAAACGGGTTTGGTCGAATGTCTAATCGAATGTCTAATGTCTAATTAGGCAGTTAGACATTCGAAAAACGGGTTTGGTCGAATGTCTAATCGAATGTCTAATGTCTAATTGGGCAGTTAGACATTCAAAAACGGGTTTGGTCGAATGTCTAATCGAATGTCTAATGTCTAATTGGGCAGTTAGACATTCGAAAAACGGGTTTGGTCGAATGTCTAATCGAATGTCTAATGTCTAATTCGGCAGTTAGACATTGATATTTGAATGTCTAATTTTCCAGTTAGACATTCGGTCGAATGTCTAATGTCTAATGTCTAATGTCCTGCCAACTTCACACACTTCCATACAACTAGGTATTTAAAGAACGACTTGAAATACATTTTTGATAACAAACCACGACGACAAAACTCATACGTAAAAGGGGTATAGGTTTGTCGAACAATCTATGTTTATCACGTTATTGCAAATCTGTTTAAACTTTCCCATACAATGACGCTTTTTGACGCCCCTCAAGTAAAAAAAGCAATGGAATACATGACAAGGAATTCCTTCATCATCCACAATGTTTTCTATCTCATAAGACAAAGATTGTTAAAGTCTTATCAACTGAAAATTATTGTCTGCAACTACTTTGAACTTAGACCAGTCTAAAATATTGCCATCTGGTATTGGGATAAAGTTAAAGTTGAGTTTGAAGTTTGTTTCTACGCTGAGCGAATTCAACTGACTTTAGACTTGAACCCCCGATCATTGTATTGCAAGTCGACTGTGAACATACAGCGCAACTGGTAGCCACGGCACATTGGCTTACTACCCTTCATACACCTGTGTGAAGACGAGCAAGACTTCGTTTTTTCCACGGTCTGGGCGGCATTCGAATCCGGGACCCTCCGATCCCGAGGCACGTATCTTACCACTAGATCACGGATTCTACTGTTAATGATGATTGTCGGCCGTGGCGTTCATGGTTTACTGCTTTTTAAAAAACGGCTCGTGTGCCGTTAGAAAGAAGTTAAAGAAGATGTCCGTTAAACCTGTGATTAGTTTGCTAACATGTGTGGCCATTTAATCCTTTACCGTTTTGCAAAATAGTTGACTTACCCAAATTGAACGGATTTGTAGAAGAAAGTTGGAAGTCGATTTTATTGGAAAAATAATCATCAATAGGGTAGAAAGTATTTTGGAAAAAGAAGAAATAGCTAGTCAGTACAAAATCACGGGTATGTAAAAACCAGAGATGGCAGGGAAGGTTTAGCCCTTGTAAATGCTGATTAAAATACTGCTTAGAATTTCACTAAAATCAAAGAACTGAAATCACTAGTTGCAGGTCAATATGTTTGTATGAACAATTCTGTCTTGAAAGGGACCAGCAGGTGGTGTAGACGAAGATCAGACTGCACATATTTGCAGTATGATCTTTGTCCATACCTCCTGCCCAAACAGTTATAATCTGGGCTCATCATGACAAGAGATAAATTCGGGGATAGCGTTTCAATTTGAAAAAAGACAACTTAAACTCCGCACAATAGGTACCGAAAGTATCTTAGAGAACGGCCGACAACGTCGTAGTGTAAGATGCATTTTTAGTCCGTAGTCCGGGGACTTATCTTCCCTTTGATAACGCCAACGCCTATACATCAGCCAATGTTTCAAACTACTTGCAGATGTGTGGACTCCATACTTTGCCACACCCTTGCCTCTCTGTTTAAAAATTATTTGTGCGATCATAAGTTAAAAATTCTCACTGCTGTTTTGAGTATCTTCATCCATTTACCTACAACATCCCTGACTGAATCAGACGAATGAAAACGGTTCACAGAAGTTCGTGGCCGAGATATTGAGGTACCACGAATTTCTATGAAGCATGTCCATAGTGTTTTGTAATTCAGAATCTCTATGCATTCCCTACAAAGGGCACACAGTACATCAGTAAACAATGGGGGCAAATTCACGATTGTTCATTAGCATCCAAGCCTCTTCAAACGGTTGTGTGCAATAACCACACCAGTAAACTCATTGATCACATCATAATAATATAGAAGTAACTGCATTCTTTTTATCATTTTTATAGAACCTATATCTACCAAAGAGCATACACTTTGAAATAACATTAAGAGAATCGCATGCAAAATATCTACTAAGTGATCCATAAAAAAATACCACAAACCTTCTTTGTCAAAATTGACGGATCCCTAGTCACGCCCCCTGAACTTCGACAGGAAGTTCCAACTAAAAAACTAAAAAGCGTGATTTTGCAAGATACATGGTCAGTTAAATATAATAAAAAGGTAGAGTGGTTGGTTGGCGGAC
The DNA here is from genome assembly GCA_946902895.1 of Fragum fragum. NCBI lineage: Eukaryota > Metazoa > Mollusca > Bivalvia > Cardiida > Cardiidae > Fragum > Fragum fragum. Next base: position 47,280,901 of record OX336374.1, read on the forward strand.
TAAACGTCGTAAATACAACTGCTGTAATTACGACATTCAATTCGCCAAAACAACAATTCACCTTCACATAATTGTCAGCTAATGTTTGGAGTTCAACGTTCACTTCCGATCTGAAATAATGGTTTGGTTGTTTGGTCGATTGTTTCTTTGATTAAAAACGCGACCAGTCCATCAAAAAGATCTCACGAAGAAAGTAATGTTGACATCGGTTTGCGATCTCCATTTTACATGAACGGTATATGTGAAAGGCACATACTAAGTGTGCTTTAGATAGAATCAATTGGATAGTTTGGTTCGAAGATATATGCTTTTCAAAACAAACCGTAAATTGTACAATTTATTCAATGGTGCCTTCTGAAAGAATATCATGTTCATAAGATCCTATTAAAATCCCGACGACGGGCTTCTAAACCACGTCACTTGTAAGTACATCTTATTTAACGTTTGTTCAGCACATCGATGTTATCATTGCAAAAGCTCGTTAATAGGATAATCTCATGATTTGCCTTTTACGGTCCAAAGATTTAACCCATTCCCACATGATTTGTTTGTTTGTTTGAATTCGGTTAAACGCCGATTTTAACAATTTTTTAGTCCTATCACGGCGGCTAGAGCAGCTAACAATAGACTCCTGGTATATCTCGCACCAGTACACACCATTATATCATTTCCTATCCTCCAGCTGCTCTCCCACTTAGGAGAACGACCATTCTCACAAGTCAAAATTTTTCACCAGTCCAAATTCAAAGTAGTTGCAGACGACAATTCTAAGTTATGGATATTTTGGAAATGTTGTCTTACAGAGTAGAAAACATTGTGAATCATTGAGAAAATTGCTTGTGAAAAGCAATTTGTTCATTTTCCACAATATTTTCCTAACCTCTTTCTTAATGTGCGTAAAAATGGTGATTGTTATGGAACGGGTTAAACACTTTCGAGTTATAATCTGACATGCTTTACCATTCCCTACTACTGGGGACATTGCACTATAATATTGTCTCATACCGCTTGCCACGCCCACTGACTTCCGGTTTAGTTTGTATATTTTTTTGTCAACAATCTGGTGACCTAAACGTCATAAATAAACCATATATAGATACGACATAGAAATCGTCAAACCAACAGAAGTGTTGGAATTCAAAGTTCACCGCAGGTTTAAATAACAGATTTAATTGGTCAATCGGCTGTTTAATCACAGTGGAGATCCGTCAATTTGGGAAAATATTTTTGGAACAATCGTTGTAATGGTTATATCATGTTTCTCTAAAATAATTAGCACGCTCACACGTGAGTAGACCATATTTCGAAGGCACAAGTAAGGAGACATGAAACAAACTGGTTCTCAAACATTCAAACTCATAATTTAACACTTGTAATGCTGATAGAAATTCTATACAGAATTGCTTTAAAAATTAAAGGGGCGATAGCACTGTTTAGTCTAAATGAGGGTCGATATTTCTCTTGAAAATTGATTATTTAAAAACTCTGGCTGAAAGTGGACAAGCAGGAGGTGTAGACCAAGATCAGACTGCACTTATGTGCAGGCTGATCTTTGTCTATACCCTCTGCCAAAACAGGAATGTTCCGGGCTCAGCATGACAAGGATTAACACTTGCGGATGGATAACAAAACATGCTTATTTTTTACAAGATCTTAATTCGACTTACGGTAACTTTAAACATTTGTTCAGGCAAATCGAGATTGAAATAAAAAGGAGTTCTATATAAGGCCTGACCATATTATGACATAAAATCATACTTGCTTCAGCGGCCACCTCTATCAAGCGCCACTTTCATTAAGCGACCAGCATCAACACTCCCTTTCCAAAAACAAAAGTTCTTCATTATTAGACGTTTTAATTAACAATGTTATAAGATAAATCTTATGTTGGTGGATCTCATTAGTTTCATCTCATTTAGTAGATTCTAATGAGTTCCATCAACACAGGATTAAGTAAGAATCCTGCAATAAACTATGTATACAATGGAATTGATCCCTAATATAAGTCATAAAAAATGTATAAAGCGACCGTTCTCTTAATAGATCACACTTTGGCCGTGTCTTGCGTGGTCGCTTTATACAAGTTAAACTGTATGTACATACGTATACGTATACTGTTATCCCAACACTGTTTCCACAGTGCCATTATAGAGTACTTTCAACGCATACCATCATGATCATGAGACCGGTCTGATAAGCCATTTTCCTGTTCTTATACAATGTACTGGTCCTGCTAATTGTCATAGCTTAACATAAAATATTAATAACTTGTATGTTGACATATTTACAAACATGGATAAGCGGTGCCGTTGAAAGTAGGCATTAAGATAACTATGTTTATCGGATCTTTTTTGCAGCTGCATTTGTTCAAGTTGGACTCTTTTTATGCCCACCCATAAAAGAAAAGCTCGGGGGAAATATCGTTGAAAATAAAGAAATGCATGTGCCAGGCAGTACCTTTGTTTCCTAATATGTTCTTATTCCAGATTTTATAAACTTGAAATTGTGGTCTGCAGCTTCTTTCGATTTGGACCAGTCTAAAATAATGTCGCTCGGAAATGGGTTTATATGCAGTACAGCAAAGACACGATGTATCGATCATGAACGACCAAAACCTCGTAACTGTAGCTTAAGTAAGCTGGAGTCACGAGGTTTTGGTCATCCACTTTCGCTATTCTGGCGTCAGAGTGAATGGTTTAGCCAGAATTGCCTTGTATTCTACAATTACATACAGCTAAACTTGTATCAAGCGACCACTCAAATGACCGCCAAAATGTTTAAGTTCAAGAGAATGGTCGCTTAATACACTTTTTGTGATATATATTTGGGATCGATTCCATTGCATGCATAATCTAGTGTAGGATTCTCACTAATCCTATGTTGATGGAACTCATTAGAGACGATTCTAATGAGATCCATCAACATAAAGTTTAGTTTGATAACTTTATTATCAAAAACGTCTATTTATGAAGATCCTTTGATTTTGGAAAAGGAGTGTTGATGCTGGTCGCTTAATGAGGTTGGTCACTGATAACGGTGGTCTCTTGAGCAAAGATTGACTGTAATTACTGAAATGCTCATCTCTTACTAGATAGCATTTCGAGGAATCATGCTTCTTTACTCTCTAAAATTTAAGGTTTGAATATGTAAGTTAGCTTTGTAACATCAACAACACAACACATTTTGGCATTCAAGAAAATAAATGCTCGCCACTAATTTAAGCCTAGAATTAAAAACAAATTATACTGTATCGAATATATTTACTAAAAAAGTCGACAAGGTAATCTAAATTATCTGGGATCTGAAAATGAAGTCATCATGCAAATATGTTTACGTTAACACTTTCCTGTTCAATCACTTGTTTATACGTCCCGAGGTTTCATACTTAATAAACATCGTGGGAAAAAAGAAATTGCTTTTAACAAACAATGTCTTCTTTTCCACAATATTTTCTACCTTGCAGTTTGGTTACTTTTTAAACTGTTCTAAATTTTAATTGTCGTCTGCAAATTATTTAAATTTGGACGAGACTAAATTTTGAAAGACAGGAGGGTCAAACAGTAACACTGCACACCTTACTACGATTGAGGAACGCAGGATAATATTTACGTACCGTAAGATCTATTGGTTCCTTTGATATGTTTCTCACAACTTTGTGTTTGGCATTCAATGAAGCCACAGCTTTAACGTTTGAACTAACGTTTGCTGTATTCATTTTACAGACACAGATCTAAACTACGAAGTAAGTATCTTTTGAAAAACAAATCCACCATCACGGGCACTTTTCTACCGATTGATCGTTTCAAAAGAATGTTAATGTTAACTAAACGTTTCTTTGAGTAATTGGTACACATTATGCTTCGAAAGGTATATATTTCTAATATCAAAATTATATTTCATTGATAAATAAGTTAGAACACTCGAGTCATACGTGAAAGAACATGTATAGACATGTACAGAATGATAAGGATGTTAGTCGTGATACAAAACTCTGTTTTTGATTCCAGCCGCGAAAGAAGATTCGGGTATTACAAAAGACCGAAGGTCGGTGAAATATCAAATTTTCCTACACGGCGGGAATCCAATGCAAGGTTGCATCTAGTATAACATTTAAATTATACCAATGAATTGGACCATTAAAAGTTCAACAGAAGCTAACGAAATTTATCTAATATGTAGCTTTTTTAGAAAAAATAATAAATTCGTTATGCTTTGCGTGACGTCATTTCACCCTATATATTGTAAGTTCAGTACATGTATAATACGCAATTTTCTGTAATGTCCTATTTTGTTGTACTTGTAACTAATATATCGTATACGAAAAAATCGTTAGGTGTATAATAAATCTATTTACTAAATAAAACCATATAATGATTTCGTACCAACAACATGAAACTAGCTGTAAATGTAGTTGATGGCACTAAGCTATTTATTGCAAATATCTAACACATTAACTGTTTCATAGCTTGCACAGCTATAGATTTGTTTTAAATTCTTATCAAAACTTTTGGTTGGTTCACCTCATCTTCTTGCCAGATCGTTCTCCAAACTTGTATGTAATATATTTTATCCCACATCACATTAACACATGGTTTAACAACATTCCTGTTTGTGAGATTTGTACTTCCTGTTTATAAGTCCTATTAATTAAAGGATCACTGGTCATACCAACCGACTCCAACAAGTAGCTTGACTTGAAGTCAAAAGGCGTTATCTTGCCAAGTTTATGCCAGGAAACATGCAACATAAAAATAAGATAATCGGTTTGCGACATGAACATCGTAATTCTGCTTAAATAAGCTGTAGTTACGAAGTTATACCTGCCAAACAACCAAAATATGCATCACGTAAATGTCATCCAATGTTTGAGTTCGATGTTCGATGACTAAATGTATGATTTGACTGGTCAATCGGATTTTCAAATGATAACCGAGGATGTGCTTATTATTATCCTCCTTTTATACAAATATGAAACAATCCAACATATTTGAAGTATGACGATAAATTCTTTTCCTTTACCTCAGTAATCCAAATATGAACAAAAATATATTTGCGCATGTATTAGAAAAAAAGCAACATGTCTTAAGAAACCAATACTTATTATGTTTATAGTCAGAGTGCAATATAGTTTAGATCAACAACACGTGTCCTCAATATTCCATTACAGGTGGGAAAGTAAAACTGTAGTAACAGCAATGAACAGTACAATACCTTGAACTAATAGCAATAATAATAATTAGTACAACAGTGAAAAGACTGGCTCGTACATAATTATAACTGACATAAGTGTGGAGTACTGGTAAGTCAAGGGTGCGAAGGCATGTATCTTATTGCATAGCTGATTTGTAGTAATAACACCCTGCAGATTTTAACGGTAAAATTATATGACGTCGCACGAAGGATGGTTTTAGTTCACGTATCCCATTGTCGATATATAACTTTGGTTGTGTTAAGAATATATAATTCTAAGGTGGTAATAACACAAATCCTCGTCTACGGAAACTTGTATCTACACTTGGAATTAAGATATGAAGACGTGCATATCAAAACAAGTCACCAAGCAGTACTCCATGTTTATGTACCGGAAGAGTAATACCGTCCCATATTTAAACCGAAGCAAGTCGCCAAGCTTATTTTGGTGTACAAGTCGGTTGAGAAAATTCCATATACTCATTCCGGGAGTATATAAAAATTTCTGTGTTTCTTTAGGGAGGACAAAATTTGAAAAGTTCAATTCTAATCGTATCGTCATATGAACCCTATAAAACAACCAATTTAATTTTCCTATGTTGGCTAGAATACGAAATTATTTTGGTAAATTTTCGCGTAGTCTGCTACGAAAGCAAAGGTGTATCCTTGAACGAACAGCGACGTAGTATAACAAATCACTAAATACGAAGTCACTAGATACGAACAGGTCACTAAAATAAAACAAGTCACTGAAATAACGGCAAGTCTCTATATATCACGTAATCGTCAAGTTGGTTGTTGTTATTTGATATCTTCACTCAGCGAGTACATACACACATATCATCGTTGTTGTTCTAAAAAGCCGTAACTACAGCTTGATTCAGTCTGTAGTTACGAGGATTTTGAACGACAACGACGACATGCTTGTGTGAACTATCCTTGTATAGGGATACATGTATTTCCTTAGTAAAATGCTGTGGTACACGTATGTAGAGAATTGTTGACGAAATCCTTGTCATGCGGTTCATTTCGATGAAACTAACTTCATGTGTCCATTCTCTAGGCACAAACAAGCTTCCATAGTTTTTTTCGATGGATATTTGAAGTGTAAGGTTCTCTTCAAGACGAATAACGCGAGAATACAAGCACACGAGGTTGATAGTACGCGATAATTTCGTTTACTCGTTGTCTTGATTCTTCATAGTCTCATAACCTCGTGTCATCATGTTCTCACAGTCGTTTGATGAATACGATTTGAGCCTGTGCGTGACATTTCCAACAATTTCGCAGGTGCGTGACTCGCACACATTGAGCACCCTTGACAGCCCTTCGGGGCAATTAGAATATTCGTTGATTGTTTAAAGAAGCTTTTGGTAGATATCTATCTACAGAGCGCAGAGTGAAGCCTCTGATCAGACTGTGCGGATGCACATGCTGATCTGAGCCTTTACTTGGCGCACATGTGTAATAGTTGGAAATGTCACGCACGCGCTCATTTTATAATATACCTATGAATATTTCTGGTAAAATTCATGCATTCCGCATAGACAAAATCGGACACGTCAGAAAAATATCCGTATTTGATAGTGTCAAATACGTTTCCATATCAGGTAGTCTAAAATGACGTCATTTTCGTTCTGTAGATGGCGTCATAATGCAAATAAACGTAATCAGAACGTAAATACATTTCTTTAACAATTATTTCATCAAAATTTTTAAATAAAACGTATACAATAAATGGAATATTACGTTACTATGCGATACAACTCTTGTATTTGCTTCTCGCTGCGCAAGAAATTTGATATTCCACTCGATATTCGGTCTCGTGAAATATCAAAATTTTCCACCGCAGCTCAAAGCCAATTCTCTATCGTACCGTAATATTTCCTATATATTAGTTATGGTCAGCTAGAAGGCACAAAGAAACCTACAACGATTGAACTATTATCCAGAATAAAAACACCTGACAATCATGAATGGATAATAAGACTTGATTGGAATATCATAATGAGTAATAAGACAATCACTAAAATAATTGAGAGACTAATGTTGTACAGAAACATTGCGAATGAAAACATTAACAACCCTCATATCTCATAGTGGACAGACCTAGAAAACCAACGGTTTGATTTCAACATAATTTGGTTTTAGTATCGTTTTCCAACTTGAAGACGTATGCTTTCTGACTGGCTGGAACAATGTTCTATACCTACTCATAAATGCATATTGAACTTTTATAATATTTAGACTTTTACATTGTTGTTTTTGAAATGTTGTTATTCTGAACCTAATCGTTTTACAAAAAACAATGTGCAGTTAATTTACGATACGAGATTAACAGACATTTAAAATTCCAATATGCGATTTTCTTAAAATTAACACGGTGACACCCTATATTTTCTGATTATTACATATTGATATATACCGAACCACATAATCTTATATAAACCCTATTCGGTGACCCTCATTTTTCTTTGCATCTTTGGATTAAGCATACTTCAATCTACAAAATATTGAAAAAGGAGATTGTTTTAGGAAAGTATCTTATCGTAGAAATCGTCTTTAAATATTTTTGGAGAATATTTCTTATTTGCTTTCATGAATACAACCCCAATCATAGCCCATAAAGAACCCCCGAAACTGGTTAATACATCAGGTTCTTAATTTCATACCTTTATGAATACAAAAAAAAAATTCTCTTATTTGAACCTCTTGGCTCATACGCAGACAGCAGTTACGTGTGCTAGATATTATCTAAAAGATTGCTACATATTACCAAAAAACAATTGAAGTGATTGATTGATGGGGCTTAACACCTCTTTTTAACAGTATTTCAGTCATATCGCGGCAGCTGGAGCACCTAACAATGGATTTCTGGTATATCTTACACTAGTACTACCACTACATCCTTTCCTAACCCCCAGCTGTTATCCCACGTAGGTTTACGATTATCCACCCATTGGTGAGAAACAAATGTCGGAAAGGATATCTGTCGCCGCCGGGTACCGAACCCATGACATCCCATGATTGAAGATAAGGAGTCTGATGCGCTACCGACTGCGCTATGACGGCGGCTCCCAAACGTTAACCAGACCATTTAGATATACTATATATAGACAAGTGCTACAATTCATAATTCACCGGATCCCACCACTGTCTGTTTAAACGCTTCTAAAAAGTACACTTCTTTGATTACACATTTACAGTTGTGCATATTCCTCATACGTATAATCATTTGTAATATTGATCCATCTATTCCACGACAAGTTTACGGCTTTCGGAGTTTAGAAACAGGCACAAGCACGAAAAATCACTTTCTTTTTCAATTGGTGTTTTTATCCTAACAAATGTTTTTAACAAATTTTGAGATATTTGCATTTCAATATCATAGGGTCTGGCAAATGGTTAGAGGCATTTGTAGATAATGAACATTTTGGTTAAACTATTTACCTTGGGATTATGAGTATTTTATATAAAGTTTTCTCATCTGGTCTTTTGTTTGTCTTTTTGGGACATTTACCCCACGCTTTTTGTGAGATATGTGTCTGTGCTCCAAAAGCTATATAGTTGTGGTGGGAAAAGATTTCTCAAGGTTACAGGAGATTATATGTATGTAAAAAGTGCATACTGTAAATGTGTAAAGAAAGAAGCGTTTAAAAAGACAGGGGTGGGATCTGATTGATTCTGAGTTGCGTCCCTTGTCTATATATGGTATATCTAAAAGGCCTGGGTCGATAATCGTAGATCTATGTGGGATAACAGCTGGAAGCTAGAAAAGGATGTAATGGTAGTACTGGTGTGAGAAATACCAGGATTCCATGTGCTCCAGCCGCCGCGATATAACTGAAAAATTGTTGAAAGCGGCGTTAAACCCCATTCAAACAAACAAATCAAACATCGGTCGTTTTGGATAATATCTAGCATACGTTACTGCCCCTTGTGGTCTCATGTGCATGTCACCGAGGATGATTCTTGGATTCACTGACCTCCTCTCCCCTTTCCAAAGATTTTTTTTTTTTTATTACAAAAATAAGACTTACAATGAAGTGAAATTCTTTTACTACATTTTCAATAATAATTGAAAGCCCCCTTGAATTTCCTGCCGGTATTTTTTTCCTTTCGTCGAAATTTCAAAGAGTATAGAATACTTACGGGAATTACCGAGTGTGTTCCGATTGAATGTAATTCTTGGCAAACTACCTCCTCTTAATGTCTTACATGTCCATTTTTCATATGCATAAAATGATCAACGCGATTGAAACTGACAGATCGTGGCTGTCAATCAAAGAATACAATGATCAATCAAATCATTGATTTAGACCGGAAGTGAACTTTGAACTCTAACATTGGCAGACGTTTATTTGGAGCTTTTTGTTAGTTTGGAGACTAAAACGCCGTAGCTACGGCTTCTTAAAACATGTAGTTATGACAGTCAGGCCGCCAACTAACTATTTTCCTTTTTGTTACATTTTACCGGCTATACATTTTGTAAAATAAAGCCGTTTAACCCTTGTCATGCTGTATAAATTACCTAACTTAATTGCTGTAAAACCAAAGGGCTAAAAGCACTGATAGAACTTGCTGATCAAAAATCAACAGTTCTTTTAGAAATCAATTTCATGAAAAACGCTGACAGGAAAAGTACAAGCAGGAGGTGTAGACCAAGATCAGACTCCTGTAAAATCCGGAATATTCCGGGTTCAGCATGATAAGGGTTAAAATATTGAAGAAAAACTCCCTGTTGGAGTCAGTCGGTGTTATTAGCGGAGTCAGTGGGCGTGGCCAGCGATCCGTCAATTACTTGATGCTGGTCTTTACCAACTGTTCGTACTCTACCTTACTGACTCGATGTAACGGCCCTGGGTTACTATAACCTAAGCGTTTGACGGATTCCGTGAGTAACTTGTAATCTTTGGTCATTTGTCTGATCTAATCATATGATAAACACGCAAGAAAAATTGCTGGTACTCTTTTCCCCTCCGACGGATTCCGTCGAGCAGGTCGAGTCCGGTAAGCTTATTCGGTAAAGTGTTGTGCACTCAATCAAAGAGTCTTGAGTTCGAACCCTGGCTCAGCCGAGCTAAATGCGTCATTGCTTCCGTGTCACCAATGGGCGAATGATAAATAGAGGGAATCTTTGGAATTAGCAGGTGATGACTCGGATCGAATTCTGTAGTTGTAACGGTGTGAGGGAGGGCTTAAAGCCATGGTAAGGGACCAACCATCGCGATGCAACTGAAATATCATTGAAAATAGCGTTTGACCCTAAACAATTAATTAACCCATTACCAGTCGGCAAGATTTTAGAGTGGTCAAAATTTAAAGGGGCTACTGACGACAATTTATAGCTTATGAATGTTTTTATTTCTTTAAACTTCTGGGTAGCAAACATTGTGGTAAATGGAGGAATTGTTTGTTACAAATAATTTCTTCCTTTCCACAATGTTTTCCTAACTGTTTTCCGTTGCAGGCGTCCAAAACGTCATTTTGTGGTAATGCGTTAACGAATTCAGCAGATCTGTGTTGATTTTCTTTTCCAGCAATTGCATTGCAAATACGAATAATCAAGAGCTATAGTCGAGCAGCAACTGTGGAAAATAACATAAATTCATAGGAGGAACGTGAGATTACGTTCTGTTGAAATAAATATCAAACTATTTAATCCTTGCGATGAGATATGTACGATATCCCGATGGTAAGTCTCAAAAGAAATACGGAAAAGAATAAAACTTCTACTCGTTGAAATATTAGAGTAAATTATTTTGGCTTGGAGTACAATACTATTGATAATATTGGTCATACAATAATAGCGAAGTTTTATAACAAAAACCACTGGAAGTAGTTTTCACTAAATGATAATTTATTGGAAATAAATGGTTTTATCTACAAACGCCTTCTTGACCATGCCGTTTATGCTGTTCCCTTTACAATGGTTAGGTACAAAACTGTTCCGTCCAGCGTACATGCACACGTTATATTGGCAATCAGTAAATGGCGAACGGCATCCCCTTCTTACGGTCCAATGAGTGACATTCGAGTCTTATTCTTTGTTCAATAAACACATGATTTTGTTGCGAATCAAAAATTATTAACCTCCTCTACCCCTACCTCCACCCTCATGATGTTATTTTTGTGCTCCTTTTTTGGCGCTAACTAGATATTTGCACACTTTGAACGATTAGTATGTGGCCTCTTGTTTTGGCGCCAACTTGATTTTTGCATACTTGGCTGATATAAATATTTTGATAAAACACTTGACTTTAAACAATTTGTTATAATTTTCATTGTCAACATTTTACCAAGTTCACTGTCTAATGCGGAGGCTGGAGCAACTAACAATGGATTCCTGGTATAACTCACAGAAGTACTGCCACTTCACCCTTTCCTAGCCTCCAGCTGATATTCCACTTAGGTTTACGATTATCCATCCATTGGTGTGAGAAAAATGTAGGAAAGGATAAGTGCCGCCGCTCGGAATCCAACCCATGTTATCCCGTGACTGAAGATTAGGCGTCTGGTGCGCTACCGACCGCGCTCTGACGGCGGCCTGGTTGTTATTTAAAGGCCTTATTGTAGGTTAACTTCGCTAAAATAAAGCTATTATTATTAATATTGCCTTGCAGAATAATCATTCTACCCTGTTTAGTATCTATTTCTAAAACACTAAGTATGGTAGAAACATAGTCGGGTGACCTTGTAACTACAGCTTAGATAAGTTGTAATTACGCGGTTTGGGTCGCTCAGCGTCGATATCTTGTATACGATATCCTATTCTTCTTTTTTATTCTAAGATGGCCAATCTCCCATGACAGGTCACGTAAAGAGCTATTGCGTTTACCCCGCTGATCTGCCAAATGTGGATTTGAGGACGAAGTTAACTTTATTTACTTCCTTTTGTGTATTTACGTATAACATCCATTATAAAATCTTTCATTCACTTCTTAATTTATGCATTCTTCAGAAAGCGTATTGTATTAGTCTGTTGTATTCTTAAAGTTATTTGGAATAAAGTATTTCCAAGGCAAGAAAAATGTATCGATTAAGTCAATTGTCTCTTAAAAGAAGTCGAGTCTTTGTTCAGTACAAGCCAGAATCATAAACTTGGACTGAATAGATATATATGAGGAAAAATGCTACATAGTAAAGGTCCATACGAAAACGACTGTGACAGGTCAAGAATTGATGAATCGCTGGCCCCGCCCATTGACTAAGTAGGCTCCGCCCATTGACTCCAAAAGGAAGTTACGCTTCGATTTCTAACGTGTCATTTTGCCAATAACATGTAATAGAAAAGTGAAATGGTTGGTTTGCGACCTAAACTACAGTTTGAATAAGCTGCAGTTAGGATGTTATGGTCGCTAGACCAACCAAAAAAAATCACACAAATGGCGGCTAATGTTAGAGTTCAAAGTTCAATTCAGGGCTGAATGAAACATTTGATTGGTCGATTTATTCCTTGATTGACAGTCGCGATTGGTCGATTGTATGCACATTTATCCATACTTCCAATCGATCTTTTGGTAACATATAACACATCATACCGCATAGTATCAACGTTCCGTGCAGTTTACAACTCAATATAGTACGAGAATGTGAAATCGATCGTCGATATCGTGACATCGCACCTAAAAGGCATAATGCATTCATTGACTCTTCGAAATTAAAATCAAAGTGCTGAAAGCACTGTAAGCTAGCAAAGCATAGTTGAATTCAGAAAACTTTCCCTTGTTGTGTAGAAAACATTATGGACATTGAAGAAATTGCTTGTACAAGCAATTTCTTCATTGTCCACAATGTTTTCTAAAGCTTTTTTTTCAAAATGCTTAAAAAGCGGAATTGACTGGGAATGGGTTAAATAGCGTGCGTTCAACACAGTTCACTACAATTTGAATAGAGTTTGCAATATTCCTGAAATACATTAAGAACTACTTTTAATGGCGTAGGCATTTAACGGATTTAGTGGTTAAGCCTCCAGCGGTAGTTTGCACTCGTTGAACTTTGAGACGACCTCAAAATTTCGTCTGTTTACTTAAGCTATCAAAGCTTACGCTTTGCTGGCTAAAAAGGCCCCTATGGATAACCTAGCGTCATAAGAAATTGGAATTAAAAGCGTGACATGTCTTCTTTTTTTACGAAAGCTCACAAAAAAATACAGTTATCAAAAGCGCACCTTTACTTTTTGTTTCAAAGCACTTTTTCACATGTATATTTAATGCTGCACGTGTTTAATTCGTGTTTATTTATCTATTCATTCATTAATTTTTTTTCTTGAATTTTCAGTTTTATCTTTCAATCATTTCAGGTTTTGTGTTTCGTGTATTCTTGGTTTTTCGGTGGCATATGCATTGTAAATAACCCAAGACAAAATTTTCTAACATGTTTTTATCTTGCATGTTAGGCTATAAAATGAAATATGATAATTGATAGTATGCCAACAATTAAACATTGCGCTATGTAAGGACTCGGATCAGCCTGTAAATACACAGAGTCTGGCCGGAGTCTCCATTTTGCGCTGTATAGAGTTTTCACTGACCTAAAGTATTTTTAGAATACCCAATATTTTAGCTACCTTGCTTACCTGTCCTTTCTACTCAATGTCCGTGCTTCACACACATACATAATGTTTGGAACTATAACCCACAGGCTTAAACAAAGATTTGAGATAAACTTTCATCGGTTTCTACGGAAAAATGTACTTTGGATTAAACGAAAATAATTGTATTTTACCTAGGTATCAACAATTATAGAGGCTTAGTTTAGAAGTGCACGTTTAACCTATTTCCACACAGTGGCGATTTTTGACGCCCCTCGAGAAAAAATGGGAAACATTAACAAGCAATTTCTTCATTTTTCCAAAATGTTTCTACCCAGAAAAATTTTAAGATTCTAAAATACCACAATCTTTTGAATTGTCGTCTGCAACTCCTTTCAATTTGGACCAGTCTGAAATCTTGCCGTCTGGTAATGGGCTAAAGCCCCGTCACAGTATGATGCTCGCCTTTTTGTTCTGTGCAATGGACGGACCGCTGGTAACGCCAACTGAGCGCCAACAGGAAGTTAAACTTCAATTTCAACATTAATCAATACTTGAAAAATTTAAACATCGTAACTACAGCTTAAAATATCGAGACGGTATTTATATAAGCAATTATATGATAATTTGTCTGCAGACTTTTATTTATGAAGGTCCCAAGTAGTTAAACTCGCTTACCTGTAGATACATATCTTCCCGTAGAGTTTGGGTATCGTAGTTGGTAGGAATCTTCGTGGCGATATTGGCAGAAACTGTCGCAGGATTCATGCTTTCAATATTTGATCATAGATCTTCTTTCAGTGAGAGGTTAGAGGTTTATTCGATCTTTTATTTTTATTTTATTTTTTTATCTTTTTTTATTTTATTTTTTATTTTTTTTCAACGATTAATTTCATTTTAAGCAACTATGTCATGTAAACATCGTTTAGTTATCACCAAACGTAATGAAGATCAGCAGATCATTTATTAAAATGAAGCTAAATTCGCCTTTTTACATAAAATACATGTATAATATAGAGAAAACTACTTTACGTAACCACAATTTTTTGTCTACCTTTTTTAATCATTTCATTGTGTGATATTATTTATTTTAGCTTTATCTTAAAGCTTTCGTGGTAATCGAACTAAAACGAATTTGTATAATTTCATTACATTACATCAAAAAATTACCAGTCAATCCCGCAATTTTTCATTCTCTCATAGCGATTTATAAATGCACTACTTTTCCCTTTTAGGTGCACTTTAAATTGTGTTCTGAAATTACTTTCAATTTGGACTAGTCTAAAATTTTCTCATATGGTAATTGATTTGATAACACGTTTATGTAAAAACGATAAGTAAACATCTTTCAAATATATTTGTATTGACCTTTTGAATTCTGAAAATTGTTTTCTCTTGTGTTTAAAGCGAATTCACCTTTGTTGCTGTCTTTAAAAACTTTTGTAGAAAGCACTTAAATCCACCATTCAAAACGCAAATCACGATGTTCGGTTCTGTTTAAAATTCAATTCCATTGAATAACTTTAGATCCGAACTAAGCACTTTGAGAATTGTTCTCCATTCTGGAATAGATTAATCAAAGACGGACCGAAAACATGGCCAAAGAAAATGTAAGGCGATCTTTACCCCAAAAGGAAATAAATCAAACGTTGTACTTTGATTTCCATCCTTCGTGAAAAAAGAAGTTGGGGATGAAATCTTGAGTTTATGCCACTTTTGTAATACATGTCATTTATCTGTTTTAATACCTTTGTTTACATAATTGTATTGTTATACTTTTCTTTCTTTGTCCTATTTGTTGACAAAATATTTACTCATTGATTTACCCATACTTCAGTTGTCATAGTTGAACTAAATTTAACCGATTACCAGACGACAAAAGTTTAGACTCGTCTAACTTCAAAGAGGTTTCATACAAAATTTGGAGTTTTAAAATAGTTTTCTGTTTGGGTAGAAAAACAATGTGGATTTTCAAAAAAAAATTTTAAAAGATTTTTTCTTAGAGACGTCCAGAAGCAGGCTTGTGATGGAATGGGTGAAGTCTAGTACTTTTATAGCCGCCGTCATAGCGCAGTTGGTAGCGCGCCGGACTGTCAATCTAGAGGTCCCGGGTTCGATCCCCGGCGGCGGCGCTCATTCTTTCCGACTATTTGTCTCTCACCAATGGGTCGATAATCGTAGATCTATGTGGGATAGCAGCTGGAGGCTAGGAAAGGATGTAATGGTAGTACCGGTGTGAGAAATACCAGGATTCCATTGTTAGGTGCTCCAGCCGCCGCGATATAACTGAAAGTTTGTTGAAAGCGGCGTAAAACCCCATTCAAACAATCAAACTAGTACTTTTATATGGTATGAAATCGACGGGGTCCGCTTCTCTCAATCAGTAACATTAAAAAAATGGTTGGTTGGCGACAAGAACGTCGTAACTTCAGATTGAATAAGCTGTAGTTACGACGTTTAGGTCGCCGAAGCAACAAAACATGTTAAAAAAAATGGCGGGCAATATTGGAGTTGAAAGCTCAGGTCCGTGCTGAATAAAGGATTTGATTAGTCGGTCGATTCCTTGATTGACAACCGCGATTGTTCAGTTCCGTGAAAATGAGTTGGAACCCCTGCCTGGCAAATATTCTTTACAACACTTGTATGAAGTCATCGCGACTAGCGCCATGATGTGTTGTGCACCTTTATGAGGTGGATAGTTGGGATCGAATATTGTGGTTTTATTGGTATTAGTAGCGACAGGAAATTATGATAAGCTACACCAGTCGCGGAGATGTAGCTAAATACTGTTGTTGAAAGTGGCGTTAAACTCCAATTAATCGATCAATCTAACAAGCTATCAATCAAGCATTTAATAAACGAAACGGGCGGATCGCTCTCCAAGCACACTGACCTCCGATATGGCAGTGCGACTGAGGTAACGACATTCTTTTCCAAGAAACATATGAGGTAAGAGACATAAAAATAAAAGAAAAATCTTTGGTTGGCGACCTAAACGTCTGAACTACAGCTTGAATAAGTTTTAGTTGCGACGATTGAATCGCCAAACCGACACAAACGCTTCACATTTTTGTCGGATTTCAAACTTAATTCAAATATTTTTTTTATTGACGTTAGCAAACCGTAAATTGCACTTCAGTGTGTATTTCATCCTCTAAGAAAAAGCGAATTCTCGTAGTATTATTCGAAACAGTATAGGAGAGGTATATGAAGGAGAAGGGCATCCCCCGATGGACTCATTCGAAACTTAATCAGCCTTTCTCAGACAAAGATATTCCATTTAGTACATCTTGTTCATTTAGATTTACAAGAAAAAGAAGAACGAACCAATATGTTTTTGTTAGTGTACCACGTGCTTTACTCTTTGAAAAAATGCTTGATACTTGCACTGAAACGTCGTTGGGCGAGCAAAATGTTGTAACTACAGCTTTATTCAAGCTTTAGTTACGACATTTTGCGCTCCTAACGAAGGTATGTCATTTCTATTAATGATATAGGTAGATGTAAACCAGTGTCGAACCAGTACTTTCCAGTAATTATGACAATTTTAGTAAACGATCGCATGTACTCTATCGAAAACAAAGAATGGTAACCCCATTTCAAAACAATGACTTTTTTTCAGCAGCAATGTTTTCATTATCTATGATGTTTCCTAAAAAAATCAAATGAAAAAAAAAATCCCCAATTTTGATAGGTTTTCCGTAATAACGGATCAAATCAATTCGAAACCTGATACAACACTATTCAAAGATATTAGCAAATACGGCTTTTAGAATAATGCGTAACCGTTCCCTGGGGCTAGCGAGCTAAGCAAAGCAAACCTTGGGCCACAATTCAGCTGATGAATTCTACTTGTAAATATGCGAGAAATTATGGACAGGAATGGTAAGGTGCATCAGTCTAAACGACGTTTTTTTTAACACATTAAAGCTGTAGTTACCTGGTTTTAGAATTACATCGACGATATTTAAATCAATATATGTACGAGCATGTGCTCTGTCGAGCTGTTTATTATCCCGAATGGAATGAGTTTTGGGTTTGTAATGCAGTAGTTAGAAGTAAATGACCACAGAGTTCGAAGAAGAAATTCTCTCCAACTTTGATTAAAGGGAAGTAAATTATCATGCACAAGGGAGATGGCTAATTAAACGTTATTTACCGAGATGTTCGCTCGCTGCCTGTTTTACTCAGATTGGGGGGATTCGAGGAGTGCTCGAGATTTCAAAAATCCAATTTCTCTCCCGTAATTCAAAGTTGTTTCGGTTGCTATGTTACTCCAATTTTAAAGTCATACTTTTATTTCAAATTTAAAGTTAGTTAGAGAAAGAGTGTTCGAAAATTCGAACGGATAAGCGTGTGGAATTTCGATAACATAATTCAATGGAGGCAAAAGAATCGTACTGTTAAGCCTCCAAATGTAAAACCTGATAAATGCGTGTTTTGATTATGCTAAGATATATTAAGGTAATTGACCAGTCGCGGCTGTCAATCAAAAGAACCAATCGACCAATGAAATCATTCACTTAGACCAGATATGAGTTTTGAACTCCGGCATTGGCCGCCAATTTGTTAACATTTTTTTTTTTTTGTTTGGAGAATTAAAGGACGTATCTACAGCTTATTCAAGCTTTAGTTACGACGATTAGATCACTAACCAACCATTCCACTTTTTTGTTACATGCTATTTGGTATAAATTTTGCAACAACAATAAATCGCCGTCTAATATCGAAAAGTGCCCCTAGCACTAGTTATAACAAATAAAATAAAAACTTTAATTAAGTTGGACGCTTAAAGCAACGCTGAGGCCGAGTGTACGATAGTAACTCTTCCGAGCCATTCATCCCGGGCGAGCAAAAAAAAAAAACAAACAATAAACCAACCAATGGATCAATCAATCAATCAAAAATCAGTTTTTTGTTGTTGTTGTTGTTTTTTGTTGTTTTTTTTTTAACAGATGGTGTTCAAATTTAACGGTTGTTTCATGTAGCGTTGCGTTACATCCACGGGCAATTGTAACTATGCGAATCACAATTTTCTTACATCTTTATGGGCATAATTACATGGTATAAACTCTATGATCACGAATGTTGTTGACCAGTTTGAAAAATGTCCTTCCATTATTATAGCATTTATGACCTTTAACTACTCCCTACGCTAAAAAATTTTTGAATGGTCCAAAATTAAAGAAAACAATGTGGATTATTATAATATTGCTAGATACAAGCAATTTCTTCATTTTCCACTATGTTTTCTTATACCTTTTTTCATAATGGGCGTAAAAAGGAGGGGTTGTGTGGAAATGATTTCAGACTAAGGATATCTTGCACCTACCTATCAAGTGGTTAATCTCATTTTAATCAATGAATCATTTGTTCGAAGAAATAGTACCAATATTTTTATAGTAAACAAAAATTCTAAGTCATACAAATATGAACTTACAGTTATACCTCTTAATGTTATAGACTTCTCTTTTGATACTGCAAATATATTTCAAGTTTCAAGTGATTAGTTTCAGTAAGAGAGAAATATCACAAAGCGTCAAAAGTATTTGCAAGATGATGTAAACACAGACGAAAACAAAGATGATACCTCGGGTTTTCTCCGAAAAACAGCAGAGCTTAAAATGAGTCGCTTTGTATAATTTCACATGAATCCTAGGTGCAGGAAAAAAAACTTGATAACGTTTAAAAATGGTACCCCGCTTAGCACGCGTGTCGTTTTAAAAAGAATTTCTAGATGGAAACCTAGCTAGTATATTGTCATCCCGAATGCTGTTACGGGTCCGCAAAAACAAGGGAAGTAACCCAAGAGTACTTTGTTCTAAGCCAGATATTATTTACTCCCTTATTCACTGTGTTGTAAGTTGTCCGTTAGATTTGTGTAGTTTGTACGGTGGTTTTGAGTGGTCAATCAAAGATGGCGTCCATGGAACAACGTGAGAGGTAGGTGTCTTAGTTTTCGTCGATAATATTTCCTTAAATGACCGTATCTTGTCTTGATACTGATATAATCGTACAGGAGAAATGTATACCTATCCACGGTTCAATATATCAAAGTACCAGTGTTGCCCTAACGCCGTCGGTCGTAATGCAAACACAGCCCAACACGGAAATTTTTTTTCGAAGCGAGAAAGTTGTCTTTTTAAGCATGATTATATAATAATCAGCGAACTAGGAAACAAAATATTGCTGTAACTTGGATGTTTTTAATATGCCCTTTCCTATGGTTACGGCTATTTTAAACAGAATTGTTCAGAATGCCCACAAACGCTGTGTTTAGAAAATGATCATGCAACGGTGCAGTCACAGTGAAAATATGCAGACACAATGGTGCAGTTTCTGTGTGTTGTGAACGGTGTAGTTATTATTTTCATAACAAATTGTGAACGGTGTAGACATAAAGCAATTATTGTGAACGGTGTAGACATGAAGCAATACAGAACTTGTTATTTCTCAAATGATATTCTTTTTAATGTTTAATGAAATTATTGCCAAATTTCTTCAATAATTATGTTAATATATGACTGATTTGAAAATGCTTTGAAGCAAAGAAGGTGACAATACGTCTGGAAAAAAGAAAAACTTTAATCAGAATTGAGGAAGATTCCAGTTTCTTTGCTATTTCTCAAAGCAATTTCATAAGGGTCAAATAGAAGAAAAAATCAAGAATCTGACAGTGTCTTTTTTATTCATTATTTTTATTTTCAGTTCCATGCTGTTCACTTGTTACCACTGCCCTTTCAAAGGAAGTTTTGAAAATGTTGTGAAGCATTCAGAACAGGGCCATTCCAACCAGATATTAAAAGTGCGCAGGAGAGAGATAAATGAAAAGACTGGCCAAAAAGGTTTGAAAACTCTGAACTTTAACATAATTCCGGATATTATAAAAAACTCAAACCAAGATATAATCCCCATTTACGATCATGGAACACACAAGATAGACCTCATCAACATAGAAAACCAGGATTTTGGAATTAGCAATCTTTCTATCGATGATATCCCTGATTTTGAATGCATGAGTCCTGTACATAAACAATTACGAAGTTCGACACCCCATAAAGTCGTTCAAAAAGCTCCGACCGTAATTCCAGATATTTCAATTGGATGTGCTGAAACAGATGATACGGATAGGGACTCTTCTCTTTCTGCACGGGACATGGAAATAATGGCCGAAATGAAGAGTTTGCTCTCAGATGTGATTAAGTCATTGAAAAACGTTGATCAACTTGGTAATTGGTTATCTTTTCATCAGATGGTCAAGGAAGGTCGGTTCCCGATGGAAAACATTGCATTTCATCTATTTATGGATGTGTGTAAATTCTACTCTCTTGAAAATACCTCTCGTCGTCTGTTTGTTCCGCTAATTTATCGATCATCGGTGTGAGTAAGCCAGGTTTTACGTCGTCTTCGTCAAACGCCCTATTCCTGGTTCCAACAGTTGCTCTGTACGGAACTGAAAAATTTATTTTGGCATTTTCAGATGTGACCTCCTCTTCAGGACTGGCAATTTTCTGACCAAGATTTTTGGGCCCACTCATAAAATGTAACCATTTGCCATGAAAAAGACAATATCCTACTCGCCAAAAACGCTTGACTTTTGGTGTGAAACGCATTGAAGAGGTATTTTCAAGAGAGTAGAATTTACACACATGAAATGCAATGTTTTCCATCGGGAACCGACCTTCCTTGACCATCTGATGAAAAGATAACCAATTACCAAGTTGATCAACGTTTCTCAATGACTTAATCACATCTGAGAGCAAACTCTTCATTTCGGCCATTATTTCCATGTCCCGTGCAGAAAGAGAAGAGTCCCTATCCGTATCATCTGTTTCAGCACATCCAATTGAAATATCTGGAATTACGGTCGGAGCTTTTTGAACGACTTTATGGGGTGTCGAACTTCGTAATTGTTTATGTACAGGACTCATGCATTCAAAATCAGGGATATCATCGATAGAAAGATTGCAAATTCCAAAATCCTGGTTTTCTGTGTTGATGAGGTCTATCTTGTGTGTTCCATGATCGTAAATGGGGATTATATCTTGGTTTGAGTTTTTTTACAATATCCGGAATTATGTTAAAGTTCAGAGTTTTCAAACCTTTTTAGCAAGTCTTTTCATTTATCTCTCTCCTGCGCACTTTTAATATCTGGTTGGAATGGTCCTGTTCTGAATGCTTCACAACATTTTCAAAACTTCCTTCGAAAGGGCAGTGGTAACAATGGAACAGCATGGAACTGAAAATAAAAATAATGAATAAAAAAAGACATTGTCAGATTCTTGATTTTTTCTTCTATTTGACCCTTATGAAATTGCTTTGAGAAATAGCAAAGAAACTGGAATCTTCCTCAATTCTGATTAAAGTATTTCTTTTTTCCAGACGTATTGTCACCTTCTTTGCTTCAAAGCATTTTCAAATCTGTCATATATTAACATAATTGTTGAAGAAATTTGGCAGTAATTTCATTAAACATTAAAAAGAATATCATTTGAGAAATAACAAGTTCTGTATTAATTCATGTCTACACCGTTCACAATAATTGCTTTATGTCTACACCGTTCACAATTTGTTATGAAATTGATAACTACACCGTTCACAACACACAGAAACTGCACCGTTGTGTCTGCATATTTTCACTGTGACTGCACCGTTGTATGATCATTTTCTAAACACGGCCTTTGTGGACATTCTGAACAATTTTGTTTAAAATAGCCGTAACCATAGGAAAGGGCATATTAAAAACATTCAAGTTACAGCAATATTTTGTTTCCTAGTTCGCTGATTATTATATAATCATGCTTAAAAAGACAACTTTCTCGCTTCGAAAAAAAATTTCCGTGTTGGGCTGTGTTTGCACAACGACCGACGGCGATAGGGCAACACTGGTACTTTGATATATAGAACCGTGGATAGGTATACATTTCTCCTGTACGATTATATCAGTATCAAGACAAGATACGGTCATTTAAGGAAATATTATCGATGAAAACTAAGACACCTACCTCTCATGCTGTTTCGTTGTCGCCATCTTTGATTGACTGCACAAACCTAACGGACAACTTACAACACGGTGTTCCGCCTCTTTTCCCGAAACGAATCATTAAATAATAGTCAATGTTCTTTATCGCTTCTTTTATTTGTTTGATCTCATATTCTGCTTTCATACTAAGCATTCTGACCAACGATAATGTGCTGAAGTACTCATTAAAATTACAGAAAGCTAATCATTCTATATCCAAAATTTTTCAGGCGCCAATCAAAGCTGACCGGTCCCTGGCCACTCTAACTGATTTTTTTGTTTGAATGGGGTTTTACGCCGCTTTCAACAATCTTTCAGTTATATCGCGGCGGCTGGAGCACCTAACAATGGAATCCTGGTATTTCTCACACCGGTACTACCATTACAACCTTTCCTAGCCTCCAGCTGCTATCCCACATAGGTTTACGATTATCGACCCATTGGTGAGAGACAAATAGTCGGAAAGGCACTCCAACTGAACTCCGTAGATATTAAAAGGTATCATTTAGCAAAATTTAAAGTCTGTAACTCGTAACAAAAAATTAAAAAAGTTAGTTGCCGACCTTAACCCTTTCCTGGTTAATCCCTGGTTTTTACGTCCCTGTGATATTATAATTCAGAAAACATTGTGGAAAAAGAAGAAATTGCTTGTAACAAGCTATTTCTTCTTTTTCCACAATATTTTCTACCCTACTAAATGGTTATTTTCCAAATAAAATCCACTTTAAATTTTCGTCTGCAAAACCTTTGAATTTGGACAGGTCTAAAATTTTGCAACCAAGGAAATGGTTAAAGTCGTTACTAGAGCATGACTTCGTGTATTTACGACGTATAAGTCGCCTAATGAAAATTGAAGAAAAATGCTTCACATCAATGTCGACCAAATTCGGTGTTGAAGGTTACTTCCGGTCGAAATGTGTGATTTGATTGATCTACCGATTTATGATTGATAGCCTCGTCCATTATCCAAGGTTTCATCGGATACACAATATACCCGTGATTATATCATGGAAAACGTATATATGTCAATGTTTTTTTGTTTTTTTTTTTTTTTTTTTGGACTTTGACATCGTAGCTACAACTTATTGAAGCTGTAGTTACAACGGTCAGGTCAACAACCACCGATTTGCCTTTTGTATTATTTCACTTGCAATATAATAAAGTCGTTTGATATTTCGGTTCAACTTCTTGTCAGTGATCGTGATAACGATCTGGTCGAATAATTCCAAACTACACTCCGATAGGGTATTTGGTCTGAGATTTCAGGCGCTACTAGTTTTTTGGGCGTTTCGGTCAAACAAGTGGTAAATCATGAACCATACATCGCTGTAGTTATGGCGTTTTGGTAAGGTCGCCTACCAAAGAAGTGATTTTATAATGGTGTAGGATGTAAATATGTTGACGACATATCAGTCGCCAAACCAACAAAAAAAGTTTCTCAAAAAAGGCGGCCAATGTCGGAGTTCAACTCTATATTACGAGCTGAATGAATGATTTGATTTGTTGATTGATTCCTTGATTGGTCAAAATCTTCAGCTTATTCAATCTGTAGTTGAAATCTTAACACATTACCAAACAATAAAATTTTAGTCTGGTCCAAATTGAAAGGAGTTGCAGACGACATTGTTAAAGATTATAAAGTTTTAGATTTCAACTGTCTGGGTAGAAAACATTGTGGAAAATGAAGAAACTACTCGTGGCAAGCAATTTCTCAATTTCTTCATTTTCCACAGTGTTTTCCAAATTGTTCTTCTTGAAGGGTGACAAATAGGGTCATTATGTGTGAATGGGTTAATGTCATCCACTCTATTGTTTTATTTCGTCCACATTTAATTTACAAACTAGTGTTGTATGATGCATTATCTCAGTTGAACTTTTCTGTCGAAGGTCAGAGTGTGCGATTAAAGACCCACCAATATATGAGTATTTAACGAGAAATGAAAACATCTAAGCATTGTAAATTCGCAGAGCAAGGCCACTGCCTCCGACAAGAAGTCCGCAGTAGATAGGAACGGACGTTGTTTCGCAAGATTTATAGTTTTTAACAAGTAACAAATAAATGAAATGGTTAGTTTTTGACATAAACGTCGTAACTACAGCTTAAATAAGCTGTGAAAATAATCATTCATTACCTGGGTCAAACTTTCCGCTATAGTAAACATTTCCGATTCTTCTTCACAAAATATCAATCCATTGACATGCGCTAGTCATCTAGATCTTTCTCTGAATTGTTTGTTTTATGTTAACCCTATGGTGTACCTTTTGCTCGTGGCGGGATGTATGTTTAGAAATGTCGGTGGTCATAAGGTTATCTTTTCCTACCCTATCCGTCCATAAAGTTACCTTTTCCTACCCCTTCCGTCCATATGTTTATCTTTTCCTACCCTATCCGTCCATAAAGTTACTTTTCCTACCCCTTCCGTCCATACGGTTATCTTTTCCTAGCCTTTCCGTCCATAAAGTTACCTTTTCCTACCCCTTCCGTCCATAAGGTTATCTTTTCCTATCCCTTCCGTCCATAAAGTTACTTTTCCTACCCTTTCCGTCTATAAGGTTATCTTTTCCTGCCCTTTCCGACCATAAGGTCATCTTTTCCTACCCTTTCCGTCCATAAGGTTATCTTTTCCTACCCTTTCCGTCCATCAAGTTACCTTTTCCTAGTCCTTCCGTCTATAAGGTTATCTTTTCCTATCCTATCCGTCCATAAAGTTACCTTTTCCTACCCCTTCCGCCCATAAGGTTACCTTTTCCTGCTCATTCCGTCCATAAAATTACCTTTTCCTACCCCTTCCGTCCATGAGGGTCTCTTTCCTATCCTATCCGTCCATAAAGTTACCTTTTCCTAGTCTTTCCGTCCAGAAGGTTACCTTTTTCTGCCCCTTTTCGTCCATGAGGTTCTCTTTCCTATCCTATCCGTCCATAAAGTTACCTTTTCCTACTCTTTCCGTCCACGAGGTTCTCTTTCCTATCCTATCCGCCCATAAAATTACCTTTTCCTACCCTTTCCGTCTATGAGGTTCTCTTTCCTAACCTATTTGTCCTAAAGGTTACCTTTTCCTACCTTATCAGTGCATAAGGTTATCTTTTCCCTGCAGTATCCGTTCGTTGGGTTATCATATTGTAACCTATCCGTACATAAGGCTATCTTTTCTACCCTATCCGTCCTTGAGGTTCTCTTTTACTACTCTATCAGCACTCAAGGTTACCTTTCCCTACCCTGTCCGTCCTTAAAATTATCTTTTCCCATCCTATCCGTCCTTGATGTTCTCTTTTCCTACCCTACTCGTCCATTATTTAACGTCCTTGATACAATTTAATGCTCGACAAGGTCTGACATTACTTTGATCGACGAGACTCAGGTGCGCCGTTCCGCTACCATGGTAACCAAACTATAATAATCATTAATAAAGGTTAGTCCTGCCATTCAATAGGGAAATTAGATAAGATATAAAAACTGCAGTACCGTGTAACTAGGAAACTTGTTTTTTGTATCTAATTGTTTCCTTGATATGGGAACTCTTGTCAATTATCTCAATCGGAGAGTGACTGGTTGAAGAATTCTATCGATCATACATTGAATATTTACCGCACGAAATTTGAGGATCGCGATTGCCAATCAAAGAATCAATAGACCAATCAAATCATTCATTAGACCAAAGTGAAATTGAACTCAAACATTGGCCGACATTTTCGTTAAGGATTTTATTGGTTTTTCGACTTTAGCATCATACCTGCAGCTAATTCAAGCTGTAGATATGACCTTTAGGTTGCCAACAGACATTTTCCATTTTTACATGTCACTGGCCATACATCTTGCAAAATAACGTCGTTTAATATTAAATGAGAATTTCGAAAGTGTCAGAGATCAGTGGGAGGGTTGAACTATCAGTCAATTAACCCTTTCATCGATCCAAAAACAAAAATATACGGTCGAAATATTTATAAGTTGATGACAAATCGAAGAATTATCACCAGAAAATAGAAACAATTCCATTCATTTTTTTAATATGTTTTCTTCGGCTTCCTTTTTGGATCTTTTAGAATCAAGGGATAGTTTAGTAAATTATTTATTGCTTAGTGTTTTAGATCGGAACTGAAATCTCAATCTCAAGAGAAGATCAAGTATATACATGAGTTTCTTTTCAACATTGTTTCCTTCTTTTCAGCCCTCAAAACCTGAATGAATGAAATAAATGAACTAGTGTGATTGTGCGCTTTGTGAGGGAGTCAGAGACGGTTCTTATTAGTAACAACAATATAGATTCAAATCGTCCATATTAGCTTGGATAAAGCTCTATTTACGACATTTTGGTCGCCCTAAGACGATATGCTTGTATAACTCACTACGGGTATGTCTTCTAAATGTGAGGATTCCGTTTTTTTAAAGAGGCATTTATAATGCATGGCCCTGTTTGCTGAATAAAAATTGACGCCAAATAAAAATGGTCGCTGAAGAAAAATACATTGAGCGGGTTCAAGACAAAAACGCTCACTC
Organism: Fragum fragum; assembly: GCA_946902895.1. Taxonomy (NCBI): domain Eukaryota; kingdom Metazoa; phylum Mollusca; class Bivalvia; order Cardiida; family Cardiidae; genus Fragum; species Fragum fragum. Next base: position 47,308,141 of record OX336374.1, read on the forward strand.
AAATGTTTTATCATTGAGAACTGTTCAAGATTGCCCTAGTGAAGGTTAGTAAAAACATATTGGACCGTAATTCCAATAAAGCTGTCAAGTGCACCAAGAGGACAGAATGGCTAGTCTTTATTTCGTAGGCTACTCTAATACGATTGATTAAACATCCCCCAATTTCCTTACAGTTTATTATTTGCAGTAGATTTTATCAAGAAAAGGTTCGGGGATCGCACTAAAACATTGAATATTTCTATAACACCAGGGTTCTACGAAAACCTCGTAACCACAGCTTATTCCAAGGTTGCAAGGTTTTCGTAGAACACCATCGATATAAACACTTTATTTCCAACGCGTACACATGTGCGCAAAGTTCAGACTCGGATCAGCCTGTTCGTCTACATATGATGGGAGCCTTCAGTATTCGTTCTAAACATTGACTCAAAGCTGTCTCTAAGATCTGTGTATATGCTTAATGCACTGTTACAATCCATTATGTTAAAAACAGTGCGTTATGGAATTTTGTACCCTTTACTGTTTAGAAAAATTAAGGTCTGATCAAAGTAAGGGGTTTTGCAGGTGACAACTAAAAGTTGATATGTAAAAAAAGCATTCAGTAGGGTAGAATATTGTGGGGAAAAAAGTTGGTTAAAAGTTATTCCTTTTTCCCCATATTTTCACCAGGTATAAAAATAGATGGACGTATTAACCAGTATTTGACCAGTGCAATGTTAAGACTGTTAGATATACCACGCAAGATCGAATGTATGAAGCAAACTCCCAGAAGTTAAGACTTTTATTCAATAGACTGAGCAAATATATAGATATTATAAGCAAGTAGTTAAGAAGTTTATCTATAGACTGGCCTAATATATAGATATTATCAGCCAGAAGATAAGACGTATATTCTAGAGACTGGCCTAATATATGGATATTTTCAACAAGAAGTTAAGACGTATATTCTCTGGACTGGCATAATACATGGATATAATCAGCCAGAAGTTATGACGTATTTTCTTTCGACTGGCCTAATATATAGATATTATCAGCGAGAAGTTAAGACGTATATTCTTTAGACTGGCATGATATATGGATATTATCAGCCAGAAAGTAAAACGAACATTATACAGATTGGCCTAATATGTGGATATTATTAATCAAAAATTAAAACGTATATTCTATAGACTGGCCTAATATATGAATATTATCAGCCAGAAGTTAAGACGAACATTATATAGATTGGCCTAATATATCGATATTATTAGCCAGACGTTAAAACGTTTATTCAATAGACAGGCCTAAATATAAGGATTTTATCAGCCAGAAGTTAAGACGTATATTTTGTAGAATAACCTAATATATGGATGTTATTAGCCAGAAGTTATAACGTATGTTCTATAGATTGGCCTAATATATGGATGTTATCAGCCAAAAGTGAAACCGTATATTCTGGAGAATAAGACTTTGAAAAACAAACATATCCTCTTTATCTCTTACAGTGTAATCCTTTCCTGTTCAATCAGTGGTTTTTACGTAATTCTATAATTGAGAAAACATTGAAAAAAAAGTTAAGACTTTTATTCTTTAGACTGACCTATATTTAGGGATATTATCAACAAGAATAATCTATAGACTGGCCAAATATATAGATTTTAACAGCCAGAAGTTAAGACGTATACTCCATAGACTTGCCTAATGTATGGATAATATCAGCCCGAAGTAAACACATTTATTCTAGAGACTAACCTAACATATGGATATAATCAACCAGGAGTTTAGACCTATGTTCTTTAGAAAAGCCTACTATTTTGATATTATCAGCCAGAATTATGACGTATATTCTATAGATTGGCTTAATATATGGATATTATCAACCAGAAGTTAAGACGTATATTCTATAGATTGGTCAAATATATGGATATTATCAGCCAGGAGTTATGACTTATATTCTATAGACAGGCCTGGATATTATCAGCCAGAAGTTAAGACCTATATGCTAGAGACCGGCCTATTATGTAGATATTATCAGCCAGAATTTAGGACAAATATTTCATAGGCTTGTCACATATATGAATAATATCAGCTAGAAGTTAAGGCGTATATTCTATAGACTGGCCTAATATACGGATATTATCAGCCAAATACGACCACTTGCGGTACTTCTGAAAGCGATTGTAATATCGGGGTGGTCTTAATTCTGAGGTTTGGTCGTTTGTTGTCAAGTAACTTATGTTCATTTTATCTATGTTATTTGATTTTATTAAAATATACATACAAATAATAAATCTATAAGGACATGTATGCAGACGACGCGGTACTTTTATCGGAACTAAGGAGGTGTTACAGGACAAACTGGAAACATACTGTTTAACATGGAATCTTACAGTTAATACTGAAAAAAATAGGTTTTTTTGAAAAGAGGAGCGATTGAATTCGGAATACAACTGAACTTACTCGGGGGAAACTGGCGAAAAAGTTAATAATTTTAATCATCTAGGTATTGTCTTTACAGACGGAGGCTCATTTCAATAAACTACAAACTGTTTAGCTGGGAAAGGTCTAAGGGCAACGGAATCGCTGTTTCATTTGGTTAAAGGTTATGATATTCCTGTGAAAATCCTATTAAATTTGTTTGATAGTTACGTTACATCCATTCTTAATTATGATTGTGAAGTCTGGGTTTTCATCCAATCGGAAAATATTGAAAGAATTCATAGGAAACTTTAAAGCGCATACTCAAAGCAAAAAAGTCAACGAATTCACTTGCCCTCTTATCGAAAATGGGAAGATTCCCGCTTTTAGTCAATAGACATATTCGTATAATTAAATATGGCTAAACCTGTACAGTAAAAAGAACAATTGTATTCTAACATCAATAATACAAAGCCAGTGGTTATATATTGAAAAAGACCCCAAAGTTAAAAACTGGAGTAACAGAGTTAAAAAAAAACAACTAATTATTAGAGACTTCAGGCTTCAGCGAAGTTTGGTTTTACCCTGATTCGATACATATTGAAAAATTTAATCCGAGTTTTGAAAAAAAGAGTCAAAGATATATACATAAGTAAATGGCACTGATCCATAGATGCTTCCTTCTCCCTAGTTTTGTATCGTAACTTTAAATTGAGTTATGAAATGTCAAATTATATTATACTCCTTGAAAATAGAAAAAAACGTAATTTATTAGCAATGATTAGATTATCCTCACACGATTTAAAAGTCGAAACCGGTCGCCACCAAAATATCAACAGAAATGATCGAATATGCGAATTATGTACCTTTAGAGATTTTGAAGACAAATTTCATGTCACTGGGATTTGTCCCTATTATAAGGATTAAGGATCTAATTATATCCCTCCTTTTTACCACAAACATCTTAATATGTATACATTTACCAAATTAGTTAATACTGTTAATAAAAAGCAACTTAAAAACCTGTCATCATTATATTTAAATGCCTCTAAGACGAGAAGAAACTTTTACTCGATCGGGTTTGAATAAATATATTCACATTTATCCAAAGCACCGGTTTTTTTTTTTTTTTTGTTTTTTGTTTTTTGTTTTTTTTTGTTTTGTTTTTGACGACAAAAGGGTTGTAAAAACAGCTATAGATAAACTGTGTTTGTAGTGTTTTTGTGGGATCGGAAACGATGTTCTATGACTTATTCAGTTTACGCTATATTTTGATAATCTCATTATTTACATGGTATAATTAATATTATTCATCTATGTGACTTTTTTCCATTGTATGTTTGGTTACATGTTATTTTTTGGACTATGAGCTTATATGCTCAACGTCTGTGATAAATTTCTGTTCTGTTCTGATATCACAAAATCAAAAACCCGATATTGTATTGACAATGAATTCGTACCCAATAAGTGTTGCTCTTATAAAGCGTGAAATTCGGGTGGTCGGTCTCGATGTTTTAAGTTATTGGTCGGTTTAGTGGTGTTCAAAATAGTGTATCAGCTATAGTTGGTACTGAATTTAGTGGTCGTTATTCGGAAAAGCGAAACGCCCGTTTAAGAGGTGTTCGCGACCATTGAAATAATGAACAAAAAATTCCGTTCAGTTAAAATTTGGTCGTAAAAGCGGGGTGTCTGTATTTCCGGGTGGTCGTTAGGAGGGTTTATACTGTATATGGATATTATCAGCGAGAAGTTAAGACGTATATTCTTTAGACTGGCCTAATATATGGATATTATCAGCCAGAAAGTAAAACGAACATTATACAGATTGGCCTAATATGTGGATATTATTAATCAAAAATTAAAACGTATATTCTATAGACTGGCCTAATATATGAATATTATCAGCCAGAAGTTAAGACGAACATTATATAGATTGGCCTAATATATCGATATTATTAGCCAGAAGTTAAAACGTTTATTCAATAGACAGGCCTAAATATAAGGATTTTATCAGCCAGAAGTTAAGACGTATATTTTGTAGAATAACCTAATATATGGATGTTATTAGCCAGAAGTTATAACGTATGTTCTATAGATTGGCCTAATATATGGATGTTATCAGCCAAAAGTTAAGACGTATATTCTGGAGAATAAGACTTTGAAAAACAAAAATATCCTCTTTATCTCTTACAGTGTAATCCTTTCCTGTTCAATCAGTGGTTTTTACGTAATTTCATAATTGAGAAAACATTGAAAAAAAAAAGGACCAGATTGCTTGTATCAAGCAAATTGTGCTTTTTCGACAATATTTTCTTCCCTACTGAATGTTTATTTTTCGAATTAAATCCACTTTAAATTTTCATCTGCAAAACCCTTGAATTTCGACAGGTCTAAAATTTTGCAGAAATAGGAAACGTTTAACCCATTCCAACTAAAGCCCTCCTTTTTACGCCCCACAAGAAAAAAAGCTTTGGAAAACATTATGGACAATGAAGAAATTGCTTGTAACAAGCAATTTCTTCATTATCCACAATGTTTTCTATCCCAAAAGACAAAAAAAATTGAAATTCCATCAACTTGAAATTGTCGTCTGCAGCTTCTTTCAATTTGGACTAGTCTAAAATTTTCTTGTGTTGGAATGGGTTAAGTCAGTTTTATGTTATGCCATTAAGTAAAACGAACCATGTTTTTCTACTTTTGAGTAAAATGTAATAGATACGATGTATACTTTGTGCACACACACGCAAATAGTTGTGTGCTCAAATTTTCGTTTAGAAAGTATGAAAAACTAAGCTAATCAAAACGCCTGGATCTTGATAGACGAAAGTAAACTTAAATTATTTTAAATTCTTCTTGTAGATGTAATTCTTCACGACAGTTTTCCACTAGAAGTGCGACAGATACTGTGAAACACACAGGTCCTTTTCAATACCACTATCAGCCAGCATAACTAAATGAAATAAACTTGAGACTTAAAATCAGCTGTTTGTCCAAATAATTGCACATTTTCATATTCTGTAGAAAAATCGCAAAACTACATTTTAGGTACGATTTCGAATGCAGAATTTGGAGGGACGATATTTCGGAAATGGGACAAAGTTCATACAAATGAGCATTTTGAATTATGTCCCTTGACAATGCGGACTGCTCCTATCATCATTTTAAAGATTCAAAACAAAAAATGGAAATTAAAGTAGGTTTACCTGTATAATTCTTTCTTTATAAGTTTCAGGAAAAAGAAATTGTCCGAGTAAACCTACTTTAATTTCCATTTTTTTGTTTTGAACATTCATAATGATCTATCTTTCTGATTCACAAAAACGAATAAAATGTCAAAATCTTAAAAACAGCCACGGCAATTTTCACTTGATGAATTTTTAACAATTTGTATTTTGGGGTGGGGAAAATGATGTGTAGTGAAGAAATTGCACTAAACAGAAGATTGCAAAGTGATCTAAGCATCTCAATTTTCCTTCGTCATATAGTAGAGTCATTTAGGTAGATTAATAATATCCTGGTTAACCGATGAAATATAATAAAAACAGGCCAGTGTTGAAGTGTCTACGCCAACTACAAGACAATAACAGACCAGACGTTTTATTGTTCGATAACAAAGCCGTAAATTTACACACAGTGCAATACAAATCAGTAACAGTTTTGGATGATGTTATGTAAGCTAAAGGACGGGAGCTTTAGTAGCATGCTACGCGAAATATGAAAAAAAGAGGGAATTAATCACAAATCAGACGGTGTTAACGTTACAGTACAGTCGATCTTGCTCGACCACGTCATTTAAGCGACCACTTTAATTAACCCTTGTCATGCTGTATAAAAATCTTACTGAATTGCTGTAAAATCAAAGGGCTGAAAATGCCGACAGAACTTGTTGTTCAAAAATCAATATTTCTCTTAGATATCAATTTCACAAACAACTCTTGTATGCAAAGTACAAGCAGGAGGTTTAGACCAAGATCTGACTGCACTTACTTAACCGGAATATTACGGGCTCAGCAAGACAAAGGTTAAACGACTATAATCAAAATCCCGATTTAGATAGCTTATCCACTCGTGAAGAGAATAAGATAGATTTGAAATAATCGATGGATAAAGGAGGTATGTAGAGGAAATAAAACTCCAACCTTTAGCATAGAATCTGTAGCACATCTGCTAATGAAAAAAGGTAGAGTAAAAACTGTCGATATATAAAGGTGGTATGGCTTTAACTTCTATGATATTTACATTGAACGTATCTCAATACATGTTTATTTTTTTGAATGGGTTTTTACGCCGCTTTCAACAATCTTTCAGTTATATCGCGGCGGCTGGAGCACCTAACAATGGATTCCTGGTATTTCTCACACCAGTACCACCATCACATCCTTTCCTAGCCTCCAGCTGCTATCCCACATAGGTCTACGATTATCGACCAATTGGTGGGAGACAAATAGTCGGAAAGGATAAGAGCCGCCGTCGGGGATCGAACCCGGGACCTCTTGATTGACAGTCCGACGCGCTACCAACTGCGCTATGACGGCGGCTCTTAATACAAGTAGCACATCTGCTAACGAAATGTAGCACATCTGCTAACGAAAAAAGGTAGATTAAAAATTGTCGATATATAAAGGAGGTATGGACAGGAAGTAAAACTTTAACTTCTATGATACTTACATTGAACGTATCTCAATACATGTAGCACATCCCCTCATGAAAAGTAAAAAAAAAAAAAATGAAAAAAAGTCGATTGAAAATTATCGAGAGATAAAGATGTAAGGACTGGAATTAACATTTTGACCCTCAGATGTGGTATTGAAATTGGAATACACAAACAAATTTTTCAAACGATGCGGATTCTTATGATTGAGAATAATTTCGCCCACTTATCTCCGATAGGAGTTTCAACTTAGATGTCAAATGGCGTTGTATTGCAAAATTTATTGAACAAACCGTAGTTACGGCGTTTGAGGAGTAAACCAACCGGAGTTCAAAGTCCCCCTCCGAGATTTGACTGATTAATCGGTTTTCGATTGGCAGAGCCAATCCTTCAATTCAAAATAATTCATTAACGCACTTACGCACAAATATCGAATAGAAGTTTTTAAAAATCTGACCCCCCCCCCAAGAGAGCTCTTCCAAAAGGATTTAGAACTAAAACCATATATTGTATAGGCAATCCTTAATACATTAACCCTTTCCTGTACAAAACGGGGTTTTAGGTCTCTGTGATTCTATACTTGAGAAAGCATTGCAGAAAAAGAAGAAATTGCTTGTAACAAGCAATTTCTTCTTATTCTGCAATGTTTTCTACCCTAGTGACGGTTATTTATCAATTTAAACCCACTTTGGCTTTTCGTTTGCAAAACCTTTGAATTTAGACAGATCTAAAATTTTGAAAAAAAAGAACAGGAAAGGGTTAATAAAGATAAAACACCAAGAATTCAAGAATACAAGTGCCATAGAACCAGTTTCGATCGTTTTCGTCCATGTCTTGTCACAAAAACCGTCCTTGATCATCACAAATGCAATTTTGACCGTCTAGAAACGGTATAAACCTAATATATGAGCCAATGCGTGACATTTCCAACAATTACACATATGCGCCAAGTAAAGACTCTGATCAGCCTGTGCATCTGCACAGTCTGATCAGAGTCTTCACTCTGCGCACTGTAGGTAGACCCCCCCCCCCCCAAAGCTTCTTCAAACAATCAGCGAATATTCTAATTGCCCCAAATGGCTGTCCAGGGTGCTCATTGTGTGCGAGTCACGCACATACGAAATTGTTGGAAATGTCACGCATAGGCTCATATTACATATTGAAGAATTTGACCGGAAACTCGGTCAAGGAATATCCTTAACCTTTTATACTTCGTATTTGAGAAAAAGTTATTGAAATATTCGTATCGCGGCTGTCAATCAAAGTATGCATTTAAACCGGAAGTTAACTTTGAACTGTAATACATTGTATATATATGTTGAACATTTTCTGTTTGGCGACTTTAACGTCGTAACTACTGGTTATTTATTCTGAAGTTAAGACGTTTAAGTCGCCAACCAGATATGTCCGTTTTTTTTTTGTTTTGTTTTTTTTGTTTTTGTTTTTTGTTTTTGTTTGTTTGTTTTTTTTTTTTTTTTTTTTTTTTTTTTTTTTTTTTTTTTTTTTGTTGTTGTTGTTGTTTTTTGTTGTTGTTGTTGTTGTTGTTTCATGTAAATGACTATAAATGTTTCTAAATAAAGCCGGAATATATCTAGTCAAACTTTCTGTTGGAGTCAGTGGGCGTGACTAGAGATCCGTCTATTCTGATGCTGGTACTGACAGTTACATTTATGGTTATTAAAGTTGGGTAAACTACTCATGGCGAAGCTAGATATCCAAGGTATGTCCATGTCTGAAGCTTTTTTTCCTTTGCTTCCATAGCGATATGTAACTCGATAAATTCATTTGACTCTTCTTCCATGACGACTTTCGTCTGAGTCCCGTCAGCCGATAGGATTCTACCTATTTTTTACACCTATCTTTTTTACGGTCAAGTCATTGAAACGGGAACTTCAAGTAAAATTATCATTTGTTGTCATATCTTTGTAACTGTTACACAGAACGCAGTGAAACTTCATACTTATATTGTTTGTAAGTAAGAAATTACCAGACAGACATTTCTTTGCGAATTAAATGTATTATTTGGTGTCACTGTCCCATGCAAAAGGAGGACTTCATTCAAAATTGACACTTTTGCAAATATCTGTCTTAAAAGCAGGAAGATTTGAATGTTTTCTTATTATCTTTGATCTTTATTATGTCATTACAAGCAGCATTTGTTTGGCTAAAATGTCGCGTCTACTAAATTCTAAGTTCACTTATATCTCTATTAGTACATTCCGGAGTCTGGTAAAATGATACATGTTACTTTTGTATATCGAGGGGCCGTGCTTAGCAGTCTTTGTCTGGCGAAAATACTATTTGCACTTAAAATTATTATTGCGAATTATTGAAAATGTGACTAACGAACCGTCGATGTTCTAAAAAGAAATCGTAACTACATCTTGGAATAAGCTGTGGTTACGAGCTTTTGGTAGAGCACCGACGAAATGGTATTAAGAATTATTATTTTAACTTATATCCTTTTTTTATAACGTAAAGAAAGTTTCACAAATGTACCGACTATTCCATTACGGATTTCAAACCCTTGAACCACAAAAAATAAAGTCGTCTGATACTAAGAACAGTAATATATTCACTAGACGGAATGGTATAAAAAATGATATAGTATGATTTTTTTCCCTTTTTTTATTTATTAATTTATTTTGGGGGTGTAAAAGCGCTTCGTTTAGCACGTGAATTACATATCAACCTGATAACATTGCCGGTGTCTTTTGTCCCACCTAGACGACTTTCAGTAGGGCATAGTGTTAAATCAACTAAAACAGTGGGTTTATCATTTTTAATGATTTCACTGTGTTCGATGAAACGACCGAGTTATAATTCACCGAGAAATTTCTTAAATCTAACCATAAGCCTTAAAGAAATGCTCTTCAAGAGAAGTGGGTGAAAAGAAGTGTCAACACAATTGAAAAGGTTTCACTCTAAGATTTCACGATAATCTAAAATTGGAAACCAACAATTAATGATAAAGTGTCTGAAAATGCGATCCATTAGCACGAATTAAATCCTACACTTTTACAGAACTGACGGAATTGTCGCTTTTAACATTATATTGAGGAATAAAGGAATAGATTGCGTAGATATTAGAAACATATTGACTCCATACTTTCTCTAGATTTTTCTAATAATTGGAACTAAAGAGTCATTTCATATTAAGCTTATGGAATAATAACTAATTTCAATTTATGTTCTGGTATTTAAAAGTCATTTTTAAATGCTTATTCTAAAAAGTAGACTCGCTTGGAGTGATTATCGGATAGTATGTAATGAGCAGTATGAGCGAGTTTTAATACAAAATTGTAGGCGACAAATAAAAGTTTATAAAATTTCAGATTTTGTCAACTTTCTGTGTTGAAAAAAAGTGTTGAAACGAAGAAATTAATTATTGCAGGCAATTTCTTCTTTTCACACACAGTTTTCGCAATTGTTTGTCTAGAGGGGCTCAGAAAACGTCATTGCATGGGGAAGTTTTAAACGAAATGAGCATTTGCAGAAAACGAAGGGTGTGGAATTACTTTCCTTTAACAAATGTTAACGTTGTTCCGTGACCAGATATGTTTATTTAATCCAACAATATCTAGGGCAGAAAATGGAATGCCCAAATATTTTGAGCGATGTGGATGAAGTTGTGGACTATTTGGAGCACTTAAATGGAGGTATTTGTATTAATTGACCAGAACAATGAACGAATTAATTTCAATGGGACTGAACTGGATGAGGGTTGATTTCGTGATATTATTTATCATATATATGTTCCTCACAAAGGTACACAAATGAAAAAAAAAGAGACAAGAGATTCAACATTTAGACATGAATTTTAAATTCAAATATTACTCTTTTAAGAGAAACTTATATAGCCATTCAGATGTTTTATTCCGTGTATGTGAACCGCCATGTCGAAAAATTCCAGGCGAAAACTGCTTAAAACAAATATTTGAAAAAGAAATGTGACCGAACAGAGTTCACTAAGAAATTGTATTTTGAAGATAGACATATTATAAGGTAGAATAAACATTCAAAGAGTGTCAAGCTTCGACTCTGATTAGACTGCGCATTCCAGACGGTCTGAAAGCGATCGCTACTTCCGAACTTCTAAATAGTCCCATTTCCGATTGACGGGATGTTTACAAGGGGAAGAATCTAAAAATTGCTACTGTTGTTTAATGCCGTTTGATCAGCTTTTCGGATATATCACGGGGCTAATATACACAAATATGGTTTCAGGTCATTTTTTTTCAAAATCAGCATTCAATCTAAGCAAAAAAGTACTTACCCCATAAGGGCATATTGCTTCCGTAGGCGGGAGAGAAAAATGAATGCTAATACCGCTTTTGAAAATATCGAGGATTCAGGTTGACATCCCTTTTTTCGATAGCCAATTTTTCGGTAGAAGTATTGGTGTTTTGAAAATAGGGAAAGGAGTCATCATTAATACTGTGAACTAGGCTATTTATTTTCATCAAATCTAAAGTCGTCTTTAACTAAGATGAATATTGTACTGTGCCAAAATTTTGTCATTAAAGCACGGCTCTTAACTAATCTAAATTGGGTCTCCTGTTAAACCGAATCGATGAATCATTCGAAAGACTTACTTCTAAAATCGGTACACTTGTAAAAGAAGTTGATTGAAATAATATGTAAATCATATTCTTGAATCTTGATTCTTAGAGCATTAATCAAACTGATTAAATTGGTATTCTAACACTGTTCCTTGGTTTATTTTACATTTACGAATTGTATGATGCCTATGACTTGAATATTGACATTAAAGTTAGACACAATCGGTGTCCGGTCGGGACTCGTTACAAGATTGCGGTATCATCATTATTATTATTACTAAATTTATTTTCAACGAGATATAAAATCAAATTGTTTTGTTCTGTTGGTTTTATAGTTCCAATCACCTTAGCTGGTCAAATATTTTCTACGACAAATGCAACGAGAGCAAACCAAGAAGAACCCCATCATTTTGGTTTTCCTGCCTACTGTATGCCATTGAAGTTAAATTTTGAACCAACATGTCTTGAAACATTGAGAATTCCTTTCTGCTTCTTCACGGCTTTCGTATCGTCAGTCTGGATTAGTTGCTTTAAAATCCGAAAAATAGAGCAAATTCAGTAATATTTCGATTTTCAAGGGCATTTTCTTGTTGTTTTCAAGTTACGGTGATAGCACGATTTTCTTAAAGCATCATTTAAGACTATTTCATTATACAGTATGAGTAGTGAAGTCTTAGTTTTATCGTGTCAGGTCCTATATTACAAATTGATTCTAGCTCATAAATGCCATTACTATGCTTATCTAATGCACCGTCATATTTTCAAAGGTGATATGAACGATACGAGTCGTGTCAGGGCTTTTAGCCCCCTCTCAGTTATTTATGATTTTCAACAATCAAGATGAATATACTTTATCATTTGAGCCTATGCGTGACATTTCCTACCATTTCGCATGTGCGATGATCGCACACATTGGGCACCCTGGACAGCCATTCAGGGCAATTAGAATATTCGCTGATTGTTTAGAGAAGCTTTGGGTCAGTTCCTATCTACAGAGCGCAGAGTGAAGACTCTGATCAGACTGTGCGGATGCACAGGCTGATCTGAGTCTTTACTTAGCGCACATGTGTAATGGTTGGAAATGTCACGCATGCGCTCATTTAATGTCTTCCAACAGAAAATATCAAAGCGCTGAAAGCCTGAGAATTATAACCCAGGCACAAAAAGTTTGATGTTCGAAGTACCGGAGGTGTCACTTTCTATCCAGATCTACTATCAATTATACACAGATCTGCCAATTTGTGCACTAACGGACACAACCTACACAATAGGATCGAAATCTATTCCCGTTTTTAGGTATTGTAACGATATATATAGTCTGCAACCTTTTACTTTAAAAATCTTCTTCTAAGAAAGTACTAGACATAATTCAACCATTCAGAGTATATATTATACAAACATCCAGATCCAACAACTATGACGCTCTAGCAACGATATTTTCATCACCCACCACCGATATGTAACGGTGAAAATCATTTCCTTGATGGTCATACAGACGGTAATGTGTAGTGAGGACCGACTTGCACCTAGGCTCACATATTGGTAGTTAAAAAACTAACAAACCAAGTTTTATAGCTTAACCCAGAACACGTATAACGAGACCTATATAGACTAATTAACTAATCGCTGGTCTCGCCCACTGTGTTAGTTGGCCCCGCCCATTGACTCCAACAGGAAATCCCACTTTGATTTTAAACGACGTTATTTTTCAAAATTTATGGCCAGCAGCATGTGACAAAAAGTAGAATATTTGGTGGGCGACCTAACCAAAATGGCGGCCAATGTAGGAGTTCAATACTCAACTCTTGTCTACAGGAATGATTTCATTGGTCGACTGGTAATTTGATTGACAATCGCGATTGGTCGATTGGTTAGAAGAGCACGATCACCAATGTTAAAAGTTTAAAGGTTTATGTTCGTAAAAAGGTGACATTTTAAAATGATTATGTGTAAAATGTCTCTTGCATACAAACAAAAAACTTTAAAATCACAAAATTGCCGAATGTGTTGTTCCAAGGTGTTATCGACTGTCGGTTACTTATTAAGCGTTCGCGGAATATAGGCTATAAAACTCATTTTTAGCTAGCAAAGCGTGAGCTTTGGTAGCTTAAGTTAACAGACAAAATTTCGAGGTCGTCTCAAAGTTCAACGAGTGCAAACTGCCACTGGAGGCTTAACCACTAAATCCATTGAATGCCTATGCCATAAAAAGTAGTTATTACGTATTTCAGGATCGAATATTACAAACTCTATTCAAAGTGTTGAGAACTCTGTCTTGCTATTTAACCAAATTCCACTCAACTCCGCTCTTTAAACATCTCAAAAAAAAAGCTTTGGAAAACATTGTGGACAAGGAAGAAATTGCTTGTAACAAGCAATTTCTTCAATGTCCACAATGTTTTCTACCCACCAAGGGAAAGATTTTCTAAATTCAACCATGCTTTGCTAGCTTACAGTACTTTCAGTACTTTGATTTTAACTTGAATTATATTACAGTAAACGCAAATCGGTCGGCCTCAAGTGACACTTTATCGCCGTTGGATTATAAAATGTCTCTTATTTACAAACAAAAACCTTTAAAAATATAACATAGACGATTGGGTTGTTCCAACCAAATAGCGCCTATCGGTCATTCATCAAGTATTATCAGTTCTTAAGCTATGCAACTTACCTTTTGACCTGCATTATTTAAGCACAGGCGTAAGTCTTCTTCGTCAGGTGACTCAAAATTGCATTCAGACTATAATTTAAGGCACCGGTAGCATACAAGTTATCTACGATTAAGGATATTAGATATTTTTAAAGGAAGATTTTTGTTGGTTAACTATCAAATTTGTGTAATTTTCAGTTTAACACTTTCGTCCCATTATATAGGTGCTTATATTGTCAAATTGCATTTCAATATGGATAGAAATAGTTATAAAGTTCTGATGATATTAAAATCTACGGATTCTTTTAGCACTTTAAGTGAAATTCAAATGGTATCCTCTTTCAAATATTTTTTGTAACAAATAAGGGACAGTCAGGGAAAAAAAGTTCTCACCGAAGTAAAGTATAAAGAAAGATATACTCTGCATGCCGTCCTGTCACCAAGGGTACATGCAAACAGAATTAATTCAATTTTGAAACAATAGGAAATCATTAATTCTAACAAATTAAATTCACCAATTCTCCCCAAATTAATTAATCATCCAACCAAAATCTCATTTATCGACGACGAGTTAATTAAAACTCACTATTTATAATTGTATAGGTCAAAGCTTCAAAGCTTCCTCCTTAAACATGCATTTAGATAACGGTTTGTCGTTGTAAATAAAAAACAATTGACCAATCAGATCATTTATTCAGACCGGAAGCGCAATTATTGTGAATAAGTCCGATATTTCTATAAAAATGTTGGTTTTGAGACTTACGTTAGAACGTCTTTATAACAGTTGACCCAGATTGTAGATACGACGTCTAGATCGACCCCAAACGGTTACGCCCCTCGAGAAAAACAAGGTGGAAAAATGAAGAAATTGTTTGTATCAATCTACAATGTTTTATATCCAAATGATGAAAAATTTCATCAACCTGAATTTGTCCTCTGAACCAGTCTAAAATTGTGTGTGTGGGATTGGGTTTATCTTTAGATTCATGCTCATGGCGAAACGTAATATTTCTCGATTTCTCATACAAATGCATTATCGGAGGACAGGGAGATAGTAACACTATAATTCTGTGACCAAATGATTAATCACCGCTGCCAATCAAAATGTGGTTGACCAATCAGAGCATCCATTTAGATAGAAAGGTTAAAGATGAACTTCAACATAAATGAAGTGCATTTTCTGTTATTGGCGACTTAAATACCGTTACCACAACTTATTCACGGGATAATTACGACTTTAAAGTCCCCGCCAATGATTAGAAATTAATTTTATTTCCCCCAAACAACGGAGATTTTTCAAACTAGTGATGATTCATATCTTTATCGAACTGTTGGAGTTCAGTGCGCGTAACCAGCGATTCCTAAATTGCCAATTTATTCTTTTATGAACCATTCGTGAACAATTAAAACAATAGATTGAATAGCTTTACTTAGGCTGGCTCTTTCCTAAGCAATAAGAATCCTCTTGAAGTAAGACCTTATTTCATCATACAGAAGCTATGAAATATCTATCGATGTCAATTCCGGAGCGGCAATATCTATCACCACCTTTATCTCCTACCTCTGAAAGCTTTGTAATTTGAACTGCTTTAAGGATTTATATATTTAACAGGTCTATGCAACCTTCTGTATATAGGTTCTCGATCATATTCATAAAAGAACCGCGAACGCGATTCAATAATAGAGCAGAAAATCACTCAACACTGTTTTTGAATCATATACAACAACGACATTCCATGCGTGACATTTTCGACTATTTCACTTGAGCTTGAAGTGCAGACAATGAGCACCTTGGACATGCAATCAAGACATTTAGAATGCTCGTTGTCCACTTAAGAATTTCCTTTTTTTTCTCGAATTTTTAGACTTGTCCTATTTGAAAAATAATGCAGACGACAGATGAAGGTGAGCGCTGTTTGAAAGGTGACCGACCTACGGGTTAGAAAATATTTTGGGAAAAGAAGAAATTGCTTGTTACAAGTAACTTCTTTTTTCCCACAATGTCTTTTAAAGTATAAAACCACATGGACTTTAATACAAGGAACTGTACACGAAAGGGGTAAAGAAGCTTTGATTAAGTATGTATCAATAGAACGAAGAGTGGAGCCTCTGATCAGACAGTGCGAATGCACGGTCTGATCTGAGTTTTTACATGGCGCCAATGTGTAACGATCGAAAATGTCACTCCCGGGCATATTTAATCAAGCTTACAAAGATAAGAGTGACAGAATCCGGATATACGATTTCAATTAAAGTTAACGACGATGCAACCAGAGGTTAATATATCTGAGAGGTCTCTGTCACGCAAGACAACTTATCTATACATTGCATTCGTTCCTACTATGTGAGGCCTTAACTTAACCCATTACCAGACAGCAGAATTTACGACTGGTCCAAATTGAAAGGAGTTGCAGACGACAATTAAAAGTTTATAAAATTGTAGATTTGTTCAACTTTTTTGGTAGGAAACATTTTTAAAATGAAAAAAAGATGCTTGTTACAAGCAATTTCTTCAAATTACGCAATGTTTTCCCAATTGTTTGTATTGAGGGGCGTCCAAAAGCGTCATTATGTCGGAATGAGTTAAAAGTCTTTTTTATAGAGTAGATACATTTGCTTAAAGTGTCTGCGCCAACCCCGTAAGTCTATTTTCATGTGTATGTAAGCCTTCTACTATGCAAGGAAACCATTCCCTAAAACTTCTTTGGTAACTGTTAAATTGGCAGAGAGCGGGTTCAAATGAAAGAAGCAGTTGACCAATCAAATAATCCATTTAAACCGGAAGTGAATTTAAATCTCTGACATTGGCCCGCATTTATGTCAAACATTTTTGTTGGTTTGGTGATTTGAATGGAGTAGCTACAGCTTATTCAAGCTGTAGTTAGAACATTTATGTCGCCGACCTACTGTTTTACCTTTTGCTACCTGGTTCTGGCTATATATTATGTAAAATAATGCAGTATGATATCGAAGTGGAACTTCATTTTGGAGTCAGTAGGCGTGGCCAGCGAAGTTGGTAGGCGGGACTAGCGATCAGTCAATAGTCAGAATTATGTTGGATTCAGCTCTATACGCGCAACTGGACTTCATCCCAGAGGGAAAAAATATTACGATGACGTATATATATATATGTGTGTGTGTGTGTGTGTGTGTGTGTGTGTGTGTGTGTGTGTGTGTGTGTGTGTGTGTGTGTGTGTGTGTGTGTGTGTGTGTGTGTGTGTGTGTGTGTGTGTGTGTGTGTGTGTGTGTGTGTGTGTGTGTGTGTGTGTGTGTGTGTGTGTGTGTGTGTGTGTGTGTGTGTGTAAACAAATATCCTCTATACCTTTCATTAAGTGACAACAAAAGCTACAGTTTCACGAGTGATGAAGGAAATTCGCTAATAATGTCAACAGCGTTATAGGTCACGCAAGGTCAACATTCTATAGAAATAAATGATAATAAAAGAAGAAGTTAAATAATCCCGAAACATTGAGGTAAATGTTTTAATGATATCACGTAGAAATCGCGATGATTCACTGAAATCTCTTGGAAAAAATAGATCTAGGTTGAGACAAACAGTCTCTCTCTCTCTCCCTCCCCCCCTCTCTCTCTCTTTCTCTTTATCTATCTATCTCTCTCGCTCTTTCATTCTTTCTTTCTCTCTTTCTGTCTCTCTTTCTGTTTTTCAAAGTTTAATTTCTTTGCATAACTTTTCCTCATACTCATTCAAGAGACATTATTCATGTTAAAAGTTTAATGCTTGACGTTTCTTGGTTATGTCATTGGACGCTGACTAATGACGTCATTGGTACTAGTTTTATGAAAGTACATATAATATGTGTTGCTTTGAAATCGCAATAAAAACTTGAAATAAAAAAAAATATTGCAGTCCTGTGTTCAGAACGACTAAACACCAGTTTCTGACAAAATTGTAAACGCAAAACGCGGTTCCATTGATTAAAATGTTGGTGAGCGTTTTGTCATCTTGATCGCATAGCAGGTCTTCGAAGCAGTGGGTTATCAATCTCTCTGATCTAGCCAGGACAAAAGATACTGTAGATGTAGGCTTGATAAGCATAGGTTTGGCCTGTTATGGTCTGAATATTTTTCATTGGTCCTTATTATTTTCTTTGTAATTGACATTTTCAAATTAAGAAAAATAGTGATAGAAAAGAAATGCAATGTATGAGTGAAAACGTCGGTAGGTGACCAAATTATCGTAGCTACATGTCCAGCTTGTATAAGATGCAGTTATAAGGCTTTGGTCACCCATGTACGACGATAATCTTCTAGGACTGGTATTCACCATTCAGCATCTGGGTGGCCAAAATTTCCACTTTCGGGCGAAATGTTTTAATTTAATACTACCAATCGAAAACTACTTTTTTTGGCTTATAGACGATGTTCATACAAAACTTCATCGTAAAAAATGTAATTTGGAATAAGCAGTATTTACGAGTTTTTGATCAAATACAGACAAATTGGACTCTTTGTCAAACGGGTATTCGTCAGGAAGTGTCGAACCAACGCTCGGTATTTCGAGGGTAAGTAAAAAGATAATCAAGGACTCACCTCAAGGTCTACAATCTCCTTCGTCCATTTATTTCGTATTTCCACGGTATGTAATTCCCTGACCCTCCGTATCCTAGGGTCGTGAATATTTCCAGAAAACATTCGTTAAAATCCGAAATCTTATTCTGAATAGATATCACTTACAGAGTGGGATATTCGAGGGAAAACGGGTCCAAATCTAGATTCAATTGGTTATATAGGTCATTGTAAAAATAATTTAATTGTTAGTTTCGTCTATCAAAAACGAGCGATCTGATTGGTCGAAAAATTTAATTCATACCTCCATGAACAAAATTCTGAGTACGCAGCCATTTTGAATGCTTTCGCACAAAATAGTTCACTACAAAAAGGTATCAAAATTTGTTAAGTTGTTGCATTTTTCGCTCGATGCTATTAAATTATAAGAAATGAAGATCATATTTTTTGTTTTCATGGAGGTATGAACCGAAAAACCTAATCACACAATGTATGAATCCGCTTCGCGTATTCATACAGTGTGATTAGGTTTTTCGGTTCATACCTCCATGAAAACAAAAAATATTTTCTTCATCTCTTAAATGCTTGGCCATCAGGTAATCATTTATGGCTGATTCATTGAAATAAATCATGAAAATTGTTGTCGGTAGTGTCTTAGTGCAACATTTCACATTTCACATAATCCTTTCATGAATTCGATTTAACAATTCAAATTCCTTGAAAATGATATCCACATTTCATATCAATTCTAATATTGCTAATTCAAACAAAACACTTTTTGTCTTCTTTCCTTTTTCCGTCAAACGATTCGCCGTAATGGATTCTGTTATACCAAATAATTAACTATGATCACTGTGAGTTTTTATAACCCATGATAAAGCAACAACCTCTACACCACAACGCCATGCTTCCTTATCGACGTGTTGTCACTAAATAGCAGTAGGATACGTTAATCCATTCCCATACATTAAATTTACCGTTCATTTCCACACAATCCCATTCTTTACGCCCATCAAAAAATAAAAATGTGCAAACTGAAAATGCTTGTAACAAGCAATTTCGTCATTGTCCAAGATAATTTCTACCCCAGCACTCAAATATTTTTCAAGAAATACAAGCATCAAAATTTTACATCTCGCTGCGGAAAACTTTCGTCTGGAGCTGGAAGTTTATACTTATCTTCGATACTTAGGTAAAGCTATTTCGTTAGTTGCCTTTCGGATGTCAAAACTTAACCCTTTTTATGCTGCATAAAATACCTTACTGATTTGCTGTAAATTCAAAGTGATGAAAGCACTGATAAAACTTGCTGTTCAATAATCAATATTTCTTTTGAAAATCAATTGCATAAGTACTCTTCCTAAAAAAGTACAAGCAG
Source organism: Fragum fragum (assembly GCA_946902895.1). Classification (NCBI taxonomy): domain Eukaryota; kingdom Metazoa; phylum Mollusca; class Bivalvia; order Cardiida; family Cardiidae; genus Fragum; species Fragum fragum. The sequence continues at coordinate 47,328,306 of OX336374.1, forward strand.
GAGGAGTGGACCAAGATCAGGCTGCACTTATGTGCAGGCTGATCCTTGTCTACACTTCCTGCCATTACCGGAATATTCCGGGTTCAGCATGACAAGGGTTGATATTGAAAAAGCTACAGTTATGACATTTGGATCGCCCACATAGTAGCCTATCATTTTTGGTACCGGACACTCTCTCCTGTCGGGATGCGTTAGAAGTTGTCGAGGATAGTGATACAAAAATTCTTGATAAAAAAACTCACATAACGATTTTCAATATACAAACTGGTTTTGGTTTACAGTTTACTCACTTATTCCTGAACAATGTTCACTTATTCTCCATGCACTGTCGTCGTTTATTTGTCGATATTGTGCATTCATGATGAATATGTCATCCACTACAGACCCACATTCCTGTTTTGGCAGGAGATGTAGACAAAGATCAGCCTGCACATAAGTGCAGTCTGATCTTGGTCTACACCTCCTGTTTATTCCCGTTATGCTAGAGTTGTTTAAACAATCAATTTTCAAAAGAAATATTGGGCCTCATTTTGACTTTCCAGCGCTGTCAGTCCTTTGATTTTAAAGTAATTCTGTATAGCATTTCAGCATGACAAGGGTTAAGGACGCGGAATGTGCAAACTAGCCTGGTCTAAAAGTTATCAACTTACATAGAATTTCGAATAGTTCATGACCAAAAAACTTAACGTGATGAAGTTAAGCTCAAGTAGTAGGGCTACTGGAACCGTTTTATTTATTTGCTATTGTTTTAATTCTTAACAATCAAACTTTTTTGTCTAATCTCACATTTTAAGATGTAAATATACAGATGCAGGACAGAGGTAAATCGTATGTATAGTTTGTAGAGAGCATATATGACTGAAGCAAGTGGGCTGAAATTCACCATTCACTCATACCTCCCGTTCTTAACTAGCCTGCCCCCTTTTGACCATCAAACTTTAACATTCACTGTCACGCAGGGGCCAACATGCGACTAGAGGCAACTCGTTTATAGCGTAAGCCCTTCAAACATTCCGAAATCTGCTGGATTATCCCGACTTTTACGCGATTATTATTCGAACCTTCAACATGGTTATCTATACATCTTCTCGATCTTATCCCGATGTCAAAGCTTTTCGATCAAGTTCACTCGAGTTCATCAGATCGGCAGAGTGAACACAGCAGTGCGTTAACGAATCCTTAGGGGACGTCAATTCCAAAAATGTTATTGATTGACCCTGTTGGTGTAATCCCACCCACTTACTCCGTTGGCCCACCCATTGACCCCAATAGGAACTTCCGTTTCGAATTTAAACAACGTTGTTTGCAAAGTCTTATAGCCAGTACTTTGTTATAAACAGTAAAACGGTTGGTTGGCGACCTAAACGTTGTAGCTACAGGTTGAATAAGCTGTACTTACGACGTTTAAGTCGCCAAACCAACAAAAGTGTTTCACATAAATGGCTGCCGATGTTGGAGTAAAAAGCTCAATTCCGCGCTGAAGGAATGGTTTTATCGGTCGGTTAATTCCGTGATCGACAGTTGCGATTGGCTATTTCGTCTGTTTCACTAGTATCCACTAATATGCGATGAAATGCAAAATCAAATCTCTTTGACAAAAAACATTGCTAGCAGCAGATTGGGTTCACAAATGAACCGTGCGAAATACCGGTAAAACTATCTTCCATGCGAGTACTGTAGAGCCCTGGGACGTATAAAATATTATTCCATAATCTCAGAGATATAGTCAAAGATCTGCTTAAACTTAACTCTGGCTTATTCCAGACACAGTTGTGTTGTTTTGAAAGCAATTCGGTGAATCAAAAAACTTACGAATGTTCTGCTTTATTTCAGGCTTATTTTAGTAACAATGCCTTCACGACATGAGAAAAGGAAACACATGGCCATTTGTCAACAAAATCGAATTCAAGACGGACTAGGTATAGGCTGAGTATTTTAAATTTGTTATGAGGTGTTACTGATGCAGTCTTTTGGGGGGGGGGGGTAATACACACGACTGTCATCTGGTTGGGCGCTTGATAAAATGTAAGTCGAATCAAAGGACTGAAAGTCCTGAGAGCGGGTTTGCTGGCTTATCAGTAACCGCGCTCAATAATGCCAACATGTATCATCAAGATAAGTAAATATAAATCGTAGACCAAAGAGGGATGAGCAGCTGGATGCTCGATAAGGATGAAGTGGTAATACTGGTGTGAGAACTACCAGGAATCCATGGTTAGGAGCTCCAGTCGTCCCGATAAAACTGAAATACTATTTAAAGTTGCGTTAAAACCCCATTTAATTAATCATTACCCTTTTACAGTTTACCGAATTTCGCTATTTTGATTTAATCACAACGTTTTCTTTAATATCATTTCATCAGTGCGTGAAAATTTGTGGTTTTGTGGTAAAAGGTTAAATGATAAAACGTAAAGAATCAAAGCTAACATTCAATTCTCTTTGCTTTGGGTATATAATTATTACGTACTACATGTTCGTTTCAAAGATATAGTCGAATTCGAGAGGTAAAGGGGTGTTTTATTCGGTGAGGTTAAATATGCGCTTGAATCGCGACTATAACAGGGTTGTAACTTGTAGCATATATTGCCTACACGGGGTGTAAAATTGCCCAGTCCTGCCAGGTCAAAACTAACAGACAGGGTTAGGAGTTTGTTTACTCCACTAACCACTGACCTAGATTCTATCTTGAAACGCGAGGAGATTATTTCTCTCATTTAGACAGTTCATTGGACAATTTACTATGGATATATCAAGTCGAAATAATTACCCACTTTCCTTGATATTCATATTACTAAAATGAGGCTGTTGGCATTCAGCAAGTAAGTTATTTTCTTTTTCAGCGATGAAACAAAATGGAGGCGATCACATAGATATTCACTTCAAGTTTATGAGCATGCGTGGAAATGAGTAGAAAATTCGCGAAAACTTGTTTCCGGTTGATCGATGTGAAATACCGGTTTTGTCCTACAAAACCGCTAAAAAGGAGTATAACTTTAACAAAGAGGTAGCCTGGACTGTATCAGTTGTTTAAACTATTTGATAGTACGAGTGTATATTTTGGTTTAGTATTAATAACAATGTTCAAAGTTAAAGATAGCCGACAATAAACTACCTCCTCCACTTTTATTCAAAATAACGGTGACAAAAATAATTCGAAAATCTAAAAGTTTGGACCTAATCCTTTGTCCTCCTTTACCATTAGGGCCGAACTTTCTATCGAAGCATACGTTTGTCAAATTGCAAAGGGTTATTAACCCATTACCACACAATTTACTAGACTGGCCCGATTTGAAAGAAGTTGCAGACGACAATTTTAGGTGATTGAATTTCAAAAATCTTGGTCTTTTCGGGTAGAAAATATTGTGGTTAAATGAAGTAATTGCTTGTTATTAATTTTGCACTGTGTTTCCCAAAGCTTTTTCTAGTGGTGAGGGGGTCCAAAAGCGTCATTTTTTTGGAATGGGTTAACCAATTTATTGGAGTGTCGTCATTCTTGCAAATGGGCCAGCCGCGTTCGTCCTAGATTTGATTCTTAGAATTAAACGAGTACGTTCTGAATTGGTTTTCGTCATACTGCTTTGTCTCCAGGATGTCTACCTTCACTCTCCCGAAAAGATTGGCTAAATCTGGATTTTCTACTATAATAAAATTACTCTACCTATCTATTGTCCAAAGCCGAGCTTGCGACTGGAAATAACCTAGGAAGGACGTCAACCGTTCCAAGTCCATGACGCTTTTTGGTGCACCATCTGACAAAAATGAGAAAATATTGTCTAAAATGAAGAAAGTGCTTGCATCAAGCAATTTTATTTCATTTTCCACAGCGTTCTCTACCCGGAAAAATGAAAAATCTAAAATGCCAAAAACTTTAAATTGTCGTCTGCAACTTCTATTAATTTGGACCACAGTGAAATTTTCAAGTGTGTAAATGGGCTTACCGTTCCTCTAACGTCAAATGCACACAAACATATACATGATATTTTCAGTTTTTTTTTTCAAATCTAGAATAGACTATTGTTTCATTCACAAACATGAAAAAATGTCAATATCTTTAACTCTGATAATGTAACAGCTGTTTTGTACATTAACCTATTACTGTTTTAGACTGGTCCAATCATAAAGAAACGACTATTATATGTTGATGTTTTTTAAAACCTGTATCTTAGATTGGAAACATAGATACTAATGAAGAAATGCTTGCAACAAACCATTTCCTTACTTTCCACAGTGTTTTTCCAGAGCCTATTCTTGAAATGCGAAGCAACAAACAGAAAAATGTGACGTCATTAAATAATGGATTTTTTCAACGTCACAAAGTAATTTCATTTATGCGGGTTGTCCTGGATAACAGATCAGCTTACCAATCGCTGACTCCTCCACCTCTCTCCTTTGGCCCCGCCATTTGACTCCAACAGGAAGTTCAGTTTCGATACATCACGGCGTTATTTTGAAAAAAATATGCTCATTAACATGTAAAAAAAAAAAAAATGGTTGGTTGGTGACCTAAACGCCAAACCAACAAATAAGCTTAACAAAATGGCGGTCAATGTCGAAGTTCAAAACTCTCTTCTGGTCTAAATAAATCATTTTATTGGTAGATTTATTATCTTATTGACAGCCGCGATTGGTCAATTATGATTTGAGAGCACCAAGTCTACTACAACTTATCCGGCCACGGACAGTCTGGTCATAAACTCACTTCCTATCTACAGTACTGAAACAAGAGACAAGTTGCCTTATTTACAGATGATGTTGCTTTTTATTAGCCTATTGAACCCCTGTTTACAGGTCCAAAAGCATTATTGAGCCAAGCAGCAACCTGCATTTATCTGCCTCCAATCCCTATATTTTTTCGAAGCAACGGACACATTGGACACAAATAACATCAAACTTAGGCACCGGAGTTGCCATCCATCGCCGTGTGTTTTTGATCCTAGAATCTCCAGTTTTGATTTAGGTGTTGTAGATAATTTCGCATCGGAGAGTATATCGTTAGCATTAAAGCCGAAATTGAACAAAATGGCAATACACTTAACATTTTAACGGACGTCAATTTATAGACTAGTCCTAATTGAAAGATTTTGTAGACTTCAAAATTTAGTGTGCGGGATTTTTTTTCCATTGTTCTATTAAGCTTGCAGACTGCTAGGCGTAAAAAAGCGGGATTGTCTGGGAATCGGTTAAACATCTATGGACGTGATGTAATGTAATCCTAGATTCGAGCCTATTGTGGAAGCTCATATATTTCTTTTATAACGGAATAAACAGAGTAGCCACGGTCCGATTCAATAATGATAATACTAAATATCATGTTGATGGGTCGAAGTCAAACATACCCATTTGCTACCCATACTTTCATGAATCAGCATTTGAATATATGCAGGGGGTGATGCGAAACAAGAATTTGATTTATTGATATAGTATTTGGGTCCCAGATAAAAAAAAAGGTGATGCAAAAGCACAAGCGGAGAATAAGAAATGGGAAAGATCACGTAAAGGAAGGTTCCGAGTATTTTACTGTAATTGTAAACGTTCGAGTAAGATAGGATTCATTAGCACGTTTCTTTGAGAAAGATACGATAAGATCAGACAATTATAGAGTTCTATCAAGGGTGATAAAAAGGACTGTTTCTGCATGTTGGAAGTTGCATGTCACAGAGATCTAATTTAATGGAATTATTAAGTACCGCATGCTAATAAGAACTGGAGCTGTTGATTTTGATTTATCCATTATACGATGACATAGATGAAGCAGTGTAGGAACAGGAATAAAGGCCCGATATTATTTAATAGGGTAAGAAGAGTAGAAATGGCGTTGAACTGTAAAGAATAAAATGAGCCCAAAACCCTGCACTTATTTTGTTCAAGATAGTTTGAAACGATGGATACGCTGACTTCGATTATTCGGATGCTTTTATGAAGTACGGGACTAAGTAAGCCAGATGACCACATGAAACCGAGTTCTAATCTGAGTATGTAAATCGGAAGTAATCATTTCGAAAAGGATAATCGAAACAAGGAGAGGACGCGGCTCAGCTATTTGTAAGAGGGCTATAACTAATTGTCCGTGCCCAATTTGAGGATCGCTGACCCCGCCTACTTACTTCCTAGGCCCAACCCATTAGCTCCAACAAAAATTTCCTCTTCGATTTTTAACGGTTTTATTTGAAAAAAAATATTGCCAGTATTTAGCAAAAAGTGAAATGGTTGGTTAGTGACCTAAACGTCGTATCTACATATTGAATAAGCGGTAGTTACGACGTTTAAGTCTTCAAACTAACAAAAAAGTTTAACAAAAATGGCGTGCAATGTTTTAGTTGAAAGCTCAGGTCCGGGTCGAATAAATGATTTGATTGGTCGGTTGATTCCTTGATTGAGAGCCGTTATTGGTGAATTTCAGGATTTTACAAGTACTGTTCAGAAGCAGAAAATTGTCATAGAATGTTCCCTTTCTATGCCATAACACCAGGAGATTTTCAGTGTTTTCATTTTCTTTTAGCATTTTAAAAGAGACATGATAAGGAACACTCCTCTAAAACATGGCTCATATTTACGAAGTGGATTGAGAGGGGATGTCTATAAACTCAGGACGATTTACAACAAAAAAAGTTGATCTCGGTGCCTCGCAGTGAGAGCTTTTTTTTCAGATGCGTTAAGAAAAGGTCTGTTGTTGTGTTTTTTTTTTTTTTGTTTTTTTTTTTTTTTTTGTTTTTGTTTTTTCTCATTCCGTTGATACTACTTTATTCATTAATGTAATATATTATTTTGCCATACTTTGAAATATCGGAATGAGGTGATTAGTCTTTGGGTGACGTTGACAACGACTGGATTGCTAGCGGAAGTTAATGACGTAATTGATTTGCCATGGAAACTAAAAATAAGGCAATGTTCCGTGAAATCTAAATATAACATATGTAACCGATAAGTTCCGGCTGCATTCGGGTCGTGCTACGTTGACTTATTTGGCGTTATGTAACGCGAATTTTTTTTTTTTTTTTTTTTTAATTCTTTTCATTAGTTTTAAAGTTATGAACAGTAATTTTCTTTACAAAAGCAACTTAATCCCCTCCTTTCAAATGTCGAAATGCATAAACTTAGATTTGAGATATTTAGAGCAAACATGTTTCAACCAAAATCTGTTCGTGAGTCCTATTAACTGATGACGATACGGTACAAATAAATCTTTGAATAGATATCACTAAAGTGGAGGAGCACAATGCATAAATTCGACGCACTTGTACAGAATATAACTTGCATTCGAAAGACTATAATTTGCATTTACTGTACAAACAAAGAAAGATTATCATTTGAATACATGAATTTATTCTTTTATATGATGACACTTAGTGTTTTGAGAGTAGACCAAACACACCATCCAACCTATCGTGAAATAATAAAAAAACTTGTGCTCACTGATAAACCCTTTCCTGTTTTACTTGTCCGGTTTGAAATATGTCGAAATGACATGACATTTGAAGTGATATTTATTGAAAATTTTACTATCCTATAGGGTTGAAAATATTGTCGGAAAAGAAGAAAATGCTTGTTACAAGCAATTTCTTATTTTCAGACAACATTTTCTCAAGAATAAAATTACGTGAACGTAAAAAGCAGGGACTGTTCGGGAGAGGGTTAAAGCTACATTGTAAGCGCCATGTAGTTATGATTAGATTTGTTCTTTTTACTATAGACAATATTCCAGATAATGAATGTAAACAATGACATAACAGTACGTGCTTTTGATTAAATATATTTGACCTATCGTGTTTGTTAATCGAAGATTCAATCGACCAATTAGATCATTGAATTAGACCGGTAGTAATTTTTGAACTCCAACATTGGCCGACATTAATGTGAAGCATATTAGTTGGTTTGGTAACTTTATAGGCGTAACTATGGCTTATTCAAGATGTAGTTACGAATTTTAAGTTGCTAACAAACCATTTTATTTATTTGTCAGGTGTTACCGGACATACGTTTTGCAATATAACGCTGCTTAATATTTGTTAATATTTTAGTATAAAGTGATGTAGATTACGAAATGTAACCTTTCTCTCACAAAACTTTAGACTGGTCCAAATTGACAGAAACTATACATGACAATTTCAAGTGGATGGGGTTTTAAATTTTTTTGTCTTTCCGGGTATAAGACATTGTGGATAATGAAGGAATTGCTTGATACAAGCACTTGCTTCGTTTTCCACAATGTTTTCGAAAGCTTTTTTCTTGTGGTGCGTAAAAAAAGATTGTTTTGAATCGGTTAAGAAGTTGTATTATCTCTGATTGTAATAACAAAATATCACTAGTTTATGAAATCCATTAAAATTAACAATTCAAGTCAGATGTAAATTATTCCAAGGTGACGGTTTTTCATATTCGATCGGGGGTAGGAATGATCGTGTTTTGAACACAATTAGCCCGCACAAGTGACGGATCACTAACCACGCCTGTTGAACTCCTACTAGAAGTTCGATTTAGATATTAAACAGTGTTATCTTGTGAAGGTTATGGTCAGTAACATGTAAAAATCATAGAAAACTGGTTGGTAATCTGAACAGCGTAACAATAGTTTTGATAAACAGTAGTTGCGGCCTTAAAGTCCTCAAACAAACAAAAAACGCTTGAAATAAATGTGGGAGATTCCTTTCGGTGTAAACGAATATTTTTTATTGGTTATCGTATTTTATTGGGGGTGTTGTTTTCGTTTTGCATTTTTTTCAGCGGCGAACCGTCAGTTACACTGACGATTGTTTTATATTAACCTCTGATACTGTTTCAAGCATTTGAAATAGTTAGAACTTGTGTCATCTAGAACCCCCTACAATGAGGGCACTGACATTTGGGGGGGGGGACACTGCATTTCTCCAGTGTTAAGATTACAAATACATTTTAGAATCCTGCATCAAGCTTACTAAAGAAGTTTGCAATTAACCTCATTTTTTTTAATTCGAAATTGTAAGAAATATCTACAGACAGGATGGAGATGATATGTTCACAATTATCACCTGAATTAGTATAAAACAACGTGGAAATCGAATAAATTGATTGTTACAAGTATTTCTTTTCATTTATACAATGTTTTCGTAGAAGATTTTTTCGGGGTCCCATTATCTTAATTGTCAAGGAATGAGTTAAGTAGTGAGAAAAATGAGTAAGGTCGAATGATGAGAAACATTCTCTTAAAATTTATTCTTTCGTGTAAAGTCACTCGATGAGGAACATTCTCTGATTATTTCTTCTAATGTGAATGGTCACATGATAAGGAATATTATCTGAACATTTCTTCTAATGTGTAAGGTCACGTGATGTGGAACAGTCTCTGAACATTTCTTCTAATCAGTAAGTTCACATGAGAAGGAACATTCTCTGAACTTTTCCTTTAATAAGTATGGTCCAATGATGGGGAACATTCTATGGAAAGTTCTTCTAATGTGTAAGGTCGCGTGTCGAGGAACATTCTTTGAACATTTCTTCTAATGAGTAAGGTCATGTGATGAGTAACAATCTCTGAACATTTCTTCTAATGTGTAAGGTCACACGAATAGGAATATTCTCTGAATATTTCCTCTAATGTGTATGATCACATGATGAGGAACATTCTGTGGATATTTCTTCAAATGTGTAAGGTCACTCGATGAGGAACATTCCCATAATATTTCTTCAAATGTGTAAGGTCACTCTATGAGGAACATTCTCATATCTCCTAATGTGTAAGGTCAAATGGTGAGGAATATTCTTTGTACATTTCTTCTATCGTGTAAAGTCACTCGATTAGAAACATTCTTTGAATTTTTCTTCTAATGTGTAAGGTCACATGACGAGAAAATTCTCTGATCATTTCTTCTAATGTGTAAGGTCACGTGAAGAGGAGCATTCTCTGAACTTTTCTTCTAATGTGCAAGGTCACATGACGAGAAACAGTCTCTGAACGTTTCATCCTTATTTGTCCACGTAAGAATAGTTGACAAAAATGGACGGATTGACGACAGGCAAACTTGGAATATGAGACCATATGTGTATAAATATTGTCATGATAGTGTAGACTTAGGTTTTAAAGGGAGGTATCGATGTTTCTAATACATAGATAAGAAAAAAACAAATTTCAATATTCCAAGTGCCGAAAAATTAACTCAAACGAACACTTAATACTTTAAGTTAGGCCAGGTATTGTCTTGGTGGTAATCTAATAGACCTAAAGTAGCTTTTTGTGGTTATATCGGAAAGATTCAGCGGAATTCAAGATTATTTTTATATATCACGGAATTCGGCTGTCGACATCGAATGACCTTATTTTCATATGACCCAAAGTAAAACGAAGGTAACAAATTTAGAAGCGAAACAGCCAACGTCCTAATTCATGTCTAATGAAAGGCTAAGCGCAAAACTACGGTAATTGTTAATATTCGTAATTACGCTTACGACAGTTTTGGAATGATCTTTTCAGACCGGCTAGCGAACATAACTCCTGATGACGTGACGATGACGTTCGCCTCATGTAATTAAACCTAATGCAAGGTTCCAACGGTTATTCGCGCCACGTGAATGCCCTATAATCCTCGCAACTGTCTCGGATTAATCTAAAAAAATAGATTAATAGTCTACGTAGGCTATTAGGGAAAACCCCTGCTTTTTAGCTCACCTGAGCACAAAGTGAGAGGTGAGCTATTGTGATCGGTCGTTGTCCGTCGTCCGTCCGTCCGTCTGTCCGTCTATCCGTCCGTCCACAATTTCTTTAAAAATCTTCTCCTCCTAAACCAGTGGGCCAATCAAGCCGAAACTTTGCAGGGATGTTCCTTGGGTGAAGTTCTTCAAAAGTTGTTAAAAGAATTTAATTCCGTCAAAAACTCTGGTTGCTGCGGCATTTGAAATTGGGAATCTTAAGTCATTCTTTGAATATCTTTTAAAAATCTTCTCCACCTAAACCAGTGGGCCAATCAAGCTGAAACTTTGCAGGGATGTTCCTTTGGTGAAGCTCTTCAAAAGATGTGAAAAGAATTTCATTCCGTGAAAAACTGTTGTAAACGCGGCATATGAAAACGGGAATCTTTAGTAATTCTTTAAATATCTTTAAAAATCTTCTCCTCCTAAACCAGTAGGCCAATCAAGCTGAAACTTTGCAGGGATGTTCCTTGGGTGAAGTTCTTCAAAAGTTGTTAAAACAATTTAATTCCATCAAAAACTCTGGTGCTGCGGCATTTGAAATTGGGAATCTTAAGTCATTCTTTAAATATCTCTAAAAATCTTCTCCACCTAAACCAGTAGGCCAATCAAGCTGAAACTTTGCAGGGATGTTCCTTGGATGAAGCTCTTCAAAAATTGTTAAAAGAATTTCAGTCCGTGAAAAAATGTTGTAACCGCGGCATATGAAAATGGGAAATTTTAGTAAATCTTTGTTGTTGTTTTTTTCATAGACTTCAAGGCCAAAGACCTCCATATTTTGTATAGACCTTAATCATATGGTTCTCTACCAAGTTTTAAATATTAAATCTCTTGGGTCAAAAATGACCCCGCCCCTGAAGTCCGAAGTTTGGAAAAATGCTTAATTAGAGCAATTTCAAAAGACTTCTCCTCTTAAACTATAAAGTCTTGGCTATCCATATTGGGTATGTAGCATAACTAGATAGTTTTGTACTATATCACTTAAAGTTGTCCTCCTCCCAGGGTCAAAAACGGCCCTGCACTAGAGGTCCAAAAATTGGGAAAAAGTAAAATTTGAGTATGTTAAAAAAATCTTCATTTTAAGGCAGAGGGCATTTATATTTTGAGTGTAGCATAGCCTGGCTGTTATCTATCAATTTTGATTAAAATTATGCCTGTAGGTTACCCTTGCCCTTGGTGTCCAAATTTCGTAAAAATGCTCAATTAGACCATGTTCAACAGTCTTCTACTCCCAATCTACAAAGTCCTAGGCATTCATATTTTGTATATAGCGTGTACAGATGGTTCTTTACCATGTTAGCTAAAATCTTAGCCCTGGGATAAAACATGGCACTGCCCTATAGGTCCAAAAGTTTGGAAAACATCCAATTAGAGCAACTTTGAAAGACTTCTTCTTCTGAAATATATGGTGAAGGGCATTCATATTTGGTATGTAGCATGACTAAAATAAATAGAAATGGAGAAATAGCTTGTCACTCCCTTTCTCGCAATGCTTTTTTAAACCTTTTTATTTCCTGAGGGTGACAAATTATGGGATAGTTTGGTATTGGATTAAACAATAAAGCCAAAGGCATTGATTTTTTTAAAGCATTACTGGATTGTTTTGTACAAAGCCCAAAATCTTATATGTGTTTTATTCATTTTGCTCAATTATTATACAAAAAAGGACTGTAAATTGCGGATGCCTCAGGTGAGCGATTTAGGACCATCATGGTCCTCTTGTTCTGATAAGCAACTTCAGATTTTTTGCAAAACTACTTTGCGGCATATTGTACTCAAATAGAATATGAGAGGAAATAGAAATAATCAAAATCTGTGACATGAAAAAACATCGATTCCTACCTTTAACGACGCAGTAACGTCTGCCTGAATTGGAAGCACTGAAGCTTTTTAGGCAAAGACTCTCTGTTTTCTCTTGGAAATATAAAACAACAACAACAAAAATAACAGAAATATTGAAATTTGTTTAATTCAAATAAAACTAGTTTTAGTTGCGTTTTTCATGTAAAATAATAGTTTCTAATTTTCGTTTCAATTCTACATTGTGTTTCACCAATCTTATCAGCATTATGAAAATGGCAGTTGGTTAGGTTCCTGTAAGAATTGTCCTCCTTCAGCACTCTCGTTGCTTTGATTGCCAGTAGAACGTTTTTGATCCATTACCAGACGACAAAAGTTAGGACATGTCCAAATAAATGAGTTTCAGATGACAAATTAGAGTTAATGAAAGTATAGATTTTTTTAACTATCTGGGAAGAAAATATTGTATAAAATGAAGAAGTTCCTTTTTTATTATAGAACGCAATTTTTGTGACGTCATTGTGACGTTTCAAACGTGTATGACGTTATATGCATCTAAAAAATCTAAGATGACCAACTATTTATAGATCGCTTGTCACACTTCTGTCTCCAGTAAGATCGACTTCGATATCAGAGGTGTTGTTTTGCAGTATAAATGTCCTGTAACATGCTACAACAAAGTAAGAAGGCTCGTTGGCGACCTTAGCGTTGCAACTACGGTTTGAATTAGTTGTTATTTCGACATTTAAGTAGCAAAACATGAATGAATAAATAAAAAAAAATCAGATACAAGGCGACCAATACCGCCGATCGTCCGATTTCAAATTGCAAACATTTGCTTTGATTTAGGAAATCATCTGAGCTTTTAAACGTCAAACCGAAGATAAATGTACACAGACGCATTTACTGCATCAATACAACAGATTGTAGAGTAGTAACGGATTTAGTGGATCTTTGAACACGTCCAATGACCTCCAACATACTGTTAGAATTGGATTTAAATAAACGTTAGGTTTGAAATTTTATCGTAAGGTCAATTAATCAAATGCATATCGTTGGTTAGCTATCTAAATACCGTAACTACAGCTTGGAAGCTGTGTTTCAGAACTTTAAGTCGCCAAACCAACAGAAATACTTGACAAAAAAGGTTTGGGGTCAATATTCGATTTTCATTAGATATAAGTGGCGTGTTTGCCAATCAATCGACCAATCGGCTCCGCCCATTAACTCCAACAGGAAGTTCCGCTTCGAATTTTAACGATTTTATTTGCAAAATTTATGGCAAGTAGCATGTAACGAAAAAGTAAAATGGTTGGTTTGTAACCTAAACGTCGTAACTACAGCTTGAATAAGCTGTAGTTAACACGTTTATGTCGCAGAACCAATAAGAAATAACAAAAATGGCGGCAAATATCGGAGTTGAAAGCACAGGTCCGGGCTGAATGAATGATTTGAATGGTCGGTTGATTCCTTGATTGACAGACGCGATTGGTCAAATAATTGATTGACAGCGGTGATCCGTTAGTTCGAAAAGAAAGTAGCTGTAGACAGGAGATGAGTCACGGCGAACCACCAAAGTAGAAACGTTCTTGACAACGTTAACAAGGTGGGTCACAATATTGATGATCCTCTTAGAAATTCGTTGAAAGACCTGACAAGCGTAAAAACTTCATTATCTTTGACCCAGTTCTTAGAATTTTTAAATATTACTTGAAATTAAAGCCCTATAAGACCTCTTCAATCAGGCAATGTAAACTGAAGGATAATTTAGCGATTAAAAAAGAGAGCGATAACAAATTCAAGCAGACCTGCCTATTGTGGATTCACTCTCAAATTACGGTAATGGATTAGGAATAATCGTTGTCACTTAGTGAATGTCATCCGTGATAATTGAAGTTATATGTTGACATAATAATTTTGAAAATGAAATGACAGATTAGAGAGTCGAAGTAAAAAACGGCAATACATTCAGAAAGCAAATAAAAGTTTCTTGATTTTTTTTCTTGTGAATCCATTTATTCGTTTATTTGTTTGTTTGATTCATTGATTGATTGATTTGCTTTAGTTATCGAAGCTTTTAACAAGCTTTCGGATGAATCATTACGAAGTTTCTTCGTGTGTAAATGTATTTCCAGTACTAGACTTAGGATTTGAAATGCCTTACCTTAAGGCATATCTGTATGATTAGCGGCACGGTCGAGGGTCTAAGCGTTAAACAGCCGACCAACTCGACAGAATAGTTTGGAACTTAACTACCTTGGTCGGTGTTAATCTGATATCAGACCGATAATATTTCACTGTCAAAAGTAATGGTGCAGAGTTAGAGAGTGTATTTGTTCATATAGTATACTAGAAATCGGGGTATTTAATCCATTTACATACAATCCCTTGGAAAACAGTTTTTGAAAACATTGTGAAAAACGAAGAAATTGCTTGAATCAAGCAATTTCTTCTTTTTCCGCAATACACAAATAGACGGAAAAGTTTAAAATTCCATCATTTTGGAATTGTAGTATACAGCTTCTTTCAATTTGGACAAGTCTAGAATTTTGTTGTGTGGTAATAGGTTAAAGGGCTAGCGTTATGGATGAATTATCATTAGGCAGGGGGGAGCTTGAGTTATGCTTGAAATTAATGTAATTGAGCTGATCGGAACCTTAGTGTGGACAAAATTCCAGCCATTTTCCAATCGCCCACTAAATTGACCAATCGCAGCTGTCAATCAAATGACCGGTTGATCAATGAAATCATCCATTCAGATCAGGAATGAGTTTTGATCTACACATCGGTCGCCTTTTTTGGTTTTGTTTTACGACCTACACGTCGTTTAAGTCGCCAAGCAACATGCTACTAGCGGATATAGAAACCTGAATGCGAGACCAATGCCAAAGAATCGGTATATCATGTTTGAGGTGATACCGGGGGGTGGGGTGGGGGGGGGTTTAAGAAGTCCGCCCATTCCGTCAAACACACTGTGTACAACGCGATTCGATTACTGAACGAGACATTAAACTAAGATATGTTCTAATTGTAATACTTGTTGTCACGCAAAGCGACCCTGTCGTGTAGTTCGTATTACAAACGTGTCAGACATGAATTAACCGATTGCTTTAGATGGCCAGTGAAAAGCCAGCAAGGTAATGAATATACCTCTTACGAACGTCAAGGCAAAGCAACCTTAAAATTATGTTATTCCACACCATGGGTTTAATTACGCGATCTATATAATATTTCGAACAAAATATCTGCGATTACTGGACATTGCGCAAACTGGACATGGCTTTGAACGTTAGAAATTCACAAATCGAACATCAACATCTCAGAGGCGGGTGAGTCCCGGGAGCCGGTCACCCATAGCCGCATTATTATCCGCCATCCAGGACACCCGCAATAGAAAGTCAGCCAAAGCCACTTCAACTTGGTGAGGAAACAGCAATACCACTCAAACACCTGTAAATAGAGAAAAACCTGCTCGAGCAAATGACACTTACAGAAAAACGGGATTGGGAGTGGTGGGTTATTTTTTTAAGCCAGACGATTCTTCTTTTTCCACAATATTTTCTACCATACTGAATGCTAATTTTTCAAATCAAATCCATTTTATATTTTCGTCTTCAAAACCTTTGAATTTGGACCAGTCTAAAATTTTGCGTAACAGAAAAGCGTAAAAAATCGTGCGCTCGCGGGCTTTCAAAAATATGCAGACTGTAAGCTCTGCGAAATCTATAGGCCTAGAACATTGATATTTGTCTTTTATTATACTAAAAGGATACATATGATGCTACTATAGTAGATTTAAATAGGATCTAACAACGGAAACCCAGTATATATCGACTGGAGTGTCTCTAGTTGAGTTAGGGTCCTTGTTTAATATTTCTGAGTATATTTTGAGCGTTTTGTAACCAATTACTCTCTTTTCTAAAACTAAGAAATTTGCTTAGATCTTGCATTAAGTTCGGCCATTAGTCTTTGAACTGCTTAGGTTCATAAGTATAGGAGCATATTATGTCTTAACCCATTCCCAAACGTCAACATTTTAGACTTGTCCAAATTGAAAGAAGCTGAAGACGATAATTTTGAGTTGATGGAATACAGGCCCTCTGTTGGCTCCTTTTTTACACACTATGAAATTAGTGTTTAAGATCAGACCCATTCTTAACAATGAGAAATTATTTGCTTACCTTTTCATGCAGACAGCATCACACTTAATAAATTGATTGTGATTGTACGAATATCAACAGAGACAAAAGTAATAAAATTAAAAAAATCAACTAAGGAATCGATCCTGAAAACTGTTGAAGAATGGTTTAATAACTCTACTTGAAGGCGCTATGGTGCTCGCAGGGACAAATTTCTCACAAAAGGGAATTCTGAAATCTTAAAGTTGTTCACTGTCCCTGAAATTCCTGCTTTGTCTTAAATTATTTTTATTTTGCGCAAAGAATTTGTCAGGTTAAAATCGATATAACCCCCTTACCCAATTCTATAGAACCGGTGGTCAAAGTAGGAATTCCTACTTTGCGCAGGACAATTCCGGATTCGTACCGATTCTTACTTTGCACCGAACACACACAGACACACACAAACTTGTTTTTGTGGTGTATATGTATGTGTGTGTGTGTGTGCGTGCATGCGTGTGAGAGTGTGTCTATTGAATATCTAGATTGATATTGAAAGGAAACTAATTGTTCTTTTTTATAACCCACTTTTTTCTCTATGTCGATCTGACGTTCTGCTTCGGTTTCTCTGTGACTTTGTTCTGGTTTCTATGTCTGACCGTGTATTTCTTATCCCTGTCTGTGTCTCTACCTCTGATTGTCTTTGTGCCTCTCAGTGTCTATCATCACTCCCCTTCCTCTCTCTCTTTCTTTCTCTCTCTCTCTCTCTCTCTCTCTCTTTCTCTCTTTCTCTCTCTCTCTCTCTGTCTCTCTCTCTCTCTCTCTCTCTCTCTCTCTGTCTCTGTCTCTCTGTCTCTCTCTCTGTCTCTGTGTGTGTGTGTGTCTCTCTCTCTCTCTCTGTAGGCTTAAATCGGCTACATGAATTGTTCTACAGGGCAGCATCTGAAATGAAGGTACGTAACATTACGAGACGAAATAGACCTGCAGCTCAACCACCGTGGTGGGACAGGCAATGTGATCAGGTGAAACAGACAAATTACGTCGCTCTTCGCAGATTCAGACACACATGTAATCCACAATATCTCCACCTTTACAAAGAAAGTAAGAAAAAATTTAAGAATATAATCAAACTCAAAAAGAACCAATACCTTTCGCTAGAACGTCAAAAGTTGATAGATGCTAGATCGAACCCAACACATTTCTGGGAAATACTTAAAACAGCAAGGAAGAGAGAGATTACCGTAACTAGTATTAAACCACTTCAATGGTTAAGCTATTTCAAAGTCTACTATATGATGAAAATATTCCAAAACTTTCCCAAGCTTATGAAATTAATGACATAGATGGGAATAACCAGCTTAATTTACCCATAAGCCAAAACGAAATTTTGACTAGTATCAAATTATTATCTACCGGTAAAAGCCCAGGCCCTGATGGTTTAAGTGCCGAATTTTTCAAAACCTCTATAGACGAATTAACCCCTGTTCTTGAGTACGTTTTTAATACAATTTTCGATAAAGGATTTTTTCCTCGACAATGGGGAGAAAGTATCATTTGTCCAATACATAAATCGGGTTCAATGCATGACCCCCAAAACTACAGAGGTATCTCATTAATCAATACTATGTACAAGATCATGTCCAATATAATGAGTACTCGATTGTACAAATGGGCCGAGGAAAATGGTAAAATAGACGAAGGCCAAGCTGGATTTCGAAAGGGATACCTAACCGTTGATAACATATTTACTCTACAAGCAATGGCACAAAAATATCTATCAAAACCAGGAGGCAGATTTTATTGTTTATATGTCGACTTTCGTAAGGCTTTCGACAAGGTAAATCACGATGTCCTGTTTAAATCGCTAAAAGCCAAAGGAGTAACCGGTATTTTTTTTTCGATTTCTGGTGCTAAGTTATTCTAATCATACCTCATGCGTAAGGACTAATTTAGGACTAACTGAGTATTTCTCGTGCAATGTAGGTACCAAACAAGGAGATACGACAAGTCCGATAATGTTTTCCCTGTTTATTAACGATTTATCTACCTTGCTCAGAGAAAATATTGACCACGGAATCTTTATTAGCAATAACATATCAGATATCCTTTCTCTTATGTTCGCGGATGACATAGCCAGTTGCGCAGAAACCCATATAAGGCTTCAACAACAAATCAACATAATATCAAGATTCTGCACAGAAACGGGGATGAATTGAAATTAGACAAGACTGAAATCATCAACTTAAAAATGGGTGGGTATCTACGAAGTTATGAGAAATGGTTCTATAAGGGAAACCCGCTACAAATAACATCCAATTACAAATACATGGGTCTTTTGTTTACTTCTATGCTATCTTGGACAACTGCTCATATAAAACTCGCTTCACAAGCACAAAAAGCAATTCTGTCAATCCAA
Organism: Fragum fragum; assembly: GCA_946902895.1. Taxonomy (NCBI): domain Eukaryota; kingdom Metazoa; phylum Mollusca; class Bivalvia; order Cardiida; family Cardiidae; genus Fragum; species Fragum fragum. The sequence goes on from OX336374.1 coordinate 47,347,299, forward strand.
TGTAAATATGGTTATCTTCAGCATCATGAAACCTTCAAACTCTTCGACTCTATTGTAAAACCCATACTTTGCTATGCCTCTTGTATATGGGGTACAGAATATTGTGAAATTATAGAATCCGTTCAGTCAACATTTTGTAAAAAAGTTCTTGGTCTTAATAGTTCTACAAACAACGCTATGGCGTTAGGGGAATGTGGGAGGCTACCACTGTGGGTCACCTATCATACTGACTCGATAAAATACTGGTGCAAGCTGTTTCAAATGGCAGAAAACAGATATCCAAAACAATGGTTTCAAATGCTACTATCCCTAGATAATTTAGGACGTGTAACCTGGGCTACGAAAAAATTAAGAACCTACTTTTTCGCTATGGTTTTGGTCTAGTCTGGGTTTCTCAAACCGTAGGAGACACAGATATGTTTATTAGGAAATTTAGACAAAGACTAGTAGATTGCGCAAATCAAAACTGGCATTCCTCTATTGATGATTCTAGTAGATGCGATTTCTATAAACAATTTAAATCCATTTCAGAAGTAGAAAAGTACTTAATGATCGATCTAAGATTCGAGCTTAGGAAGGCGCTGGCTAAATTTCGCTGCTCTAGTCATTCTTTAAAAATAGAGGTCGGTCGTCATTATAAAGTACAGAGAGAAATGAGATATTGTGATTTTTGCATGGAAAATAACTGATTTATAGTCGAGGATGAAATTCATGCCTTCTTCCACTGTCCAAAGTATGAAACCATTCGGAAACATTACCTTTTTACATGGTATAACAAGGGAGACAACCCAAACGACCTTCTCGCCACTTTGAAATCACGCTCACCAAAAATAATCAAATCTCTTAGTGCCTACATAGCCCAATTACTTCTAAACCACAGTCATATGAATCAAACATTGCAAAATTGTTAATAACAATAAGAAAACCCTACCTTACTGCCTCATTAATATCCAACTACATGAAAACAAATTAAATCCATAATAAGATAACACACTCAAAACACACATAAATGTTAGTATCTCTTGTCTGTTTAACAACCTGAAAGTTTTACAATCATGATGTGTTTGACTAGCATTTTGACCGATTGTTTCATGAATCATGAGCAAAAATAAGCGGTATAAGAAAAGGGATGTGATCTTAGTTGATCGAAAAATCACCTTTTATTTCTCAAGGGTATAACAAATATTGTATGTATATGTATGACATGTATTTTGGGCCGGTGGCCTGTATTTACAAAATAAAATTTTCAGTCCAGTTCTCTCTCTCACTCTCTCTCTCTCTCTTTCTCTCTCTCTCTCCCTCTCTCTCTCTCTCTCTCTCACTCTTTCTTTATCTCTCTCTCTTTCTCTCTCTCTCTCTCTCTCTCTCTCTCTCTCTCTTTCTCTCTCTCTCCCTCTCTTGCTCCTTCGTTACTTTTAACTTTGTTTATTTATCTTGATAACCTTTGACAAAGAAGATTACTCAACAAAACCTTGCTTTGGTTGCTTACAGTACTTTCAGAACTTCAATTTGTGAAGGAGTATGGGAAATGTTGAAATGTCGGTCAGCATACATTAACAAGAGAAACCGAAGAATGTGTATCAATCTTTATACTATTTTCCGAAATCGTAGTCGTATAACCGAGAGACTAACAACGATTTACTTCCTCGTCCATGATTGGATTACCATTGTTCATTGACAACGTGACATATAAACGATCAACAATATTTAGACGCTAACTACGAAAAGTTAAACGGCGAGAGTTAACTTTCTGGTACAATGATGTTTATTCTTATTGGGTTGTTCGTCGTATTCACAGGCAAGTGACATTTTTTTGGTATTGTAAACTCATAAGCAGACGACAAAATTTGAGATTAGCCAATATTGATAGAAACTGAAGAATATTTTGAATAATTGGGTCTTTTCGGACACACAACTTTTTGAGAGATAAAGGAATTGCTTATAACAATTAATTTCTTCATTTTCAACAACGTTTCCCAATGTTTTTCCTTGAGGCGCGTAAAAAGCGGCATTTAGTAGGGATTGGTTGGTATCTTGATACTTTGTATTTATTTTTTGTATCCCGATTTCAATTATCAGATAACTGAACTTTGTGTTTCAGTTTTTGTCTGTATTTTTCCATGAGGCCCATGAAAAAGAAAGGGCTCTATGCCGCTTAGCTAGCAGGTCGTAGTGAGAATCGAAGAATTACTTATAACAAGTAATTTCTTCATTCACCACAATGTTTCCCAATGCTTTGCTTCTTGTTTGTTGTTGTTCTTTGTTGTTGTTTTTTGAGGTTCGTAAAAAACGGCATCGTATGGGAATAGGTTAGTATAGGTTAATATTTATATATTGATACCTTCTATTTGTGTTATGTCTCCCAATTTCAATTATGACATATTGATCTATGTGTTTCTTTTTTGTCTGTTTTTTCCCCAAGAGGCCTATGAAAAAGAAAGGAATCTAGGCCCCAACGCTAGCCGTTCGTAGTGTTTTGGAACTAAATTAATCAAGATAAAATGGAGTACAAGTATATCTCTTTATAGCTCAACTTGCCAAGGGGACGAAGACCAATCTAGTCATATATAACTATAATAGTGCACCAGTCGCCGTGATTCAACTTGAATACTATTGAATTTTGTGTTTACCCGTTGCCAGATTCCAAAATTTTAGTCAGGTCCCAATTGAAAGGAGTTGCAGACCACAATTTGAAGTTTAAGAGATTTTCAACTGTCTGGACAGAAAACATTTTTAGAAATGAAGAAATAAGTTGTTGCACGTTATTACTCCGTTTTACACAATGTTTCCCATTTTTTTCTTGAGGGACGTCAAAAGCGTCACGTGTGTTGGAATGGGCTAAACCCTCAAGAGGAAAACAAATCTGGTAACATAATATCAACCTTTTTCTATAATTAGAATGTGCCTAGGAAGTAAAAAAGATTTTTAAAAAAGTCTTAAGTTACTAATATGTTATCACATCTAGATAAATTTCACATGAAGGTCTAGGTTTTGATTACTATAAATTTAAGAACTTACTTCTTATCCATACCGTTTTCGAATAAAATGGTACCTCTATTATTTCCAATAAAATTATCAGAAAATCGTCTTTCCAAAGCGTATCCAAGACAGTTGGTGTGTAAATCATATTTGACTACCTTTACTCTGATTTGATTATTTCCGTTTATTTATCGTCGCTACCGTAGCACATGCCCATATGAGCGACGCCCCCAGAAGACGGTTAGTTGTTACGGGGGATAGTGCAAGGATACAGAACGAAACTGCTGAGAGCTCCGCCTGGTTCTTTAACGTGCTCGATGGATACCATCGTCACACGGGGCCTCGGTTTAACGTCTCATCCGAAAGACAATTAGTTTTGTTACTTGATATGGTCAGCCCAGGGCCCGAACCCGTAATCTTGAGGTTTGAAGTCAAGTGCTCTACCAACTGAGCTAATCGGGCTACCTTTACTCAAATTGCAAATCTCCTTTTATCGTGCAGTGTTAACATATTGACATGGTTCGACACTTACGATGATTCTATTGACCAATCGGGGCTCTCAATCAATCGACCAATCAAATCATATATTCAGTCCGAAATTGAATTTTAAACTCCGACATTGGATGCCATTTTCTTTAACCTTTTTTTGTTGGTTTGGCGACTGAAACGTCGTAACTACAGCTTAATCAAGCTGCAGTTACTAAGTTTAGGTCGGCGACTAACTATACTATTTTTTGTTGCATGAAACTTGCCATATTTTTTTCAAAGTAACGCAACAATAATGAAATCCACAACATCTGCAGGTAGGATTTTCGAGACAACAGATCATTAGTGTGTAACTAATTAATTGGACATTATCATTTAGACCAAAAATGAGTTTTGAACTCCGTCATTGAACGCCATTTTTTCTTAACTTTATTGTTAGTTTGACAACATAAACGTTGTAACAATACCTTATTCAAGCTGTGGTTGCGACGTTTAGATCGCCAACCCGCTATTCTCTTTTTTGATACATGTTACTGGCATGTATCAAATTTAAGATTTAAAAATTGTATCGATTTAAAATCGAAGTGGGACTTCCTTTCGGAGTCAAAGGGCGGGGTAACTGAAGTCAGTGAGCGGAGCCAGCGATTTGTCAACTACTTGGATCCCTTACATTTTTTTTCATCCTCGGGATCCCGGGACATTGCTAATGTCGATCCCTGACATTGCATAATTTTGACTAATTGGCGTACTCATCAAGTTCATCCAATATCTAATGTATTGTTTTGGCTTCAATACTGACTGGGTATCATGCACCGAATAACTCACAGACTTTAAAAATGCATGAAACATTTAACATTTAATGCACTCGTTCATAAAAAGCTTTTTGTAGTCAATACCTCAAATCTCAGAGTTATATAAAATAAACGAAGAATTTTTCGAATTAAACTTTTGGAAAAAGAATAGTGACGTGACACCTTGTATCGCTTCAGCATATGTTTTGTCCCCGTGCGTCTATTTACAGGTCAGGTTTTCTCATGCGACCAGGATGCAATTCAGCGGTGTACACGGAACTCTTTTCCAGGCGAATTTCCGGAGTTTAAAGGGATCCCTAGAGCTGATGAAATCCACAATATCTGCAGGTAAGGTTTTCGAGACAATAGATCATTACTGTGTCACTTATTTCGTTACTTATTAAACCATTCCCTAATGAAAAAAATATTCATTAGACTGGTCCGATTTGAAAGAAGATGGACGACAATTTTAGAATGATGAAATTCTAGAATTCTTTGACTTTTAGTGTAGAAAACATTGTGGACATTCTTCAATGTCCACAATTTTTTGTACGACTTTTTTCTTGGGGGGGGGGGGGGCTTAACCTATTCCAACTCAAGCCCTCCTTTTTACGCCCCACAAGAAAAAAGCTTTGGAAAACATTGTGGACAATGAAGAAATTGCTTGTAACAAGCAATTTCTTCATTATCCACAATGTTTTCTATCCCAAAAGACGAAAAAAATTGAAATTTCATCAACTTGAAATTGTCGTCTGCAGCTTCTTTCAATTTGGACCAGTCTAAAATTTTCTTGTGCTGGAATGGGTTAAAAGGAGCGATTTTGTGGGAAGGGATTAAATCGTGTATTTCTATACTGACGAACGTCGGCATATTATTAGGACCTACTTTCTAAACACGGATTTTCGAAAAACCTTACAGATTCGTTCATTTTTTTAAGTCATCATACAAGAATTTTTAGCTCACCTGAGCACGTAGTGCTCAAGTGAGCTATTGTGATCGCCTTTTGTCCGGCGTCCGTCCGTCGTCCGTCGTGCGTCGTGCGTCGTGTGTCGTGCGTCGTCCGTCAACAATTTCTTTAAACGACATCTCCTCCTTAACCACTAGGCCAATTTGAACCAAATTTGGCAGAAATGTTCCTTAGGTGGTCCCCTTCAAAAATAGCTAAAAGAATTGAAATCCGTTAAAAACTCTGGTTGCCATGGCAACAAAAGTGAAATTTTAAAATAATCTGTAAAAATCTTCTCCTCCTGACCCAGAAGGCGTAGAGCCTTGATATTTTGCATGAAGCATCAGTATATTGACCTCTTTCAAAATAGCTAAAATCATGATCCTCAGGTCCCCAGGGGCGGAGCCCCAGGGGGGTGGGGTTTATATAGAAATATAGAACGATTTTTTAAATGACATCTCCTCTCAAACCACTGGGCCGATTTGAACCAAATTTGGCAGAGATGTTGCTTAGGTGGTCCCCTTCAAAAATAGCTAAAAGAATTGAAATCCGTTAAAAACTCTGGTTGCCATGGCAACAAAAGTGAAATTTTAAAATAATCTGTAAAAATCTTCTCCTCCTGACCCAGAAGGCGTAGAGCCTTGATATTTTGCATGAAGCATCAGTATATTGACCTCTTTCAAAATAGCTAAAATCATGATCCTCGAGTCCCCAGGGGCGGAGCCCCAGGGGGTTGGGGTTTATATAGAAATAAAGAACGATTTTAAAATGACATCTCCTCTCAAACCACTGGGCCGATTTGAACCAAATTAGGCAGAGATGTTGCTTTGGTGGTCCCCTTCAAAAATAGCTAAAAGAATTGAAATCCGTTAAAAACTCTGGTTGCCATGGTAACAAAAGTGAATTTTTAAAATAATCTTTAAAAATCTTCTCCTTCTGACCCAGAAGGCGTAGAGCCTTGATATTTTGCATGAAGCATCAGTATATTAACCTCTTTCAAAATAGCTAAAAACATGATTCTCGGGTGCCCAGGGGCGGAGCCCAAGGGGGGTGGGGTTTACATAGAAATAAAGAACAATTTTTTAAATGACATCTCCTTCCAATTCACTGGGCCAATTTGAACCAAATTTTGCAGAAATGTCCCTTAGGTGGTCCTCCTTAGAATTAGCTAAAAGAATTGAAATCCGTTAAAAATCTGGTTGCCATGGCAACAAAAGTGAAATTTCAAAATAATCTTTAAGAAACTTCTCCTCCTGACCCAGAAGGCGTACAGTCTTGATAATTTGCATGAAGCATAAGTATATTGACCTCTTACAAAATAGCTAAAATCATGATCCTCGGGTCTCCTGGGGCAGACCCGGGGGGGGGTGTATAGGCATGAAGCATCAGTTCACAGACTTCTTTCTTATTTCTGAAATTATAACCCATGGAAAAAGTTTTTTCCTTCTTTCAAATCGGCACTAAAGCCTTGGAATTTGTAATTTGGACTTTTGGATTCCCAGGTTCATAGTCTTTATATGTAATTGTTGCCCACTTGTTTCATAATCCTAACCTTAACATGAAACTAGACTGTTGAAAGAAAAAGAGCCTTTATCTCAGGTGAGCGCCCCAGGGCCAACGGCCCTCTTGTTACTTTTTGTTCCATGTTCCTGATCATTTTGAAAAATAACGCCCTTAAAAATCGAAGTGGAACTTCTTGTCAGAGTCAGTGGGCGTGGTCAGCGGAGTCCCTGAGCGGATGACAAACTTGTCCATTTAGATTGATTGATTTATTGAATCGGGTTTAACGCCACTTTAATACTATTTCAGTCATATCAAGGCGGCTGGAGCACATAACAAAAGATCCCTGGTATTTCTCACACAAGTACAGCCATTGCATCCTTTTCGAGCCTCATACCACTTAGTCTTACGATTATTCATCCATTTGTGAGAGACAAATGTCGAATCGGGTATTCCACGCGGCCGGGGATCGAACCCCGGGTCCGTGTGATTAGGAGTCCAACGTGCTACCAGAAATTTGAAAGAAGTTGCACACAAAAAATTTATGACCGAGAATTGACTTGGAGGGGGGGGGGGTAGAGAGAAATAACTTGTTGGAAATGAATGTTTCAAGCAATATCTTCATTTGCCAAAATATTTCAGAAAGCTTTTATCGTAGGAGTCATAAAAGGCGGAAATAGAGTAGAGAAAAAAAATAAAAAAGCGAGCCATGGAAAAAACTCCTGTTGTTGGTGATGGTGGTAGATGATGTGATGGCGGTGTTGTTTAAATTTTGCGGAACTTAGTTTTAATGGAACGCTTTACCGGGAAACGTGGATAAAAAAATCACCGAGATTAAATCTTAGAAACCATTGCGTGCACTTTGTAGGCTATTCGCATGGGTGAGAAAGAAATTCAAATTTGTGAAAAATATCGGGTACGAATTGTTCGATATATGAAATGACGTGAAAAGACGTGGCGACGTAGCATTTTAAATTTCGAGTCATGACGTTTATAAAACGGTTCCTTGATTTTATTAGCATTAATAATAGCAATATAAACAAGAGGCCCATGAGGGCCTGAGACGCTCTACTTGTTATCAAGTTTTCCGTCAAAGAAATCTGATATTTAAGGAAGTTAATTACTCAAAGAAGAATGCATAAAGCAAAACAAAAACAAAAACAAAAAACCCAGGACTTTTTCCCCTTTATTATTTTGAGCAACAATCCTCAAGGACCCTTTTCCCGAGTGTCATGACGGATTCACTCCATTTCCAAAAGGAAGATACCTTATGACCCCACAATCATCCTGTGAAATTTTCATCAGAATCTGACAATAATTGTGGACTTTATCACATAAACAGGATTGTTTTGAATGAAAAACCATAAGGCCCCTTTTCCTGTGTTTTCTGATGGATCAATTTCATTCCAAAAGGAACTTTCCTTCCAACCCCACAATTTAAAAGACAATTTGATAATGATTGTGATCTTCATCACATACACAAGAATGTTTTAATAAATCTATAAGGTCCCTTTTCTTGTGTTTCGAATGCCACAATTATTCCATGCATCAGATAAAACTGTTGACTTTATTGTGTTAACAAAGATATTAAAATTGAGTTCTCATAAGGCCCCCTTTCCCGTGATATTTTACTGTTGGTTTTATCATTCTGTGAAAGTTAAAGTGAATCTGATGAAATATGGGGACTTCTTATGTTTACTAGAATATTTAAAAAAAAATCATAAGGCCCCTTTTTACATGATACTTGATGGATTGTACCCAGTTCTGACCATTTAAGTGATTGTACAATCATTCTGTGAAATTTTGAAGTGAATCCGATAAATTCAAGGGACATCATTGTGTTAACTAGAATATTTAAGAAAGTTTTTTATAAGGCCCATTTTTATGTGATACTTGCCACTATCAAAATTAACAATTGTAATGATGGTACAATCAATTTGTGTAATCTGTTGAATTTATTGTGTTAATGATTTTATAGTGAAATCTTCATAGGGCCTCTTTTCCCATGATACTTTACAGAACAAACCAAATTTCAAAAGGAACAAAATGCAGGTACAATCATTCTTTAAAAGTTAAAGAGAATCAATGAAAACAGTGGACTGAATTGTGTCAAGAATTTTTTGTAATAAAATTTTCATAAGGCCCCTTTTCTCGTGAAACTTAACAAATCAGACCAAATGTACATAAGAACAATCCTAATGAGAGATAGTTTGAAGAAAATGATAAAGACTGGGGACTGTATTGTGATAATGATGTTTTTGTAAAAAAAAATAATAAGACCCATTTTCTTGTGTAACTTAACAAATCAGACCCAATTTACAAAGAAACAATCCAAATGATTGTACAATCATTCTATTAAAGTTTGAAGAGATTCTGATAAAGTCTGAGGACATTCTTGTGTAAATGAAGATTTGGTAATAATTTTTTCATACAGCTCCTTTTACTATGATACTAGACAGATCAGACCCAATTTGGAAAGAAACGATCCTAATGGTGGTACAAAAATTCTATGAAAGTTTGAATAGAATCCGATGAATACTGCGGACTTTGCGGTGTAAAGATTTTAAAACAAAATTTTCATAAGGCTCCTTTTCCTGTGATACTTGAAGGATCAAGTCGCATGTCAATCGTAATAATTTTACAGTGATTCTGTGAAGGTTTGAAGAAAATCCAAGGAAAGCTCTGGACTTCGTTACAAGGAATATAGATAAAATTCTCATAAGGCCCCTTTTCCCATGATACTAGACAGATCAGGCTTATTTGAAAAGAAACAATCCTCATGATGGAACAATCATTCTGTGAAAGTTTAAACAGAATCTGATGATAACTGTTGACTTTATTGTGGTACAAGGATTTTAAAATAAAATTTCATAATGCTCCTTTTCTGTGATACTTGACGGATCAGGTCTAATGTCAACATCAACAATCATTATCACCCTGTTCTGTAAAGAATGATCGTTGTGACCTTACAATCATTCAATGGGCTTCATTGTATTATCAGGGATTTTTAAATCAAATTTTCATATAACCCCTTTTTCCATGTTACTTGATGGATCTGAACCAATTCTTAAGGGAACTATACTTACAAAAGTATAATTATTCTGTTTGAGTATAAAGACAACCCAAATGAAATTAAGGACATAAAAGCATTAAAGATTTTTTTAATTGAATTTTCCTTAGGCCCCTTTTCCTATTTGTCTTGATGGATCAGACCCAATTTGAAAGGAACAATCCTTATGATGGTACAATCATTGTGTGAAAGTTTGAAGTCGATCAGGTGAAATCTAGGGTCATGATGTGTAAACTAAGGTTGTTTTTTTTATTAAATTTTCATAGGACCCCTTTTCCCATGAAACTTGATGGATCAAACCCACTTCCGAAAGGAACAATCAATTTAATGTAGTAATCATTCTGTGAATGTTTGAAGTCGATCAGGTGAAAACTGTTGACTCTATTGTGTTTACGAAAACTTTTTAAATCAAATTTTCATAAGGCCCCCTTTTCAAGTGGTCATTGACTGATCATACCCAGATTTGAAAGGAACAATCTTAATTATGGTACAATCATGCTACGAAAGTTTGAAGAGAATCCAATGAAAAATGTGGACTCTAGAGTGTTAACGAGGATTTCTTTATAGATTTTTCTATTGAATTTTCATAAGGCCCCTTTTCCTATGTTTCTTGACAGATCATACCCAATTTTGAAAGGAACAATCCTTATGATGGTAAAATTATTCTGTGAAAGTTTGATGAGAATCCGATGAAAAATGTGGACTCTAGAGTGTTAACGAGGATTTCTTTATAGATTTTTCTATTGAATTTTCATAAGGCCCCATTTCGTATGTTTCTTGACAGATCATACCCAATTTTGAAAGGAACAATCCTTATGATGGTAAAATCATTCTATGAAAGTTTGATGACAATCCGATGAAAAATGTGGACTCTAGAGTGTTAACGAGGATTTTTAATGGACTTTGTAATTAGATTTTCATAAGGCCCCTTTTCCCTTGTTTCTTGACGGATCATACCCAATTTCTAAAGGAACGATACTTATGATCGTACAATTATTCTGTGAAAGTTTGAAGAGAATCCGATGAAAAATGTGGACTCTAGAGTGTTAACGAGGATTTTTTAATTAAATTTTAATTAGGCCCGTTTTCCCATGTTTCTTGACGGATCTGACCCAATTTCGAAAGGAACAATCCTTATGATGCCACAATCTTTCTGTGAAAGTTTGAAGGGAATCCGATGAAAACTGTGGACTCTAGAGTGTTAACAAGGAAAAGTTTAACGGACGGACGACGGACGCACGGACGCCGGGCGGGAAAAGGACATCGCAATAGCACTAGTAGCCTACGGCCAGTAGAGCTAAAAACGAAATTCATTCCATTACAGCCTGTTTCTCAGTTTCAAGCGATGCACAGATCCCCTCCTTGTGTCCTGTGATAACCAAGTTCTACCAGATATACTGAGTCGTGAATATCGTACAATTGCGGAAACCATGTGTGGTGAATATTACAACGGTACGTATATAAAAGCTTTCAAATCTACATGTGTTTAACTCGTTCCCATACAATGACGCTTTTTGACCAACCCGTCGCAAAAAACCTTTGGAAAATATGGTTGAAAATGAAGAATAAGAATAAGAAATTGCTTATGACAAACAAGTTCTTGATTATTCACAATGTTTTCTAAAAGATAAGGAATTTTTAAATTCCATCAACTAAAGAACTGCTGTCTGCAACTTCTTTTCAAATTGGACCATTTGAAAATTTGTCGTCTTGTAATGGATTACGGATTAACCATTTGCCAAGGAACCATATGTTTAATTACGCTTACACACACGTTTAATTGCATGCCATATTATTGCTAGAAAAGGAAGATTTGGCGAATAATTAACCCACTTCGTCAATTACACAGCGTTCTTAACCTTATGAAGTGAAATCCATTGTTTAAGAAATGCGATGAGGTTTTTACTTCAGCTTCTATAAAAAAAAAAAAAAAAAAAAAAAACACTTATTTTTTATAATTCAATATTTCAAGATTGATTGTGGTTTAAGGCCACTTTTAACAGTATTTCAGTCATATCGCGGATGGAGCAACTAACCATAGATTTTGGTATTTCTCACACCAGTACTACGACAACATCCTTTCCGATCCTCCAGCTGCTCATCCCGCGTAAGTTTACGATTATCAACCGATTGGTGGGAGATAAATGTCATGATTGGGAGTCCGATGCTATGGCTACGGCCCTAAATATCAAGGCAACACATCCACTTAAGAAATGATATGAATATTTTTTGCTGTTTTCATTGAGGTCTAAACTCAAAAATTTAATCTCACTTTATGATTATGCTAAACGAATCCATTCATTAGAAGTTTTAAGGTTAACACCTCAATCAAATCCAAAATAAGTAAAATGTTATTAATCTTCTGTGTGCGCCAAAAGAGTTTCGTACTCAAAATTTTCTTCATATAAGTATAAAAAACATCAGCCAATCATCACACTAGAATCTTGATTGACGAAAGAAAAAAATAGTTATTAAGCAAGTTATTAACCATTTTTAGACATTCCTTCGCGAAAATCATGTGTGTGCAATAACCAAATTAGTACCGAGGTCATTTTTTTTCTCTCCCCTTTTTTTAGTTATGAAACGATTATCAATCAATTAGAGAATAAGAATTACGATGGACGAATATTAAAAGAGAATATTTTTTACTAATATTTTTAAATGAACTATTTGAAATTTCTAAACCTAAATTGCGATTATGATTATTGTTTTCATTAAGATATTCTGTCGACCTCGACCTGTTGGAACAGAGATGACGTTCAGAACGGAATGACTGTATGTGCAACATCCCATCGTATAACAACAAACCAGTTCTTTGCACAATGCAGGTAAATACTCAAATTGAGTAAGTTATTCAAATATTAACTTTAGAACCTGTCACACAACATATTCTTTGTCGATCAATGTAACATGTTAACTCCGCTATTTTCGGATTCATTCAATCATTTTTTTTTTCATTCCAAGTATTAGCGTTTATCGAATATACATATTTCACAACATAAATATATCTTTAAGTTACACATTTTTCTTATTTTTGTCAACCCTTTTCCCAGTGTAAGTGCAATTCGATATGTTGTCTGCAACTTTTTTTCAGTTTGACAAATTTAAAATATTGTCGTCTTATAATAGGTTAAGTTTATTTTTTCAGCGAACTAAGTGCCTTATCTGAATGCATGGCAAAGGCAATTTCCATGAAATGTGGAAACCGTCCAGTGGAAATTCTCAACAACATTCTCCACAAGGAAGGATATGCAATCACATATCCAAACCAATGCGGTAGGTTGAAAATGTCGGGATAAAACAAGAATGTTTGTCCAGGGACAACTTTCGCTATGCCCGAAAACATTTGACCTTCAAGTATGACCTTTAGCTACATGTATGGCCTGATTACTCATATATGGAATAACTTTTACTAATTTGCACTTAAACCAATCCACGAGTTTATCAGTTTGGATCAGGAAAAAAAGCCAAATTAGAACTTGACTGAAGACTTTCATACACCCTAACTCTTTCCTAGATAATCCATGGTTTTTGCGTCTCTGTGATATTATACTATACATGAGAATGTATTGAGGAAAAAGAAGAAATTGTCTGTAACCCTATAGTTCTCAGTGTAAAAAGAAATATACCATCACTAGTGATGACATCAACTTTGAATCCGAAATTCAGGAATTACTTTTTATATTAGCCCGTAGAAAGACTAGGGGATCACCCATGGAATCCAGACGGGCGAATGGTGTCCAGTTCTTTGTCCGGGGAATAACAATGGAGCCATATGTCTGATTGACTTTGAACTTCGCAGTTGATTTCAGTGCATAATTACGGAGCGCAGTGAATCAGAACCATAACTCTACTGTTCCTAGTTCCTTTTGTCCAGCATTGAATACTGTCAGGTGTATTTCTCTGAAAGTATAATAGGTATGATCATAAAACCTTTTGTATTAATAGATCTCACAAAGGCGAAGTGCAGAGCACAAAAACCATAACTCACTCTACCCTACTTATTTTGTGAGTTATTGCCCTTTGATGATTTTCAGACTTGAAATTTGTCCGTATCAAAACTCTGTACGTATACTATGTATGATCATTAAACTTTATATGTGGATAGATCTTACCCAGGGGAAATGCAGTGCTTAAGAACTATAACTCTTCCGTACTTATGTTTTTAGTTATTACCCTTTGTTGTTTTTCAGACTTGAAATGTGTCCGTAGCATATCTTTGAAAGTATGATATGTATGACCATCAAATTTTATATGTGGATAGATCTCACCACGGGGAAATGTATTTCAAAAGAATGATAATTCTACCAAACTTATTTTTTAGTTATTGCCCTTTGGTGTTATTCAGAATTAAACTTTGTCCAAAAGCATATCCCTGATTGTATAATAGCTATGATCATGATCACAATAACATGCAAAAGAATATAGCTCTATCCTGTGGGTTATTGCCCTTTATTGTTTTTCAGACTTTTATTAAAATCCCCTCTCCTAGTCTACATCAAGCAATGTGATTAGCGTGTCTTCTGACAATTTGTTTCAAAGTGTCACACAGGTCCCTAGTTTATATTCATAGAAACCATTATCTATTTCACATCTAAAATATAGTTCCATTTTTAACTGTTTTTCTAATAAACACAGTTACACTGCAAGAAAGCAAGAAAATGCACGATTGCTAAACTATAATTTGCTAAAGGCAACAAATAAACTTTAGCACCCTCGCTCATTTCAAAAATTCATTTCTAAACGTTTTTTTTTTTTTTTTTTAATCGTAGGAATAAATCATTTCATATCATATAAATAGATAAGAAATGAAATTAAAGCTGTTTGAAATACAGTTAATTTGATAATGAACTAGTTATTTGTATAGGAAAATTTTCCACTTGAATGCATTAGAAATATTCGACCTTCAGTGGCTTATAACGCATACTCTTGAGAAATCTTTTATATAAGAAATGATAAGTCGACTATACAGTAAGTCGCAAATCTTGAGTTCCGAAAATCAGAGTCGTCATGCCACGGAATTATGTCATACATCGTATAAAACTTACGAATATTGGCAACTATAAACCTTAACGTATTGCAACATAAATGACGAGGTCTATACTATAACACTCAAACTTATTTACTTACAATAGTGAATTGAAAAAAGATTATTTCATTAATACGGAAAGATAATTCGTTTGTATACGAGGGACTTTTTCAAAGATCGTCGGGTAAGCCAACTCGGTTATCAAGTCGCGCACTTGTTACACAGAACATATATAACGGACGAGTGCAACCTGCAAACAGAGTTGGGAATTTTTAACTCGTCATTTTATATACTATAGTAAAATAAAGCGTTCAATATCAATGGAAAGATATCGGCTGGTATGTTGTTAGATTCGAGCACAGCTCGGAGTTCCACAAACAAAAATTCGTGCTAATTTTCAAAGGGTTTATGGAAATGGTGCTTTACAATATGCAACAGTTTGTGGATATGTTATTATATGAGCGTAGCCAAATGAAAATGACCCTCGAGTGGATAGGCCCGTTTATGTTGTGGCGGAAAATAATGTTGCTACTGTGAAGACGTAACCCGAGAAAGATACACGTGCAAAAAAATAGAAGAATCAAGTGGCATTAATTCGTCAATCTTTTTGAGGATCTTATGTAAACGACCTGGGCTACGTAAGATCTATGCGTGCTGGGTGTCCAATTTGTTCACTGACGAGCCGAAACAAAATCTGGTTAGACTTGGATCGCAAGTCAAAGAAAAATATGATAAATGTGACCAACATCATTTGGAAAAGATAGTTACATGTGATGAAACCTGGACTTGTCATTCTCAAGCCGATTCTAATGCTAAAAATGTTTGGGTTTCATCTGGGGCAACAGACCTGTCATTGCGAAATTCTCTGGTTCGGAAGGTCCAATCCTCCAAATTCCTGTGCCGAAAGGTAGCACTGTCATTTGAAAGTTTTAAAGAGAAAGCTTTCTCAGACAACTTGTTGATTTCAGTCAGAAACATGACCGTGGCAATAGCGCGTATGTTAATTGATCGCGATGTCAATAAAGGAATATGTCGACCAATCTAATTATTCATTCAGCCCGTAATTCAGATTTGAACTCCCAACATTGAACGCCAATTATGTGAAATATTTTTGTTCGTTTTGTTCAAGCTGTAGTTACGACGTTTAAGTCGCCAACCAATTATTTCACTTCTTACATGCTCCTGGCTATGAATTTTGCAAAATAACGTCGTTTAAAATCGAAGCGGAACTTCCTGTCGGAGTAAATGGACGAGGATAACGGCGTAGGTGGGCGGGGCCGGCGATTGGTCAACTCTGCAGAAGAACCCAGCGAACTTATAGAACAAAACCTAGTCTGGTATTACTTCCTCAAAGAAAGGTTTAATTGAAATAATATGATAGCGTACATGTGTATTTATATTGTTTCATTTAGGTATGCATTTAAGACCAGTATCAAACCTTTTGCGAATAGGTTTTTTTTTTGTTTCGTGCTTAAATGAAAAAAATGAGGACAAGTATCAATACATTTTGTGGAGATATTATTCCATTACCACTCAATCACTCGTTTTCATGCACTCGAGAAAAAATAGATATGGAAAACGATGTGAAATAACATTGCTTGTAAAAAGAAATATCTCTTTTTCACAATATTTCCTACACTTCCAACTTTTATTCAATTTATACCTATTTCGAAATGTTGTCTGCAGTTTCTTTTAACCCGTTTCCAAAGAACAAAAATTAGACCGGTCCAAATTAAAGATGTTGCAGACGACAGAACTAAGTAGGTTTAAATTGAAAAATAAGGGCCGAATGAGGTAGAAATCATTTTTAGAAAAGGAGAAATTTGTTTGTTACAAGCAGTTTCTCCTTTCTAACAATGTTTTCAATAGTTTTATTCCTTTGGCGCGTAAAAAATCCGGATTGTTTGGTAATGGATTAATTCTTGAAAGGCTAAAATAAGTCATCTGGTAATGGGTTAGCATATATTGTTAGCCAACCAGAATGCACGAATCTTGATAGACATGACAAAATTAAGATCGTTTTATTTCTTCGTTTGGTCGGCAAAGTGTCGTAACTACAGCTTTATTCAAGATGTAGTTACGACATTTTGTACGCCCATCGACGATTTACTTTCTTTTGTTTCAGACGTGAACTCAAGCAGTGGAATGAAAGCAGGAATTTTAGTGGTTATAACTTCTTTATTGGTGTCCCTTATCGTCTTCAAAGGATAGATCTTTTGTTTATTCAATCAATTACCACGTGATAGAAATTAGACTATTCCACATTTAAAAAGAAGGCAGACGACAATATCAAGTTCGTGGAATTTAAAATATGTCTGTATTTCTGGTTAGAAACAATGTGGAAAATGCAGACATTGCTTGTTACAATCAATTTATTTACTTTCCACATTGTTTTCCCGTAATATTTCAATGCAGTGGGTAAAATAGAGGAATCGTGTGGTATGGAATTTAAAAAAAAAGGGTTACGTCTAAGTGTATAACACGGTATTCAATATCAATATATTTTTAAGTAGTGTTGTAACTTATGTCTTTTGAACAAACAGTATAAATAGTCAATAATTTGGTTAATAACGCTCATTACTCAGATTTTGAATAGTCAAATTTCGAACAGGAATGAAGGTCTTTTATATAGCTTACACAAAAGTAAGTGTAACATTCTCGATTGAAAGTTTGCACACCTATCCTTTTAATAGTGTTTAACTCATTCCAACACAGTCGCGCTTTTGTACACCCTTCATAAAAAAGGCTTTGGAAAACATTGTAGACAGTGAAGAAATTGCTTGAGACAAGCAATTTCTTCAATGTCCACAATGTTTTATACCCAGAAAGGCAAACATTTTTAGAATTCGGTCAACTTAGAATTTTCATCTACAATATCTTTCCATTCAGACCAGTCTAAAATGAGGTATTGCGGTAATGGGTTAAGCAGAATGCGATCTATAAAATGTCACGTCACATGCGCGTGTCCAGACTTTTTAGTTTAAAGGTAAGAGGGGTTCCAACCAAAAATGTATTCGTTGTCAATATATTTGTCAGTTTGTGAACAAAATGTTGTAACTACAGCTTGAACATAGCTGTTCGGGACGTTTTAATTCCCAACTGACAATAATTATGATATATTGATTCTCAGTTTTTTCCCCATCTTATAATCATATGTTTGTCGGAACTCCAAGGGTGTGTGTCAGGGACAGGGTGCCTGATTTCCCCCACACACACACACACACACACTAACATTCACTTTCTGGGCCCTAGCTTGATGTCATGTGCACATTAATGACTAAGTGGAAAACTGTATCTTATCTCTACATGTTAGCGTATGCCGAAAAATGTGAACTGTACAATTCCAAGATAATTCGTGAAGTAACATCAAATTTATTTCTTATCACACTGTTTGAAATACTGATTTCTAGAACGTAAGAAAAATAAAAATGTAGTCAATTTTCTTTTTTATCCCGTTTATAGTCAAATATGTTTACATCAGCCACTGAAGGGTAGTTGTAGAATTGGGTTAAGTACACAGATTGACCGCTGTTCATAGTAAAACATATTTCAGTGAAGGGTTAAACGTGAAACATAGACGCTTGTTGAAAGAGGTTTAGGTAAAGGGAAGTAGTAAATGCATCATAATGTCTAGTTTAAGCTAGATTTAGTTAAAGTTATGTTCAAGACACAGATGTATTCAGCCAAGCCAATAACCAAGACAGAATTTTCAAAATAGTCCGAGAGGTACGGCGTGTTCGATACCCGAGCTGACCAAATTAACATTTTATTTTCGGATGAGACGTCAAGTCCGTAACGGCGCTTTACATCGAGCTCTTTAGAGAACCACACGGAGCTCTCTGTTGTCTAGAAAGTCATTTACACTTACTGTTAGCTAGTGATGTCGCTCATATGGGCAGCTGGTTCCGACGATAAAGAACTGACGAATCTTAGTTGTCAGACAAAAAAGTCGAAAAACCAACCAAATCATACATTTAGACCTGACGTAAACTTTGAACTCCGACATTAGTCGACAATTATGGGAGGCATATTTGTAGGTTTGGCGACTTGAGAGTCCTAACTAGAGCGTATTTAAACTATAATCTAAGCTTTTTGAAGTGGTTTAGGTCTTAAACTTTTTTTATTTTTTTTTTCATATAATTTAACTAGTCACCAATTTTGCAAAACAATGTCGTTTTTTTGTGAACACCCTAACGTCTACCAGTGTTACAACGTTTCGAAAATCAAGTAGGTTCTTTCATTGTTTAGAAAAAGTAGTACCCAATCAAGCTCAAATTATCAGCTTTGAAAGCTACGTTTCCGCAAACCAGCTACATATTTTAAAAGCGCGTACTGTGACAATTTGGTATTGTTTATAAATGCACTACTGAACACGTTTTGTATTAGAAATGAGTACTTTTGACCGTCATTCGGAACGCTTCAGCTCACTTTCCTTCATATACTTGGTCCAAGAAGTTGTGATTCGTTTCGCTTACCAATTGTTGGATTCCAAAATTACTATTTAAAGAGATATATACCGATGTACGAAGAAGCGAATATGATTTTATAATGTTGAACATGTGTTGAAAAAGGGCTGGTTTTCAATATTTTCAGTTGGGTTTTACTACCGAGTCGTTATATTCAAGCTGTAGATGAATGGTTTGAGAAAAAACTGACACTATGATCTATTGTAGGTAATACATCTAGTACACTAATATTGCCTGACAAAACACTCATATAAGTACATGTACCTATCTTTACTGACTCGTTTATCGCCAGACGTTTTGTTTTGTTTGTTTGACGCCACTTTTAACAGTGTTTTAGACATATCGTGGCTGCTGGCGCACCTAGCAATTGAATCCTAGTATTGAATAAGTAGACTTCTGGCTCATATATTAAGTATGACAGTTTAATAATAAGACATTAGATTCACCTTTATAAAATAAGACCGATTGAATATATCTAATGTCATAGAATAATTAATATTTCACAGTTTAATTTTGCTACTTCCAAATCCTTGTACTGATGCTTGGTGCAAACTGTAGGACGGTTACACTCATTTAGAGCGAAAGCGTCCATACAAGTATTACTCAAAAGGCAAAATCTGTTGCAAAGATCTGCATGGATTGATTCAATTATTTTGTTGTTGTTTTCTTTTTGTATGTATGACCTCATATTCTAGAGGTTTAACAAAAAATCGGTGTAACCATAGAGTCGAATAGTCTAAACACATCATCGGGAGACAACTTGTCAATCCTTTCCTCATACCTCAAATCAAAAGAAGAGGCGTTTTTTGTCTGAAAAGATAGGTTATCAATATACTGTCGGACCAAGACATTTTTGATGTAACATATATCCCTAAGTATTTGTACAATGGAAAAAAACTCGATTTGTTTCCATTAAAATATCTCGTTTTTAAAGCCATTACTTTAGACTTGTCCAAATTCATAGAAGTTCCAGACGATATTTTATAGTCGATGAAACATCAAAAACATTTGTCTTTTTGGACAGAAAACATTATGGATGATGAAGAAATTACTTGATTCAAGCAATGTCTTCATTTTCCACAATTTTTTCCAAAGCTTTTTTCTTGATAGACGTAAAAAGGAGGGGTTATGGGGAATTGGTTAATGGTAGAAGAGCTTTACTCTTCGTTTTGCAAACGGTTCATACCATTCAAATTTATGCCTTAATAATATTAATAATGAGAAATGTCCTGATACTGTGGTCGGCAATACGATTCTAAAGTGATTTTCAATGTGAATATGTAAACCTGTTTGAACGCCTACTTCGTACATATATCGTGGTTTGAAAAAAAAAACATTGCCATTGATAGCCTATTTTCAGAAATGTTGTTACTTTTGTAAAAATTCTTGTTACAGTTCTAAGCTTAGTAAAATAATTCTTACAAAAAATAGTTAGTTTCCGAAGCATTTTTTAATTTCATGGAATTTGTAGGACATAGCCCGTGTTCTAAAGTGTCATTGATATTCCCGTATAGTCAGGATAGGCAAGGTTTCTTTTATCAATCTAAGAAGAATCGATTAAAGAAGCAATCGAAAAATCAAATTGAACAGAACTTTGAACTCCTTCACTGGCCGACACTATTGTGAAGCTTATTCAAGATATAGTTATCGCGCTTAGATCGTCAACGCCTTTTAAATTCGAAGTGGAACCTCCATGAACAAAGTTTTGAGCAGGCAATCATTTTGTATGCTTCCGCACTAAAATAGGTCCCTACAAAAAAGTATAAAGAATTGTAAAGTTTTTGCTTTTTGCGCTTGATGCTATTAAATTATAAGAAAGGAAGAGAATATTTTTTTGTTTTCGTGGAGATATGAACCGAAAATCCTAACTACACTTATGTATGAATCCGCGTCGCGAATTCATACAGTGTGATTAGGTTTGTCGGTTCATTTCTCCATGAAAACAAAAAAAAATCTCTTCACCTCTTAACAGTCTTGTGTTTTGATTCAAATGTAGAATAAATCTATCACTGAAAGCATTGTAAGAGAAAGAGAGTATTGCTTTTAAGAATAATTATCTTTTTTTCTCACAATACCTTCTAACCTTTATTGGCATTAGAAACCTTTTCGATATGCCAATCGCTGACCACCCCCACATACTCCGTTGGTCCCACCCATTGACTCCGACAGGAAGATCCTCTTTGATTTTAAACATGTAATTTTGCTAGATTTATAGCTAGTAGCACGTAAGAAAAAAGTAGAATGGTTGTTCGGCGGCCTTAACGTCGTATATATGCTGCATGAATAACCTGTAGTTACGACGTATAAGTCGCCAAACAAACAGAAATGTTTAAAAAAATGGCGGCAAATGTCGGAGTTCAAGCTAAATTCCTGGCTGAATGAATTATTTGATCGGACGATTGATTCCTTGATTGACAACCGCGCTTAGTCAATTAGGACCAGTCTAAAATGTTTTTGTCTTATAACGAGTTTAATAATTATAGGCATCAGTTGTTAGTAACTCTTAACTTTTTATTCAATGTGTGTAAAAATTAAACAACAAGTTAAATGTGGATATTAAAGAGATCCCGGGTGAATCCGAAACAGTGAAATTCCGTTGAAAATGTGGGAGTTTTATTCGTTCATGAATTACAACAGGTCATCGTTAGCTGGATTTTCGGTGTTTATTTTTTTATTTGCCAAAATTTTAAACCATTACCAGACGACATAATTTTTCAGCTTGTCCACATTTAAAGATGTTGCAGACTGCAATTCTTATTTGGTGATTTTTTAAATGTCGACTTCGGTATAACATATTGTGGATAATTAAGCAGTTGTTACAAGCACTTTCTTCATTTTTCACATTTTATATTTATATTGGCTGTAAAAAAGCATGATTGTATTGGAATTGGTTAATGTACACACCGATAAAAGTCATGAAAAGAAAAAAAAATCAATCGATATAGTATGATGTACAAAAGAAGGACGCATGCGCAACGGGTACTTCATTGATGTTCTTTATAATTTACTTCAATCTTCTTTAGAAAACTTTATCCTTATGAATAATGTAGGAAGTCATTAAAATAAACTGTTTATTTGTGTATTCCGTTGTTATGGACTGCGAGTCACCATTTTTCGGTGTGTATTATTAGTTTAATCGACTGCCTAGGTAAGTTGATTTGATTTTATATGATAGATCTCATTAATTGTCCTTTTTCGTTATATCAATATTATAATCATCATTATTATTAATCCCTTTTTTCTCTTTTTTTCCTATTACCCAAATGTTATAATTTTTATCAATATTGTAACTATCATCACCATTATCATCATTTCATGTGTTATTGTTATTATCATTTTCAGTATTGTTATTATTATTTTACGAGATGAAGAGAATATTTTTTGTTTTCATTGAGGTATGAACCGAAAAACCTAATCACACTGTATGAATACGCGAAGCGGATTCATACAGTGTGTGATTAGGTTTTTCGGTTCATACCTCCATGAAAACAAAAAAATATTCTCTTCATATCTTATAACTTAATAGCATCGAGCGATAGAAATCAGAATTATACAAATTTTGATACTTTTTTGTATGGGACTATTTTGTGCGGAAGCGTACGAAATCACTGCGTGCTCAAAATTTTGTTCATGGAGTTATGAATAATTTTTTTCGACCAATCAGAACTCCCGTTACTGATAGACGATACTAGAAATTAAATTATATTATTATTAAAAACAATAATACCATTATAATTGGTTTAGTTTTTGAAAGCAAACACTAAACTACTAACACATCGAAAACATAAAGCTGAGTTAACCCTTGTCCTGCCGAGTACCACTTTTCACTTCGTTTTAAACGGTTGGCATTATTAGATTGATGCTGTGTCCAAAGAATTTTTACTCAAAACAACACGAACAGGCAGGTAGTGTATGCTAAGATCAGACTGCACATCTGTGCAGGCTAATCGTAGTCTATACACCTGCCAAAGCCATTGTAAAGGCAGGATTATTTCGGTATCAGCATGACAAGGGTTAAACACTGATTTTACTCTACTGTATATAATATAGAAGCAAAATTGTCGATGGATGATATGTTATTGAAAAAGTGATTCATTTCCAGAATTACTTTTCTTATTCACTTAGATATGGGTAAAAGCTATGTAAGTTTGTCTTCGTATGAACAGTGATAAGAGCGATGAAAATATCGCCCATCCAACTCAATGTTTGTTCCATATTATTTCAAAAGAAATTTAAATTTGCCTGTTCGTTATTCCATACAATAATTTCTAAAAGTTCTCCTAACTTGTTTAAATGCGTTTACTTCATAACTGTTTCATATAGATGTAAACTTTTCCCTTCTTGCTCGTTTCACCCATTACCAAAAAGTTTAGACTCGTACAATTTCGAAGGATTCGCAGACAATAATTTTAAGTAAGTGGAGTTTTAAACAATCTTTCACTTTTTTTGGATAGAAAACATTGCGGACATTGAAGATATTGCTCGTACAAGGAATTTCCTCATTTTCCAAAATGTTTTCCAACCCTTTTTTTATGAGGGGCTTCAAAATTTGGATTGTATTGGGAATGTGTTAAACCGTATTTAAAAAGAAACGACCCGTTAGGCGAAATGGTATATCCTGTTCGTGCCGTAGGACAAGTATTCAAATAAAAAGGGGATAGGACCAACACTGGCCAATTAGAGAAAGCCTGTTTAAAATTGTTTATAGATTAGGTAGAAGCGCCATCATAAATCATCCCGTGTAGTTTGACCTCGTTAATGCTTCAACCAAGAGTTTTAGACCAGTCCAAAATTAAATTAGTTGCAGACGACAAAGTTTATTTGATGAAAAATTTAATGTTTTTTTTTTTGGGGGGGGGGTGGTTTACATTTTTGGAAGAAATCATTGTGGGTAATGCCGAAATTTCCGAGTTTTTTTTTTTTTTTTTTTGTTTTTTTGTTTTTT
Organism: Fragum fragum; assembly: GCA_946902895.1. Classification (NCBI taxonomy): domain Eukaryota; kingdom Metazoa; phylum Mollusca; class Bivalvia; order Cardiida; family Cardiidae; genus Fragum; species Fragum fragum. Next base: position 47,371,511 of record OX336374.1, read on the forward strand.
TTGTCGGCGTCATATAGCATTATTGTGTGGGAGTGCGATAAGCTCTTTCAGTGGATGCCTTTTTTTGCTTGACAAAGGGGTGTCTATTGGGTGTTTACGTTAAAGAATTCCCTATACTGTGGACCGTTCCTTTCTCTCAAAAGACTGCCTCGATATATATGTTTTCGTTAACTTGTTGATTAAAGGTCTGAAGCCTTGAAGGTCGACCTATCATTCATATTCATAAATAGAATGTGACACAAAAGAATACAAGACGTCGTTGGATGGCAAAATAACGTAACTATAGCTAATCTAAAATGTAAAAAGTATACTTTAGAGCCCAACAACGAGGTATACAAACTTATAACCTCCCAAACAGGATATTAAAGTCGGTGGGAAAAATCCGATCAATTCATCAATAAAAGCAATCTATAAAACCATCAACCTCTTTCATATTCGTATCTGATTTTTCACAGTATTTATTCTGTCCACACTTTAAGAAATTAGACGACTCACATACGTGTTAGAATGGCAATCGTACAGCCTATATATCAAGGACAGATCTTGCAGCCGGCAGGTCCGACAGTCGTGGTACAGCAGCCTCAAACAGCGGCTAAACTCTTGGTGTCCGTGGACGGTCATAGGACTTGGTCGTCAGACATGTTTGATTGTCACGATGAGAGAACGTCCTGTAAGTGAATATTTGCCACCTATCAAATTTCTTCAAATATATGCCACCGCGGGCATAGCGCAGTTGGTACTTTCAATACTTTCATTGACGAGGCCCAAGTTTCGATCTGCGGTTAATTACACCTATATGGATGTGTAGAGGAAATCCGAGCAAGCAGGCTCTATCCCTAAATTTAATATAGGCTGTTAATGTTATACACAAGAAGTTCCTCTTTAGAATCCTTATATTTGTTATAATGTATATTGCCCTTATTGTATTTGTAAATACTTGGGTGAAAATAAAGAATTGTTCTGTTCTTCTGTTCTGTTCTGGTTAATGGGAATCTAAGTGATATGATTAGGCGGAGGCTCGGAAAGGATGTAGTGGTAGTACTGGTGTGACAAATACCGGAGATTCATGGTTAAGTACTCCAGCCGCCTCGATATAACTGAAATAGTGTTAAAGCGACATTAAGCCTCTATAGTTACTGGCTATAATAATTAGTTGATGATTTTTTTCTAGCTTTTGATTTTGAAGACATTGTGGATGCAAAAAGCAATTTATCATTGTCCAAAGTGTTTTCCAAAGCTTTTGTATGGAGGGTGTTATTGTGTGGGAATGGGCTAAAATGGAAGGGTTATTCTTATCTTTTATCTTTATAACTACGCTTATTTTACGTTGTTTTAAATGGTTTTTAGATCATACCTCTCGTTCGTGGTTTAGCTATCTGAGTATTCCCATAACTTTACTAGAACTGCAGATTGGCTTGCCTTATGCATACTAAGGTGAATAGCAATGGATTGTGAATCGGCTGTGAATTGACGAATAAAGGCTGTCAAGCAAAGAATCAATCTACAAATCAAATCATTCATTTAAACAACCTATTCAAGCTGTAGTTACGACTTTCAAGTCACCAACCAACCACTTCGCCTTTTTTGTTGTTACATGTCACTTGCCACAAAATTTACAACATAAGGCCGTTTAATATCGAAGTGAAAAATTATGTCTAAGTTCTGTCAGCGTGGTCCATTAATTCGCAAAAAAAATTGAAAAAAATATGAAATTGACTCTAATCACATTCATTGTCACTCAAAATTGGTCGTTCACCCTTGTGACCGTTGTTGGAAAAGGAGGAATTTCCGTCACAAGCAATGTTCTCTTTACTATAATATTTGGCACTTATTTTCTAATTTCATTGCAATTTGAAATGTCGTCTGCAACTTCTTTCATAATTAATTGATTGCGCTGTGTTCAACGCCACGTTTAGCAGTATTTCAGTCATTTCCTTGAATTTCTTACACCAGTACTACCACTACATTTTTTCCGAGCCTCCTGCTGCCCACTCTCTTAGGTTTACGAATATCCAACTATTGATGGGAGATAAATTAGGAAAGGACATTCGCCGCGACCGGGTTCTTTCGATTTGGACCAGTCTAAAATTAGTCGTATGGTAATGGGTAAAGTGGTCGAACATTTAACGTTGATTTCTTTTCATTTTTTAGCCAAATTAGCTCAGTTTGTAGAACATTTGACTCTAAACCTCGCTATCGGGTGTTCGGGTCCCGTGCTGACCCAGATAAAAAATTATTGTCTTTCGGATGAGAGGTTTAATCGAGGTCTCGTGTAACGGTGCTTTGCACCGAGCACGTTAAATAACTAGACGGGGTTCCCAATGACATTGCACCACCCCTGGTATCAACTAACCGTCTTCTAGGGGCGTCGATCATATGGACAAATGCTATGGTTCGTTCTATAAAAAAAAGAACACACACACACATCATTCATTTCAGTCAAAGTGTTTAATTCGTTCAAAACTGGTCGCGTCTTTGGAGAAAATGATAGCGTGTTTAACTCTCAATAATGAGGTCCAGGGTGCGATCCCCGGGCGTGGCAAATATCCTTTCCGACATTTCTGTCCCACCAATGGCTGGATAAGTGTAAGACTTGTGGCTCGGAAAAGATGTAGTGGTATTTCTGGTAAGAGAAATACCAGGAATCCATGGTTAGGTGCTCCATCCGTCGCGATATGATTGAAATGATGTTCAAAGTAGTGTTGTGAACATTAAATAACAAACAAATCATTTAATACTAATTCTGCTCTTTCCATTCGAATATTGTTCATTTAGTAAATTTTATATGATCTTGACTTTGAAGCGTCCCATTTTTATGCAATTTGATTCATTTTTATGTTTGATTCGATTATTAAGGCTGTGCGACCTGCCTCTGCCCATGTTTTGCAATGTGTGAAGTTTCACGACGATTGGGTGAGAATTCCCTGACTGGATGTTTCCTTGGTTTGGTACCACTCAGGGCGAGACAGAGGACTATGGGCGGAATAAAGGTATCAGATGTTTTAACCCTTTCCCGTTAGTTTGTTTGTTTGTTTTGTTTATTTATTTTGGATTTTTCCTTATTGGAAGTAGCTGGAGACGACAATAAATGTTGGGTGCAATGTGAAATGTAACCATCTTATTTGGTAGAAAATATTTTGGAAAAAGCAGAATTTGCTTGTTACCTGCAAATTCTTCTTTTTCCACAATGTTTTCTCGAGTATAAAATCGTAGCAACGTAAAATTCCGGGTTGGTACGGGAAAGGGTTAATCCATTTTAACACATAGTGTCTTTTTACACGCTGTAGCTATACAGATTCACAAACAGTAGCATCACAAGCAGTATCTCCTATGTGTATTATCACCTTAAACCGTCAACAGACCACAGAATTGAATCGACCTCCAACAGGAAGTTTGACTAAGCTACCAAACGGCGTTTTTCGCTATAATCATAGTAACTGACATGCAACAAAAATAAAGTAGATTGTTGGCCACCTTAAGGTCGTAAGTGAAGTTTGAATAAGCCCGGTTGGGTTCAAAGTTCACAACACATCTAGACGAATGGTTAAATTGGTCAATCGGGGTTTAATATTTCTTATGTTTTTTGTTCTTTTATTGGTTCTTTTCATAATTGTCAGTGGGTATCCGTCAATTTAAGATTGAACAAATTAAATAATCTAATTTTTAGTTTCTTCTTTCAAAAACGAGCGTTCTGATTGGTCGAAGAAAATAATTCATAACTCCATGACAAAATTTTGAGCACCCAGCGATTTTGTATGCTTCCGCACGAAATAGTCCCATACAAAAAGGTGTCAAAATTTGTAAAAATTTCGTGTTTTTTTTTTTTTTTTTTTTTTTTTTTTTACTAAATGCAATTAAATTATAAGAAATGAAGATAATATTTTTTGTTTTCATGTAGGTATGAACCGAAAAACCTAATCACACAATGTATGAATCCGCTTCGTGTATTCATACAGTGTGATTAGGTTTTTCGGTTCATAACTCCATTAAAACAAAAAATATTCTCTTCATCTCTTAATAATTCTGAATTAGGCTTAATTGAAAAAAAAGGTAGAAAATGGTAGGAAAAAAGTAAATGGTCTGTTGAATTCAATTTCTTCTTTTCCGCCAAATTATTTTGTTCCATAGTTGCAACATTCGCAGGTCACAAAATCCAATAGTGTTGTGGTAATGAGTTAATATTTTTGATAAACTGCAATAACATATCTGGAATACAGATTTTAACCCTTGTCCTCAATATTTATCCTCTTTTCACTATGAATTTGACTCTGACATAATAGGATCGATCTCAATACAAGAAGAACAAGCCGGTAGTGTCGGCTAAGTCTATACACCTGCCAAAGTCATAGTTAAAGCAGGAATATTCCGGGATGAGCATGCCAAGGGTTTAAACAGGTTTTAAACCGGATACCCGCAGATGTATTTGTCTATTGTTATGAGCCATGATAATGGGGTTAAGTCTCCCATAATTATTTTATCAAACGAACCGGTAATTTTCAAAAACGATAGGAGATCTATTGCATTTTTCAATTCATTCATCATTGACATGTTTAAACGAACGGAAAATTAGACGAGCGGAAAATCGAATTCGAACATGAATACGGGCTGAATGTTAAGCGAGATGTGAATGATAAAATCGATAAAATTAGCATTTTTTCAAATAAATCGATTTATTTATATACATGATAACGCTAACATATCATAATATTTGGTGAATTATCCCATTCCGACACAAGGGCACTTTTTGACTCCAATTCATTTGGTAAACATTGTGTTTAAATGAAGAAATTGCTTGAAACAAGCAATTTCCTTGTTTTCCACAATGTTTTCTATCCTAATAACTATAAAATTCTAAAATTCCATAAACGTTGAATAGTCATCAGAAACTCCTTTCAATTTGGACTAGTATAACTTTTTTCCGTCTGGTAATGGGCTAAGTGAATGCTGTATGACTAACTTAGACTTCGTGGAAAGTATAGTACTGACATGACTTTGGTGTGCCTCCGAAATGACTTAACTGTGGGTTTATTGAAGTTGTAGTTACGACATTTTAGTCGCCTAACGACGATGTGCTTGGTGCAAAAACAGAGACTTCGTTAGACATTTATGACCCTAAAGAGAAACGTTCCAAGGTCCGAAAACTGTAATGCTTGGTCAGTCTGGGCATGGTGTGTATGGTCGTGGGGTAGACCGTCGGTTTCGCGAACAAGAGGTCTCGAGTATGATTCCCGACAGGAGCTAACGATCTTGGGTCTAAAAATTTCCCCCATTCTGTTTGCGCGAGTACTTGTGAATTCTAAAGGAAGCGAGTGGAAAGGGATTAGTCTTGTTTGCCCGATCGATGTTAAATAAAAAGGTGTTAATAAATACCAGGGTCTGAGCACTTAATTTTGGTGTTTGCATATTTTCTAAACATAAACTAGTCACTTAAACCTTACTTTACACTGTACCTTAAAAAAAAAACTCGTTAAGTGCGTAAATCTCTATATCCACTTATGTCTATATATATGAGTATCTGATCTTTTTTCAATATATTTAATTTTTTGCTTGAAGTATCAAGCAAAAAAATCCTTTTTAGCAAAATTGATCTTCTGAAATTGACGGATCGTCGACCAAGCCCATTGCCTCCGGTGTACACACCCACTAACTCTAACAGGAAGTTCAACTTCGATATTAAACGGGTTTTGGGGCAAAATGTATGACCAGTAACATGCAACAAAATGTTAAACGAAAGGTTGGCGACATAAACTTCGTAACTGCAAATAGTTCAAGCTGTAGATTGGTATATAAGTTGTCATACCTAAAGTGGAGTTCAAACTTCACTTCGGTCTTAACCCATTCTCACACAATAAAAATGTAGACTAGTATATTTTGAAAGACGTTGAAGACGACAATATTTAGTTGATTAACTTTTTACCTCTTTTTGGGGGTGGGGTGGGGAGTTTAAGAGAGGGTAAAAATCATTGTAGGTAATAAAAAAATTGCTTTTAACAAGCAACTTCTTCATCTACCGCAATGTTTTCCAAAGCTTTTTTTGAGGAGGATAAAAAAACGTCACTGTGTGGGAATGGATTAATGAACGATTTGAATTGACTGGCAGCGGCGATTGGCCATTTGCATTAAAAACAAAGAACTTAAAGTATTGAATGGTCTTCTTGTAAGTCAGTATCTCTCTTGAACAAAAAAAAATATTTAAAAAACGACCTAAAAAACAAACACATAAAACTCTAGCTTTAAAGGAACAAACAGTTAGCGTGAACTAAGATTAGACTACATATACATCCTGCCCAGATTGTATATCTAAAGCATGATAAGGGTTATAATTATGAACGACTCTTTTCACAGGGTTCAATCTGCGGTGACTGTCTGATGTCCACGTGTTGTTGTATCTGTACACTGTGCCAGATGGAGAGAGAACTCTACCACATGGGACTTTAAACTTCTACAGCACCAGATAACATTTTAGGAACCAGATGGAGAGAGAACACTACAACATTGGACTTTATAAACTTCTAAACTGCAACATATCATTTTTGGGTCTTAGCTCTTTACTGATGTTAACTTGTTGTGTATTTACACTGTGGCAGATGGAGAGAAAACTCTATCACATGGGACTTTAAACTTCTACAGCACTACATAACATTTTGGGGACTTACTACTTTACTAATGCTAACTTATTGTGTATGTACATTGCGCCATATGGAGAGAGAAGTCTACAACATTGGACTTTAAACTTTTACATAAACACATAACAGTTTTGGGGCCTTACTTCTATACTGATATCAACCTGTTGTTGTAACTGTACACTGTGCCAGATTGAGAGAGAACTCTACCACGTGAGGTTTTAAGCTCTACGACACCATTCTAGGACCCAAATGGAGAGAGAACACTACAACATTGGACTTTATAAACTTCTACAACACCACACAACGTTTAAGGTCCTTAACCCATTCCCACAAAATGACGCCTTTGGACGCCCCTCAAGACAAACAATTGGGTAAACATTGTGAAAAATGAAGAAATTGCTTGAACCAAGCAATTTCTTCATTTTCAACAATGTTTTGTACCCGGAAAGTTGAAAAATCTAGAATTCTGTTACTCTTGAATTGTCGTCTGCAACTCCTTTCAGTTTGGATCTGTCTAAAATGTTGTCCCGTGGGAATGGGTTAATTCATCGCTGATGCAGTATCAAACTGTTCCACATGTTGTAGTGTTTGAACACTGTGTAAGATTGAGAGAGCGGGCCATAACAATAGACTTTAAAAAAACACCACTAAATAACATTTAATGTCTCTACTTCTTTAACGATGCCATGTTTTAGTTGTACTCTTTCTACATAGAAAAATATCTTTTTTCCCTGACTTCAAAGATTTACAAATACCAAATTTAAACAAGTTAAACTTCAAAGATTTATGTAGTAGTGGCATTCGAAAATACAATGATCAAACAGAGACGTTTATTCTTTGAATAAGATTTCTTGTATACAGATCTGTTGTATATTATATGACATCGGTCCACGAGCAAAATTTAATAAGGCTCTATCTACGATATTTTGCTCGCGCATCAACGATATATATACACTCAAACAGGTTCAATATTCTAAAACGAAAAATACAAGAATGGGAAAGGCGTGGAAGGGCCACTGAATGGATCACATTGACTTTCGAATTGATTAAGTTTCATCCTCATAATGGCGTTATCCGAAAACAATTAGTTGTAAAGACTAATTAGGCCACAATATACCATTTGAAATGATATTCCCGTTTTGGTACACTGTTACAATTGACTAACAATGACATTTCCATATGTTTCAAGCGTATTAAAAAACATGTATTTTCATTTCTTTACAGCCTAAAATTTAGATTAAAAGAAAAATCACAATATTTATTTATTTTTTTATCACAATTGTATGACATTGTTGAATGTGTGTTTCCCAGATATGAGTTCAATAAAGAGGAAATATTGCATTACGATATCGATACATTGCTCTGAGCTGCGAACAAAAAAATTGATAATTAACGAGACCGAGGGTCGAGTGTAATATCAAAAGTTTCCTTCGCAAGAAGAATGCAAATACAAGATGTTGTATCGCTTTCGTAACTTAGTATTCAATTTATTACATACCTGCATTTTTAATTCAATGAAGTCGATAATACATAGGGAATATTACAACAGTGTCTTTTTCTATTTGTTGTTATCGTGTTCTCGAATCGTGTGTAGGTATTTTTTTATTGGATGAGACCGAAGGTCGAATCCAATAAAAATACCTACACACGATTCGAGAACACGATAACAACAAATAGAAAAACACACTGTTGTAATATTCCTTATGTATAGCATATTTTGTATGCTGAAATTGTCAAAAATAGAATGCATAATGACAAATCTACCTAACCATAATATTTCATCCGCATAACATTTTTTTTTCTAATTGACCTCTGCTTGGTCTGATCGCGTTGTTTCTAGGATGTCCGATTTCATGCGATGGATAACATACTTGTTTGTTTGTTGATTGCATGGTTAATTGAATTTTTGATTCGTTGATTAATTGGTTGGTTACTGTCGGTTGTGCTGGTTATTGCTGTTGTTGTTTCTATCGTGGTTCAAACTAAATTGACTGTGCAAAACATAGAAACTATATATCTTGGAAGCGATACGGGACTGTACAATAAATCAATATCAACAGCCCATTATTAACGGATTCTAGACACTTCCCTCCGACATGACGGTTTGACTGTGGAAATAAACGACTTTTTTGGTACAATATGTGGTCAAGGACATACGATGAAAGGTAAATCGTGATTCGTCGTTCTTAACCGTCTTAACAAAAGTTTGAATATGAGTTCGACGTTTAAGTCGTCAATATCGGAGTTATAAATTCACGTCTAGTCATAAAGAATGATTTGATAGGTCGTTAGATTTTCGAATGACAGCGGTGAACTACCAATTGACAAATCGTAGGCCCCTCCCACTAACTCCGATGGCTAATCCCAATGACTCGCACGATTTTTAACAGGGTTATTTTGCCAAATTTATGGACAGTAGCGTGTAACAAAAAAAGCAGAATGCTTGGTTGGCGACCTTTACGTCCTGCCTACAGCTTTGTTAAGCTGTAGTTAGGACGTTTCTGTCGCGAAACTGAAAAAGGCTTCGCATAAATGGCGGCTTATGTCGGTGTTCAGAAGTCACTTCTGGTCTAAATGAAATATTCAATTGGTCGACTAATTATTTGATTGACAGCCGCTATTGGTCAACTGTTGCTGTACAGAAAAAAAATACATTACAACGTTTACTTTGCAAGTATCAAATCAGACGGTTTCAAGCTTTATTACTTCCTTTAAGAATAGCCACAAGTACTCAATTTGCAAGTTAAGTTAGCGTAAATTATTCAAAATACATGTACTTCTTTTGAAATTTCGGTCTTTGTACTCTGAGACAATTTCGACAGCTGTTATCATTTTATCAAAATTTACCAAACCACAAATCTCTTTGACAGTTCCAGATTCAATGGAGTGATTAACGACATTACATATTTTCATTCAGATGAGATTTAATTGTTAAATAGTGTGTTAAATAGTGAAGGGAGTATTTTGGGGGAAGGGGGAAATTTCGTGTTACAAGCGATTTCTCCTTTCCTCTCAATATTTTCCATGCATGAAACTACGTATTTTGCAAAAATAGTTTTAAACACTTGCAATAAAAATAGATGGAACAAACTTCTATGGCCGTGAAACATAGGAATCAAGTTGGAATAATGTCTACTTCGATGGCCGAGTGGTATAGGTGCTTCACTCGTAATATGAAGGTCATTTGTTTCGAGCCCAACCGTATTCGATGTGTACTCATTGGCAAGACACTTAATCGCCAACCCTAATCCAAGTCTATCCAGCTTTGAAATAGGACAACAACTGTTTAAAGCCGTTCTTCTCTTTCAAGGACGTGAAAACACCTGAATTGTGAGTTTCGAGAGCGACTCTATATAAGCTTGAAGCTTTCGTAGAAATCGAACTAAAATAAACTAGTATATTTTAAGAGTGAACAATATTTCAAAATACCAAACTATGCTTGAATAGATGGATTTGCAAAAAAGAATGTATCAGACAAATTAATAAAGTAATTGATTATTGATGAATCACATCTGTCAACCAAACTAGATAGTTGTCCCAGGACAACAGCTGTCAAGCCTGCAAAGTTTTGTAAGCATCATGCTCCAGAGAAGCACAATTTTAGTGTTTGACCTTGAGCTTTCACCTTGAACGTAAAGCTATCCAAAACATTCTTTCAAATGGCACATCTACTCATGATGGAGAATAATTGTGCCAACTTGTTTTGAAATCAATCCATAAATGTAGGAGTGATTGTCCAGACAAACACAATTTTAGTGTTTGACCTTGAGCTGGCCTTGACATTAGAACTATCCCAAAAATTCTTTCAAATGGCACATCTACTCATGATGGAGAATAACTGTGCCAAGCTATTTTGAAATCCACCCATAAATGTAGGAGTAATTCTCCAGACAAATTCAGACGAACGGACGGACGCACTAACATACTAACGCACTGAGGCTCATACATCGACTTGTCATAGTGACAACAATGTCTCGCTTACCGCAAGCGGGCTCGACAAAAAACGATCGACTGATCCATAGACCAGAATAGGCACTGTTAATCTCTTAACCCATTCCTACACAGTGCCGCTTTTGGACGCCCCCCAAGAAGAACAATTGGGAAAGACAAGCAATTTCTTTATTTTCCACAATGTTTTTTATTGACTTATGTGTAAGAAAGGCTTTTACAACTGTAGTAACGCTCTCCGTTATAGTGGCTAGATTTGCCCCTTGTTATATGTCCCTTGCCAAATAATTCACAAAAATGATATCGTTTATAACTTCAATCAAACTGTCTTGTCGTAAACCTTGCGATCCGTCTGTCATAAGTCATGTATCGTACAGGAATGTGAACAAAGTGTAAAAAAAAAAAAATTGCTTGTTTTATTTATCTTTTTTTCTCTCCTTTGTCCTTTGCAACAACGTTTCGCATGATTCGTATATCAGTATCTGTTAGTTTCAAAACTCGAAACTGTCGTTTCATTCAGTAAAGTTTGTCGTTGGTGAACGAGTTAAATGTCGTGAGTATAGCTTTTCTCAATCATGAAGTGAGCATCTTTGTCGAACTTGTTAGGTTCTTTCATTTTGGCATATTCTTCAGGTTTTTTTCTATTCATTCTACTTAAAGACTCTGTGGCTATCGTAGGAACGACATTTCTGACATAAAGGAATCCTAAAATTTTTGTTAGAATTATTACAGACCTCACTATCTATAAATGACCAATCGCTTGTCCCGCCCACTGACTCCCTAGGCCCCGCCCATTAACCCCAACAGGAAGTTCCGCTTCGATTTTTAAAGGCATTATTTCGCAAAATGTAGCCAGTAGCATATAACAAAAAATAAATGGTTGGTTGATGACCTAAACGTCGTAATTACAGCTTGAATAAGCTGTAGTTACAACTTTTAAGTCGCTAAACCGACAAAACAGTTGACAAAAATGGCGACTACTGTTTGGGTTGAAAACTCCGGTACGAGCTGAATATATAATTTGATTGGCCGGTTGATTCCTTGATTGATAGCCGCGATTGGTCAATTTCAGTACATGTCACAAGCCCGATGTAAAAATCTGAAAACAATAATAGATTTCCTTTTTTGGTGGTGTTGGCAACAACGAATAGTTTTGAAATCTATTTTCGTTTTCCTTGCGGCAAATCTGCAAATAGCGGGTTTGTGACATATACTGCAATTATTGATAGAGGGGTCTGCACATAATTTTTTAACGAATATTTTAGGATTCCTTATGAGTGAGAAATTGTGTCCCAACGAGAAACTTGGGGTATTTAAATCTATATGTGTTACACACTTTACATTACTTTATTTCTCTCTCTCTCTATATATATATATTAAAGGGCCAACCGTATAAAATTCCGAATTAACAGATTAAAAGAGATCATATTTAGTAGAGGTTGATCAGCGATCGCATTTCGAAAATACTGAAGCGGTATAGTAGCATTGCCTATAAAGTTTCAACGCAAAAAAGCGAGAGGTCAAGATTCTGATCGGCCTTCGCAGACCACGCAGATATATAAGAGTCGGTGTTTTTCACAGTACCCAGATGGTTTCTATTTGAGGAATGAAGAGAATATTTTTTTGTTTTCGTGGAGGTATGAAGCGAAAAAATTAATCACATTGTATGAATAAGCGATATGTGTCTCAAAGCTAAATTCTTTCTTGATTGGATCTCATTAGAATCGTCTCATTGAGGCGCTTCTAATGAGTTCTATCATCAACATAGAATTAAATGAGAGTCTTACAATAACGTATGTATGTTGCCTAACTGATCCCTCACATTCCCTTCAACACCCTTGGGTGGTCAGCTAATACAAGTTTAATGATTTAATTAGCAAGCCTTATTCACAGATTGAATAACCTGTAGTTGTGACGATTATGTGGCCAACCAACAGAAATTTTTAATATATGAATACAGAAAGTTAACATTTACTTCCGGTATAAAGACTTGATTTGTTAATGGCTGGATTAGCAGCGACAACCCGTTTATTCTACATGGAAATAATGTCTTACACATGTACCTTAGGATGCTTGATGCTTTATGCCTGTTGAAGTGGTTCTTGCTAGTGATTCTTACACATGGCAGATTTTTACCAGCTTCATATTTTTGCTGAATGAAAAGGGGGGGGAATGCTTAATTTTCAACAAATAACGGGGAAGAGGGTTTCCTCATTCGATGGTGTTTACCACAAATGGAGGACATACATCTAGATCTTTGTATCAAAAATTATTTATTCATGTATAAATATAAAATGGATTTTAAAAACAATAACAACAACTCCAATCATACAGTTGTCAATGACATTTAACTGTCTCAGACGTTAGGCAAAACACGAACAACGCGGTGATATTATGAACAAATTATGCGCCAGGAAATGCTTTGAAACGACATCTATGATTGGATGATTCACCCTAGGGCATCTTCACTTCCGGCACAGCACTCATTCTCCGGAAGTAGGCGGTTTACTTCTTCTTTTTACCGAAAGCTGTAATAGACAGAAAATCAATATATCAACACGTGTAAATAATCAATAAATTTGACATGCGGATATACATGATAATTTCGCCTTTGGGTTACCAAAATATTGTAAAAACAAATTAATTTTACGGTTTTAACATATCATGGGAGCTGAGCATCAATATGTCTCTTTCGTTTAAAATGGGTTTCACCAAGAAGGCACATCATTTAACGCCAATCAAGAAAAGATTGGGAAAATCGTGGCAAAATGAGAAATTGTATATAACAAACAGTCGTTTATTTTCTTACTAATTATTGTACCCAATATAGAAATCACTTTCCATTATATACGCACTCCGAATTTCTACCCAACAACAAAATGTTAGACATAACAATTTGGAAAAAAAGAAGACAATTTAAAGTTGGTGAACTCTTTTTTTTTTAAAAATATTTGTGATTTGGGGTAGAAAAATCGTGTCTGATATAAGCAATTCCTTCACTTTCCTATGCTTTTGCTTTTCTTTCTTTTTTTTCTATCTATCTATTTATTATGCCTAACTCCCCTTTCGGGTATTACTGGCAGGTGACACAATCCAGATGTTTTTACGTCCCTGAAAGAGAGGCAGTGGCTGAATCCCACTGCTACCCACTTTTACAGCTGGGTAGACTGGGGCTGGCTATTAAGTGTCTTGCCCGTGAACACACCCCGGTGACGTTGGGGCTCGAAGTCATGACCACCAGATCACGAGTCAAGCACCTAAACCACTCGGCCATCGAGGCAGTTTTCTCGAGAGAGGCGCTAAAAAGCGGAAATGGTTGGGAATAGGTGAAATTTGTACATAATTTGACCCCTTTTAGACTCTTCATTCTGGTAATTGGTTATTAAATATTTTTATCTTTTATGTTATAGAGTCAATTTAAACCACATTTATTCTCAATATATATTAAAAAGAATTTTTATAAAGTTGCTAGATAACACGTATGCCTGGTCTTAGAATGCAGATACTATTTATTAAAATGATATTTCAACACTTGAATGCTTGTCACAAAACTGCCAGTTTGAAAACCATTGCGCTTGTACCGTCGTAATGGTTTTACAACGATAAGTAATATCGTTGTTTTGAATAAATATTTTGCAATAATGAATTATAAACAACGTGTGAGATCTGGTTTGTAGATGTATTTACATTTCTAAGCATTTCGTGCAGACCAGGCTTATCAACATCGAACAAAGAAATTACAATACAATTAAATTGAAGTAGTCATTGAGTACCAACATATACATAAAGCACGAAAATATGTGTTAGTAAAGAGATGAAGTGGTTTTGATTTGTTTTTTTTTTTCAGGAAGGTGTGAAACTTAAAGGTTCTATGGCTCTTGTAGGGGCAAAATTGTTCACCAAAAGGAATACTGAAATCTTCGTTAGAATTATTTAAAGACACCTATTCCAATACTTTCAGAATTGGTCACAATCCCGTTATAAAAGCGTCGCCGAACAAAAATATTTTATGTTGCAAAAATAACATTTATTTTCGTTTTCTGATCGGCAACGCCTTTCAAAGCGGGGTTGTGACCTATTCTGAAATTATTCAAAGAAGGTTCTCTAAGCTTTCCTAACGAATATTTCAGGATTGGTGAGAAATTCTGTCCGTACGAAATCCATAGAGCCTACCAAACCTAACCACACAATATGAAGCTGTGCGGTGGATTCATACAAAATCACCACAAAATCTTTATTTTTTACATTACGCGAGAACTAAAATATGCACTTAACATGTTATGATTTTACATAAATCCAATATCTTCATAATACATGTATGTCCTATAAGCAAAGATCGTGATACCTCATACAATGCCAACGAATACTTTGTGTGCAAGTAAAAAGATAGCTGTTTATCATTTTTTTTTTTTTTTTTTTTATCTTGATTGGAATTGTGCGCTATTGAATGTTATAAGATGAAAATAAACAAAACTTGTTTGAGTTACTTTGATATAAAAACTACTTTACCATTAAAAAACAGTAAAAGATAAACACAATATCGTTACAGTTATATCACGTCATGCTTGAAACAAATAAAGGAAGAGAACAACGAAATTTAAAACAATAATGCAAAGCAGAAAGCAGGTGCAAATTTACTGGAAAAAATCCAAAAAAAAAAAAAACACACACAAAAATTGATATAAGCGACCTTAAGTCTTCTTCGAGAATCGCCATAAAAAACATTGTCAGAATGTTAATGTATTGTAAAATTATGATACAGTTAGACATGCGTTTACCCAAAGGAATAGACATCTAATAATAAATATTGAAACAAATTCCATAGAACCGAATAGATAAAGTACCTTATTTCTTTGAGGTGGGAGGAAACATTGGAAATGGGGCGAAAAATGGCCCCGGTACCCCCTGAGGCATTTGGAAGGGGAATGGAGGAGCAAATAGATCATCGGGCCCTTCTGCATGACACAGAAAGAAAAGAATGCTCAATTTGAAAATGACACTGACTATCATCATACGGTAATTGAGGCTAAGAATATCTTCACTTTTTTCTTTCTGATTCAGGATTCCAAAAAAAATTAGTACAGCTTGACCTAGCTGTATCATTTGCCGTTCTTGAAAGAATTCGAATGTCTGAATCGTAACCTTGAAAACGCACAAAGTAATTAGGTGTATTCTGAAAGCGCAATTTATGTGATGTTGAGAGAGTTTAATGATGTTAGCATCTCCCTTTTGTTAAATACGTTTAAAAGTTAGAGACAATGTGTGCTTATGATTTGTGCAACTACATAAGGCATTTAACCCAATCCCACATGAGCCCCTTTTTTACGCCCCTCAAGAAAAAAGATTCGGAAAATATTGTTGAAAATGAAGAAATTGCTTGTATCAAGCTTCATTATCCACTATGTTTTCTATCCAAAAAGATGAAAAAATTCACAATTCCATTAACTTTAAATTGTCGTCAGCAGCTTCTTTCAATTAGGACCAGTCTAAAATTCTCTTGTGTGGGAATGGGTTAACACGGATCACTTACTAAGCTCACTGACCTCCGAAAAGGCAATTGGATTGAGTTTATAAACCATATTTGGTTCGGCAAATAAAAAAGTAAATCGTTGGTTTAAACATCGTAACTACAGCTTGAATAAACCATAGCGACTCTGTTTAACCATTTCCTATTTATTCCCCGATTCTTCTGTGAAATTATAACTGAGTAAAATTTGTAGAAAGAGAAGAAATTGCTTGTACAAACAATTGCCCTTCTTTCTTTTTTTTTTTTTTTTTTTTTTCAACAATATTTTCGACCATACTGAATGGTTATTTTTCAAATATAATCCAAATCAAAATTTCCTCTGCAAAACCTACCAATTTTGGACAGGTCTAAAATTTTGCAAAACAGAGGAGGGTTAAGTCGCCAAACTTATAAAATAACCTAACCTAAATGTCGGAGTTTAAAAATCTTTTTTTGAGAATGACATGAATGATCTGATAGATCGATTGATTTTTTATTGACGGCTACGATCCGTTAATACCTGTGCAAAATAATAAAGCGTGATGAGCAATAGCAGAAGAAAATATTGTCAAAGTCAGCAAAAGCACCAGTTTTTTTTTTCTAAGCCCTTGAAGCGGAAAGCAAACTTAAATCAGATAAGACAGACGGTGTGGTGTTCTACCTCCGAATTGAGAGCTTTGACCTTGCATTCCGATGCCGTTTGAGCTCATCCCATTGAAAGAGCCAGTCTGGCCAAACTGCTGACCTTGCGGTAAGGCAAAACTGTTCATAGAGTTTTGTTGTGGTGTCAGACCACCGCTACCAGTACTTGACAGACTGGTTCCCGAACTACTAAAGAAACCATTTCCACCTAACTCACCAGCAGTCACGATTCTACCAGTGCCATCAAAGACTGGACCAATAGGTTCAACTGGTAAAAATGAATACTTTTTGCATGAAATATTTCACTGAAGAATTTACGTTACAATGAATGATAAATCCGTTTTGTTATAGTGTATTTATTTCTTGAGACATCGTGGTTTTAAGACTTTCTTTTATTGGGATCATCGAGCTACTTCGACCAAACAAATGAAAACTCATTAATCGTTTAATGCAATTTACAAGATGTACTATGTGCGCTTTCAAGCTTAAGAAAGCTATTCATTTATTAAGCGATATATTGAATACTCGCATAATCAGTCAAAAAGACAAAATTTGAGCACTTGATAATAAGTGATGTAATAAATCGTTTAACTATACATAAAATCTAGTACCATAATTCACCAATTGCGTATGCCGATCAAAGAATCAATCGACCAATCAAATCATTCACTTAGATCGGAGGTGAACTTTTAACTCCGACATTGGCAGGTATTTATGTAAAGAACTTTTGTTGACAGGGCGACCAAACGTCGTAACAGCAGCTTTTCAAGCTATAGTTACGACGTTAAGGTAGCTAAGCAACAGTCTTATTTTCTTGTTACATGCTACTGGCCATGCATTTTGAAAAGAAGCGTTTTTCAATATAGCATTGGAATTTCCTGTCGAAGTCTGTAGGCGTAAATCAGTGTCGCTCATACAGATTTAGATAAATAAACGGACCAAAAATGCAACGTAGCCAGCGGATAACATATTCCGTTCTGAATGCTATTTTATTCAAGGTCAGAATGTGAATGGAAAGAACTTTTAATCCAAGTGATGCAACACTTTTGGTCCATTGGCCCTTCTTTAGTTTAGGAGTCATCATTTGAAAACACAAAGAATATTTCTTATGACGGCTATTATGTATTCGTGACTCATTCCAAGCTTAGAGAACACAAAGGAAATGTTGAAAACAGTTTTGACCAATATCAGATCTAGTTGGGATGAACAAGAGATTGTATTCTAAAATAAAGATATTACATGGTAAATCGACGAATTTAGAAACATAAAATCTTCTAAGTGTGATCAAGAACGATTGTTTATGTACACCCAAATGATCTTGTTCGTTCGTCAGGGTCACATTCCCCTTAACTTTCAGAGCTCTCAATTTTTTATGATATAAAACTCAACATGATAGTAAGTAATAACGGTGGCATACTATAAAATTAAACGGGAAACCTTAAAAGTTTGTCTACATATTACGAACAATACCGCGATATCTCTAACTATTTTCAGTATCATCGTGTATCTTTTAAATATTAAAGCAAAATGATTACTTAGGTAAATAATTAGAAACATCGCAATATTCTTTCTTAATAAAACATTTATAACAGTAGTTGTTAGGAAATAACTTTGGGAAGAGTCCAGTTATTGAGACAATTTTTTAAGGAAAAAAGTAGTGATGCCTATCTCGTATAGCTATGTCACGTGAAAGAAATGTTTAACGGTAGAAGATATGTTTGTCGTAGAAAAATTGTAATAAAAAGAAAACTTACGCATGGGTGGTGCAAAGAACTGTGCCATTGGTGGACGTGCACGTGGGTCAAACATGTTTGGTGGGGCGAAGGCGTTCATGAAAGGATCCTGGAAAGCACCTAGAGGAGTTGGCTGACCTATGAATCGGCTGCCAAATTGGGGTCCAAATGGACTTGGGCCACCGAAAGGTCCAAACGGACTTGGTCCCTGTTGCATGAATGGACTCTGTGGGAATCTTGGTCGGGGCTGTCCGAAGTTACCCTGCTGGAAGTTGCTCATTGGCTGCTGTTGAAACAGGTTCTGTTGGGTGTTAGGATCGAATCCCATTCTGTTAAAATTGTTACCATTAAATCCAGCCATTTGTCCCATTCTTGTTGGATCCTGGAACTGCATGCCGGAGCTTGGTCCCATTTGATTCATTCCTGAAAAGCCTTGGTTCATTCCTGGTCGGCTGTTCATACCGAATCCCTGTTGGCCCATTCCGCCTTGTGGTCCGTTAAATCCCATTTGGTTGTTATTCATTCCGGAAAATCCTTGCTGCCCATTTGGGTTCATTCCCATACCTTGTTGACCGGGCATTCCAAGTCCATTATTTTGGTTGTTGAAACCGTTTTGTCCATTGAGTCCGTTTGGACTATTAAACGTATTTGGCATTGGTTGGTTGGGATTGTTTGCGATTGTATTTAAGTTATTGTTGGCACCTGCTCCCAAACCACTTGAGCTCAAACCACTACCGACCGGGTTTGGTGATGGGTTCAATGAGTTGGCCCCTGCAGAAGTTCCACCGCCTGTTCCAGAACCACTGTTGCTAAATATTCCCATGTTAAAGTCATTTTGTGCTGCGGAGAAATGGGCTAGCCCGACAAAACATAGTACTAGAAACGCCCTCATCTTTTTCCTGGAAATATAAAAATCCTGTTTTTTTGTTGTTTTTTTTTTTTTTTTTTTTTTTTTTTTTCATCCGCAATTATTAACTTTCAAGTTTAGACCAATCATAATCTTTGTTCAAGGGACTTTCCAAATCTCGTCATGTTTTCATCTCAAAGAAAAATCTAAAACCCACGGGTTAAAAGAACCCCCCTGCATATCAAGGCATAATTGGTTGAAAGGCATTAATTGAAAGTACTTAAAATAACACGTTGATTCTCTAGAGAAGCTATGGATCAGATTCTTGAGAGACAGTTTGGAGACAAAGTCTTAGCATTTACTTGGTGCACTTCTCAAATGTCATGTCAAAATTATTTATTCATTTATCATTATTGTTATCATCATTATCATTATTTTTTAAATGTACTTCTTTATTTATGTATGCAACTTAAGGATGAATAAAAAGAGAAGAGATAGGGGTAAATTGGCAATGTAGTGAGTGGTCAAATGTTGTCGGGGTTTTTAAATCGACTATAACTTGTGCATCCGTCCAATGAACAAAATTGTAGGGTTTCATTCAATAAGCTATCAAATAAAACTGTACATCGTCATAAGCAAAAATTTCAGCAAGAATTTCAGCAAAAAAAGTCAATCGGCGCTGGAATTTCATAAATATATATCGTAGAATGGTCTTTTTGGACTTCAAATGCTCTATGTCTCAAAAAATCCCCTCAAAAGGAATCGTAAAATTTTCCTTAACCCTTTCCTGTTCAATACCTGGTTTTTACGTCCCTGTGATTTTATGATTGATAAAACATTGTGGTAAAAGAAGAAATTGCTTGTAACAAACAGTTTTTTCTTTTACCATAATATTTTCTACCCCATTAATGGTTATATCTTAAATTAAATCCGCTTTTAATTGCCTGCCATGAAAAAGTTTTGTCGAACAGAAAACGAAAATGAATTTCAAAATAATATTAGCTTTGCCGAAAACAGAAAACAAAAATTGATTTCAGAATCAATTTGTGTTGATAACATGAAATAATTTTGAACTCTTTTTTCTTTTTCTGTTCGCCAAAGCTTTCCATAGGAGACTTTTGATCAACGCTTACTTATTGAAAAATGATAATTGATTTCTGTTAAAAATGTTCGCAGATTTCGGGATTCCTTTTTTGTCGGAAACTGTGTCCCTACGAGAGTCATAGAACCTTTTAACAATATGTCTAAGCTAAGCATTACGACCCTGTCTGTTGGTACCTTCTCACATTCCACACGACCCCCTCGCGTGACGAGTCACGAATCGGGGAGGGGGCAGACAGGAATTTACTTTGATTCAATTTTTGTATAAAACTGTCTAATTGACGGATCGACGCTGTCAATCAAAATTTAAAACCATTTATTTCGAGTGGCAGGTCAATGATTATCGCACGGTTTTTGCTGTTGTTGTTTTTTCAACTATTTTCGTTTATGGCTTAGAGAGATAAAACTTTTTTTTTAAAGAAAAAGACATATTTTAACTGGTTATCAAACAATAAAATATTTTTTCAAAGGCTTTGGGTAGAAAACATTGTCCAAAATAAAGAAGTTGTTTGTTATTTCTACATTTTACACAATGTTTTCCCAATTGCTTATCTCGAGGGTTGTCAAACAGCGTCAATGTGCGGGAATGGGTTAAGACACTTAATGTGTTCCTTATTGTTCAAAAAGGACATATTGACAAAAAATATTTGAAATTTTGCAAGTGAAGTATTTAAGAAAAGTCCTTGTCAGTCTTTGATTGATAAGGACAGGAATATCAAACATAGAGTAATGAATTTTATATTTACACGGTATTTTTACTTATTTACAACTGAAGTTATATGGATAAAATTCCTTCTGAAACGATAGTTAATTTGCGGATCTTTGAACACGCGCACGGCCTCTGACAAGAAGTTCGTCGTTTTTTTTTGTTTTTTTTAATGTCAGAAACATGTAACAAAAAAAAAATAAATAAAAAAAATGAAAAAAATAAATGGCTAGTTTGCGACCTAAACGTTGTAGCTACAGCTTCAATAAGATGTAGCACGACGTGTAAGTGGCTAAGCCATCAAAAATGCTTCACATAAATATCGACGAATGTCGGGTTCATAGTTCACTACCAGTCTAAATAGATAATTTGATTTGTCTACCGATTTTACAATTTTCAAAAGCTATCCTCCAATTAGATATTCTGCAACACAAACATTAGCCCTTGCCTGTTTTTCAAAATTTTAGACTTGTCCAATTTGAAGTTGCAGACGACAACTAAAACTGAGTAACTAACCTACATGATTGAAAATATTGTAGGAAAGAAGAAACTGCTTGTTACAAGCAATTTCTTTTTTTCCGGCAATGTTTTCTCAAGTGTAGAATAGTTAGGAATTGAACAGGAAACTAGATAAAACTGCATGATAAAGGAGGGCACGAAAATGACCAAATTTGTAATGTTCATTTTTGATATTTTTTTTTAAATTGTAAAACGTAAAATTTCCTAGTGATGTTCATTTTGCAGTGATGTTTTAGACATTAACTGTAAATGATGAATTTAACGCTGAAATTTTCGTATAATGCATTCGTTGCGTTAAATTTGAAATGAAACCAAATAAATAGATTTCTTCTTTAACTTTCAAATGAAAAGGAATGTAATTTACTAGTGAATTTAACCAAATGCCAGTAATTGACTTAATTTAGAATTTTAATTTTAAAGAAATTATTTTGAAGTAGATAGCCTCGACAATGCATTGCACATCTTTAGAAATTTTACTGTTTGTAAACCAATCGGGACGTCAAGCTATAAATGCTTGACCTAGACTTGAATACAACATTTATTTGAAAAAAAGATAGGACCCAACAGAGGCCAATTGGAAATGAGTTTTTGAAAATAAACAGGTAAAATATTCATACGCTCTCTTGATTCAGTAAATCAATAAAATAACTAAAGATTTCAACCCTTGTCAACCTGCATCGTCCGCTCAATCTGAGCAGTATGAAAGTTTTCGCATGATCGCGGTGCCCCTTTTTGCTTGATGTGTCGTATGAATCAAGAGATTGTGCTAACTGTGCTAACTCGATATTTTTTTACATTTAAGAAAAGCCCAAGTAAATGTATTTACCTTTCGAATTGAAATCCAAGTATGAAATAAACTGAAATATATTCGCAAATGAGCTTCTTATATATTGAAAATCCTTACGGCCATTTTACGTCGATGGTATTGATTTCTCACGCGGACGTCTGTCATTTACCGTCATTTGAACCAATCAAATCGTGAGAAATTACGGAAGTATATTTCAATTACATACGTCAATTAATTTGTGATTTCCGTTAAGTTTACGACACGAAAAAAATTAACTTCTGAAAAATGACAGGTTTAGCATTCCGAGTAATCATTGTATTTTTATATCGATATGTTATTTCATAACACCTGAGTAATTGCAATAATATTTATAACATAAAGAGGAGGAAAATGTCAAAAAGCGTGCACATATCTTTCAATTTAAACGAAATTCCTTATGTAATAGAGAAAGTTGTTTGACAAAACTTACAAGCATACTTTGCTAATACATCTTATGGAAGAAACAAAACCCTTAGTATTTTTTATCGACCATACGTAGACTAGAATGGAAGCTCTTTATTGGGGTTATACATAACATTATACACTGCATTAAGATAGAATACTGTCTTTTTTTTCTGTGCTAATGGTAAATGAGCCTATGCGTGACATTTCCAACAATTTCGCATGTGCATGACTCGCACACATTGAGCACCCTGGACAGCCAATCGGGGCAATTAGAATATTCGCTGATTATATGAAGAAGCTTTTGGGTCAGTATCTATCTTCAGAGCGCAGAGTGAAGACTCTGATCAGACTGTGCAGATGCACAGGCTGATCTGAGTCTTTCCTTGGCGCACATGTGTAATTGTTGGAAATGTCACGCATGGGCTCAAATAGTAAATGGTCATAATTGACTATTCGCGCCTGCTAATCAAGGAATTAACCGACCAATCAAATCATATATTTAGCCCGGACCTTAGCTTTCAACTCCGTCATTGGCCGTCATTTATGTTAACAATTTTAGTTGGTTTGTCGACTTAAACGTCGTAGCAACAGCTTATTCAAGCTGTAGTAACGATTTTTACGTCGCCACCTAACTATACAACTCTTTTGTTACATGCTGCTGACAATATTTTTTCTAAAATAACACCGTCAAAAATCGAAGCGAGACTTCCTGTCTGAGTTACCTATTTTGAAAAGAGCATGAAATCTGTGTCATTTTTCATAACTCGATATAATTGCAGTTAGATTCAGAGTGGACGCGTTGAATTTACTCGGTAATTAGGCTTTCGACAAAGAAAATACTAATATTGAACTTCAAAAGATGCTCCGTGAATTCTTTTTCTTATGTCACAGGCTTTTTCATTGGTCACGTGTTTAAGATGTTTCCACAAACGTTCAGAAATATCCCCTTCCGGTCATGCTTGACGTCATGTGTTAAACATTTTTATGATTCAGTCAGCATTTCAGTCAGTTTTTGAACGGTAGATGAAGGATGATTCGCCCGGGGCGGTTCGGGGAACGATTCAGAGAACCAAACATATTCGTGACCCGTTAAGCGAAATGTTACCCCAGAGAGTTCCGTCAACAAAAACTGAACAAAAACTGATCGGATCTAACAGATGTCATTTAGATAAAAAAAAGTCCGAGAATAAGCATGTAGTAAGATAGAATGGTCATTCTTTATAACGGAAATCTACAGTTGTGCTATCCGCGCAGTTTTACAAGGTTGATAATTTTCGGACATCGCAGAAGGTCTTTTTTTTGCCTAACGGGTCACATATTTAACAAAACAGAAAACTACTTAGTAATCGCTTTTAATGAAAAATTGATCAAGATTTCTAAAACCTATGCCACGGTTCACATCCTCATGTGTTGATCTGAGCTGACTTTGTAATATGGCCTTAAAATGCTTTATGGATAAAAGAAAGTTGATCTGATTCGGACATGGGAAATCGGTGAATAAGATCAAGAGAAACACATGAAAACCATGTTTAACCCTTTCCCGTTTTTGAAAATTTTAGACTAGTCCAAATTGAAAGAGGCTGCAGACGACAATGAAAACTGGATGCCATTTGAAATGAAACCATCCTATGTGGTAGAAAATATTGTGGAAAAAGGAGAAATTGCTTGTCACAAGCAATTTCTTCTTTTTCCACAATGTTTTCTCAAGAATAATTTTACAGGAACGTAAAATCCCGTGTTTGAACAGGAAAGGGTTAATAACAGATTATGTCTTTTTATGGACAAACCGCTAAACATGTTTGGCTTAGTACCCGATATATACCTATTTCCTAGAGAAGCTCCGTTTGAACAGTGCTTTGATGGAATGTCTGTCTAGCTCTACCTTCCCTAGCAAATGGTCTCGGAGTTGATCCATTAAAGAGTTTTTACCCTTTTCCTGTTTTTCAAAGTTTTAGACCTGTCCAAATTCAAAGGTCTTGCAGGCGAAAATTTAAGGTCGATTTTATTGGAAAAATAATCATTCAATAGGGTAGAAAATATTGTTGAAAAAGAAGAAACTGCTCGTTACGAGCAATTTCTTCTTTTTCCACAATGTTTTCTTCAGTGTGAAAAGACTGGGACGTAAAAACCAGGAATTGTACTGGAAAGAGTAAATACATTTCATGGAAACACAAGGATCGCTACAAATTGAAGGTAAACAGAGTTATTTAGGTAACAGCTTGTTTTGTATTTTGGTCAAATTTATAGAGAAAAGCTAAAAACTGCTTTACAGATTTCTAGGCATTATCTAGAAAGTTCGAAATACAATCGACCATCGAACATTTTGGTATCCAGAACTAATTCATACTTATTTCAAAAAGACAACATGATCAGGTTATAGACTTTCTGTCTGCACTTCTTTCAATATTGAGGACACACCTAGGGTAAACTTTTTTTAAATAACACTGAAATACATTCACCCACTGAGCAAGCAATTTGCAGTCTATATTTAAATAGTCATTTACGAAACACGAGCTGTAATTCTCTTCAAATCATTAAACATACCTTAAAAAAAACAATTTCATTTTTTTACTTTCTTCATATCAACACCATATACGCACACTCAATCACCCCTACCATACATACTCATTATAAACATTCATCAACCGCCCAGACATGCATACAGATGGCGCTCTCACCCATTTAGAATTGACGGATCTCTGGTCACGCCCACTGACTCCGATGGTCAGTCCCACTGACTCCAACAAGCAGTTTACTTCGAAATATTATAACGGCGTTATTTTCAAAACGTATGTCAAGTATCATGTAACACAAAGATAAAATGGTTGGTTTGCGACCTAAACATCGTCACTACAGCTAGAATAAACTGTAGTGACTATTCAAGCTGTAGTTATGATGTTTTAGTCGCAAAACCAGCACACATGCCAGAGAATGTTTGAGGTCAAAGTTCTCTTGCGGTTTAAATGGTTGATTTTATTGGTTGATTTCGTCTTCTATTGACAGCTGTGATTGGTAAATTTCTTTATATTAAAGATAACTTATTAAAATACCGCTTCCATATATTACTAAGCTTGTTTAACATCTATCCTTAACCCTTTCCTATTCAAACACGGGATTTTACGTTCCTGTAAAATTATTCTTGAGAAAACATTGTGGAAAAAGAAGAAATTGCTTGTGACAAGCAATTTCTCCTTTTTCCACAATATTTTCTACCACATAGGATGGTTTCATTTCAAATGGCATCCAGTTTTCATTGTCGTCTGCAACCTCTTTCAATTTGGACTAGTCTAAAATTTTCAAAAACGGGAAAGGGTTAATTTTTGTTTCGACAATGTTTGTTTTCAATTTATCAACTCAATAGTTGCTCAGCAAATACTTTCTCTAGCTGCTAATCATATATGCGACCATCATAATTATATTCTTTTCTATGTACAGTTGTTGTTGTTGTTTGCTGCTGTTGTTGTTTTGTCGTTATTACTTGTAAAAAGTCATATATTGTTTCTTATAATGCAAATATCAGGAAAATTATCCAACCATATACTAAATCACCAATGTGAATCTGCCTAGGTATATTTCTCTTTTTTTTTTTTAGTTTTTATGTACCTTTATGTACATTGATTTTTGTTTTTTTTCGAGTGTGAGTTGTTGTTGTTGTTTGTTGTGGTGGTTGCATATCGCTAAAATGTCCTCCTATATAAAAACATGTAAATTCCACATTTTTGACGAACTGTCACAGGTTCCCAAATATTCGTTGAGATGTAACTGCAGTCAAGTGTATCTATAACAAAATGGTTTCTTGAAATGTCTATATTTGACCCTATCATCACCGATTGGATTTTTCACAAAATCATGTCAAACACACGTACCGTGTTAAAATCGAACCAAAAGCAGTCGACACAATGACATCAACTTGGGGCTCATCAGCATCCATACACAAGAAATAGTCCTGGAAAAGAGAGCATTTTATAGCTCATTTGTTGCCGGACAATGGATTTCAAAAGATGTGGTGACAATAACAAGACAAAAATACCTATTAAAAGCACCCTCCCTTCTTGAAAAGGGCTTCATATTTTTTCAGAACCTATTTTAGCATCCCACGACAAGTACAATGCTGGGTGACCTTACTCCTGGTAGTGGTGTATTGTTGATTTAATGCTACTCTTATAATAAGTTTGAAAGTTAACTTTGACACCCGACATTGGCCGAAATCTAAGTGAAGCAATTTTTGTAGGTTTAAGCAATTAAAAGTCGTAATTACAGCTTATTGAGGCTGTGTTTACTACGCTTCGGTCACCATCAAGCCTTTTTTCATTTTGTTTGTACATGTTACGACGCATTGGCAATTTAAAGTAACGCCGTTTGATATTTAGCACAAACGTGTTTTCTATTGGACGTGGCCAGCGTTTTGTCAACTGACCAATCACTGGCCAGGCCCATCGACTCCGACAGGAAGTCCCGCTTCGACTTTTAACGGCGTTGTTCTGAAATATTTATGACCAGCAGCATGTAACAAAAAGTAGAATAGTTGGTTGGCGACCTAAACGTCGTAACTACAGATTGAAAAAGCTGTAGTTACGACGTTTAAGTCGTCAAACCAACAATAAGCAACAATGGCGGCAAATGTAGGAGTTTAAAAGCTCAAGTCTGGGCTGAATAAATGGTTTGATTGGTCGGTTAATTCCTTGATTTTTTAGCGCCGTCATAGCGCAGTTGGTAGCGCGTCGGACTGACAATCTAGAGGTCCGGGGTTCGATCCCCGACGGCGGAACTCATCCATTCCGACCATTTGTCTATCACCAATGGGTCGATAATTGTAGACCTATGTGGGATAGCAGCTGGAGGCTTGGAAAGGATGTTATTGTAGTACTGGTGTGAGAAATACCAGGATTCCATTGTTAGGTGCTCCAGCCGCCGCGATATAACTGAGAGATTGTTGAAAGCGTCGTAAAACCCCATTCAAACAAACAAACAAAGATTCCTTGATTGACAGCAGCGATTGGTCAACTGTCGTAGTGCAAATTTGTTTTTTATATTCCTAGCAGTGAAATCTTGGGATTTCCCAGTGTAATATATTTTGATATCATCACTAGTGATGATATCAACTTTCACTCCGAAAATCGGGAACTATTTTTTATTTCCAAAGAACCGGGTAGTTCCTAGTTAATATTCATAGCTAAGATTGCCAATTTACATTCAAAATAAAGAAAGCTTTTGACTAAATTCTCCACATGAAATATCAATCGTAAAAAGTTTTTAAACGTAAGCTACATATTTTACAACTTTTCTGTTGAAATAATGACGAACGAGGTATTCGGGAGGGCGATAAATGCGCGGTCACCTAACATTCACATTTTTAGGGCTGCAAATAAATTCTAAAACGTTAAGATAAGAAGAAATTGACATTTATAACTAAAAGAACAAAATAAAAGTTTTGTTAACAACTGGTTTTAAACAATAACGAGCCCGAATGTCTGTATTATCACTTGTTGACCCAAACAAATGCATAATCTTCCGTAACCTCTAAAGTTACACCAAACCTCGAATACTGGTGATATTTCAGTTAAAGTGACAGACTCTCAAACCTAACCCAAATGAGCTTGTTTTGTACGCTTAAGTCAGGAGACTGAGTGATCACAGACTGCCTATCCTATGCTTCTGTCCCAGTCCAATTCTAGAATGGTTGATCGATGTTCGAAATATCCCAGTTCCTTTAGATTGACGACAAGGTTGTAGCCCTCTGATACAGTATATTTTCGCCCAAATTATTTGCGTTTTTGACACTACAAATTTATAAGTGTCTTGAAATACGGACTTTTTATAAAAAAAATCCTTTTGAAACTTCGCCAACTTGGAAGGGGAACCAAAGGAGCGAGTAGAAAGTATTTAAAACGAAATTCGTTGATGTTAATGCGCACGGTTTCCAGGGGCCGAACATGACGAGTACAATTGAAATACAGTTGTAAATAGGTAACGATTAATATTAACCCTTCCCGTACAATCACTGGTTTTTACGTATCTGTGCTTTTAAACTTGGGAAAACATTGTGGAAAAAGAAGAAATTGCTTGTAAAAAGCAATTTCTTCTTTTTCCACAATATTTTCTACCCTAGTGAATGATTATTTATAAAATAAATTCAACTTTGAATTGTCGTCTGCAAATCCTTTGAATTTGATCCAGTCTAAAATTTCAAAAAACAGGAAAGGGTTAATTCGAATATAGTAATAGAATAACCGACTGTTTGTTTTTTATATGAAAAATCTCTCAGTCGAATACGTTGTAATGTATTAGGAAACCTCGTGCCTCGGACTAGTTTTTCAATGCCTAAACACGCTTTCTCGTGAGAGATTTTTCATATAAAAATAACCATTTGATTATCCTCTATTCATCAATTTCCGTACTTAACGCTATTGTCGATTTCTGTGAATTGTATTTTTATTTGTTGCTTTTAGACGTTTGACGAAATGTCATGTGCTGAAAATTGCTTAAGAAAATTGAGTTCCAAAACCAAGGACATTACTTGGTTTTACTGTTGTATTTAATAACCCTTCCACCTGAACACAGACTTAAAAGAAAAACATTTGGCCAGTGTGGGGGTCGAACCCACGACATTCGCGTTATTAGCACGACGCTCTAACCGACTGAGCTAACCGGCCGGATACATCATACGTCATCATTTTCTGTGTTTGATAAGGCGAAAGATTCGGTCACGGTTAAGAAATGGTATTCTGCTCTGCTGCTGCACTTATATCCAGATTGAAGCAGTCGCCATTATCTTGAACCCTGCCCTGGTGGACATTGTACTGCGTAAAAGCAACTAGATCTTTAGAATAGAATATGCACAACTCGGCTTAATATTAAGTCTATCTGTGAAATTTGAATCAAACATTTTCATCTAATGTCCAATAACTCTGTGAATAAACGATGAAGCTCAATCAAAATATGCACATCTTTTCTTGAACTGAATCTTTCTTTAAAGTTCCATTCAAGCCTATCAAGCAGAGAATGCGAAAATAAGAATTTTAATCACAAAGTCATATCTTTGTCACTTAACCGCAACCCAAATTGATACTGAGTCTACTTGTGATTTAAAACAAAGTTTATTTCATAGGTGATGAAAAAATGAGCAAGAAATAAATGTCAGATCGACCGACGGACAGACGGACCGATATCTTCCTCCTATATAACCCCAGATAGAGTTGTTATGTTGTCAAATATTTCTAAATGATCTGAAAACCCATTAGTATATTCTACCCAATGTTAAATTTGTTGTGGTTGAAAAATGAGTGTAGCAATATTAGTAGCGGACAAGTATCTATGTCTGATAAAAAAACAAACAAACAAACAAAAGCCACATGTTTTTCTTAAATATATTTTGTGTTACGTTAGTTAATTAAAGATAATTTGTTAGTCTCTCAGATTGCAATTTTAAAAAATGCAAAGTTAATCTTCAGAACTACCTCATTGTTGGAGATTTTCTTTATTCAACAACATTACAAACAACTGCATATATGATTGCCTTATAATAATTTGAAAGCTATGACTTCACACGGTCAGTAATAAAATATCGTCCATAAATGTGTAGAAAAAAAGTCAGTTACTTAGGCCCCAATATACTCTAAAAACGTTACTTTAAGTAAGAAGCTTTCTCAATTTGTCAACATTTTGTATTACAGAAATACTTTGCTCCTGGACGCAATCATACTTGACTAACTCAGACCTTGTTTGATTTAGCCTAAGGTAACAAGTGCATCACCTACCCATTTTTTCGCCCGATATTTTTTTTTCTTTTCTTTTCAACATATTTTACGGAATAACATGTAGAGCCGTAGACACTTTTTTCAATGTACTTTTCCGCGCTAGTTTTGTGGTCAGAGTTCTCTGCTCTTTACTGGCATGGGATTCGTATTATTTTCGATGTTTATCCGCGAAAATTGTGTTAAATGGTGTAACTTGTCGTAATCTAGACTCAAGTACACCCAGGGTGATCTGACTTAAACGGATTTTCTGAAAACACGATGAAATAAGGACATGTCAAAGCCAAACAATCTTACACGGGGTCCCAAAATATGATGCCGTGATAGATAACTATGATTACGTCTTTCTAACAATTTTTAAATCTTTCGAGATCAGTAATTTACTTTACTTTACTCGGTGAATAAAAAGGGGTTCAATTACGCTGAAAATTCCACCGTTCGAATAACGGGGTCTATTTAATTTACGGGAAAGTCACGTGGTCTATTGCCTTCAGGACCTTAATTGATCTGTAGCCTGTCATGCCAGAAATAACCAACTTGGAAAAGCAAAACGTTTTAAAACTTTGTAAAATAGTAGAGAATGGACTGTGTAAGCAAATATACGAAATTAATTTCCCCATAGAAAATTCAGTACAAAGCTATTACATTTACATTGTATATGATATCAAGTTAAATATAAGATTTTGTCAGTCCGGTGAAACTAATTTGATTAGATATCACTGTGATCCATTAGCCGAAGTATAGTTAACAATGGCGGTAAAAGACTTCAAGTATCGTTAAAAGTTTGTCTGCTTAAACCAAATATGAACATAAACTCTATTAGTTCTTACGTTATATCAATAAACAATTGGTCGACGTTCAATCGTGAAAATTTTGTTTGACTCCCTTTTATTTGAATTATGACATTGGAAGGAGGAATTGAAAGCACCAGTTTTAAATGTGGCTAACATGATTTTACTTTATCTTATTTTTAATCTCGTTTTTTTTTTTATTAAAAACGGTTGAATTACTGTAGAAAGTGGAATAGTTTTAAAGGATAAGCAAGTTAGGCTGTGCAAGGCAATTCAAAGAATTACACATTGGCTCGAAGAGCAGAAAACATATTTGGAGACATAAAGTGCATTAACCCATTACTAGACGGCAAAATTTTAGACTGGTCCAAATTGAAAGGAGTTGCAGAAACCAATTTTAAAGTTGATGAAATTTAAGATTCTTTCAATTTTCTGGCTAGAAAATAATGTCGAAAATAAGAAATTGCTTTGTTCAAGCAATTTGTTCATCTTACAAAATGTTGTTCAAATTGTTTTCCTTGATTGGCGTCAAACAACGTCATTTTGTGGGAATAGGTTAAGCATTTTGATCGTCGTCTAAACAAACTTTCAGTCCGTCTCAGTCTGTAGAGAACATAGCGAAATTCTCTAATACGATTGTGTGAAACTTTACTTGCAGCACTGAAAACATCATCCAGGTGTATAAAGATGTGTGACAGAACCCCCGCAATTTATGCTGCAAGGAGTGTTAAGTTTTTTGTTGTTGTTGTTGTTGTTGTTTGGGTGGATGGGGTGGGGGTTAGGGTGATTTTTTTATGCAAAGCATATCTTTTTATTCATTTTGGGTACGAACACTAAATCATATTAGCAATGTATGAAGCCGCAACTTGTATATACACATAATTTCCTTTTGTTTTCAGTTTGATTTTGTTGTTGTTGTTGTTTGTTTGTTTTGATTTTTTTGGTTTGTTTTTGTTTTTTCTTTCCCCGGTGAAACCCAAACTGTGATCTTTACACGTATCTTTTACCTATACATATATAAAATTAACGAGGTAAAAGATTAACGACTTTATCAGTCTTTGGGTTGATTTTGTGTGCAAGAATTCACAGTATCCCCGTTCTCAAGGCAACTACTCTTTAAACCAATTAGAGTATATCATTTCTGACAGATAACATTTGCATTTAATCATTATTCAACCAACTACTAGATGACAAAAATAGACTGGTCCAGATTTAACGAAGTTTAGACGATACTGCATAGTGTTGTTAATTTTGAAAAAGTGCCAAGTGCCAAATAAGGTAGAAAGCATAGCGGATATAGGAGTAATTGTCTGGTACAAGCGGTTTCTCCTTATCCCACAATTTTTCCATAAATTTATTTATTTAGGGCCTCAAGATACGGAACTTTGTAGCACTGTTAAATGATGTATTCATCCGTTTACGATCTTCTGCGAATCAAAATGCTTTGGATGGAGTTTCTATTCTTATTCTTGTCCTCACTGTTTATTACTAAACAATGTTCGAGTCAGGCAATAGATTGGATCGATGGATACTCGACAGGTGGGATATTAGTAATTTTCTTTACAGTTAACAAAATCATGACAATAAGGCTCAACGCGCAGGATTGATCTAAAAAGTAACGAGCATAGTTTTTTATATGATAAGTTCACCCCTTTCATGTACAAACCCGGTATTTAACGTCACTGTGGTTTTATACTTTAGAAAACATTGTGGAAAAAAAGAAATTGCTTGTGACAAGCAAATTCTCCTTTTCCCACAATACTTTCTACCACTTAAGATGGTTTCATTTAAATGGCATTCAATGTCCATTGTCGTCTGCAACCTCTTTCAAATTGAACCAGTCTAAATCTTTTAAAAAACTCGGAAAAGGGTTAAATGTTTCTGCGAAGTCGTTTAAAAAAACTGCACGACTTCATTCACGTAAAAACATTCCGTAATTTACGGATCACTGGCTCCGCCCACTTGCTCCGATTGCCAAGCACACTGACTCCGACGGGAAGTTCCTATTCGACGTTTAACAACGTTATTTTATAAAGCCTAGTTTTAGTAGCTTGTAACAAAATGTAAAATGGTTCATTGGCAACTTAAACGTCGTAATTACAGTTTATTCAATCTGTAGATTACAAATTAAAAGCATGTCATTGTATCAGAGGAAGAAATTTTGATATGGGTTGAAACATCTGTAACCCAGATTTTTTTCTCGTCTTCTTCCAAACTATATCATTCTTCTGAAACACGGACTGAGTGGTCAAATTTTAGAGGAAAAACTATTTTCTCCTTTTTCTACAATACTTACTGTGACAATTTCCTTTCATATCCCGGGAAATGGTTGTTTATGATAACAGACAATGTCGGACGATATAAAATAAAATAAAGCAAAAACGGTACATTTGTCTAATCTATTCTAGAGGTCATTACCTCAAACTAAGTGGGTATTATGTTTCATTAGATATTCATTATATTGTATTACCAGTAAACTTCAGATAGAGTTGTTCCAGAATGTTGTTTTCTTTACAAGCCTGATCCAGGCAAGAGTTCTAAATAACGTTTCGCTTCAAGCGCTGTGTTTTAGAAATCTTCTTTTGACCGAAATTTCAACCAAATTGAGTTCTACCATTTACCACGAAATCCAGCATTTTGCACATTCAAAAAAACTAACCTTCGGGGGGGGGGGTAGATTTTTATTTGTTACAGTGCTTTCTGTGCTAAATGTCACATACACTTTTCAAAGTAAACTCACTTTTATGTTTCGTCTGTTCTGTAGCCTTTTTTTGACAAGGATAACATTCTTTGTCTTGAAATGGGTTATTTTGCTACCAGAAAATATAGTTAATTCAGCGTGTATATCTTAATCGACCATAATTTTGCGGATTAGATTCGTACATGTATTAATGCACATTTATAGATCTCCATCCTGGCCTTACAGTAGAATATATTTATTATCAAGACACGAAGACATGGAACGAAGCGAAGACTTGGTGTCAGGCAATTGGGGGTAGCCTGGCTAAATTCGACTCCAGAAGTGTCTTGAATGTAGTTGTACACTCGTTCTGGGATACGTACAACAAAACTATCTTGTAAGTGTTCGACATTGGTATCTATTTCATGACTTATTATTGCTTTGTCAGGTCATAAGGTTTACGTTAAAGAAAAAGGGTGCATTGATAAGGAAGATATAAGTGATGGAAATGTTTCAAAATTGTTTAATCAAAATTCAGTTGCGATACTAAACGAAAAATGGAAGTAATTGGAATAATGTTGCATAACACTTACTATAAATTAACTGTTTAACGAAATTGAACATGATTTGGGTTACCTTCGGTGATAGTTTGTCAATAAGTGGATTTCTTTATAAAGGCATATCCCGGGACCTGTCTAACGTACTATCGATGTACTACGAACTTAACAGGAACAACGTTACGCATTACATGGTAACTACGTTCCACACTCTACTATTGGATTATGGTTTGTATGCACTGAGAACTACGTTACACTCTCCCCGAGAATCACGACAGTACTCCCCGAGTACTACTGCACGCAATCCACGAAAATAATGCCCTGAGAATTACCCGAGAACAACTGCACGCAATCCACAAAAATAATACACTGGGAATTACGTTTCTCAATACTCAAGAACAACTGCACGCAATCCACAAAAATAATGCCCTGGGAATTACGTTTCGCACTACCCGAGAACAACTGCACGCAATCCATGTAAATAATGCCCTGGGAATTACGTTTCGCACTACCCGAGAACAACTGCACGCAATCCACGAAAATAATGCCCTTGGAACTATGTTTCTCAATACCCGAGAACTACTGCACGCAATTCACGAAAATAATGCCCTGGGAAATACGTTTCGCACTACCCGAGAACAACTGCACGCAATCCACGAAAATAATGCCCTGGGAATTACGTTTCGCACTACCCGAGAACAACTGCACGCAATCCACGAAAATAATGCCCTGGGAATTACGTTTCGCACTACCCGAGAACAACTGCATGCAATCCACGAAAATAATGCCCTTGGAATTATGTTTCTCAATACCCGAGAACTACTGCACGCAATTCACGAAAATAATGCCCTGGGAATTACGTTTTGCACTGCCCGATTACCACGTCAGAGAGAAAGTGTTTTATTTTTTAACAGTGCCACTTTTCCTTAATCTAGTTTCCTAGTCTATGCAGAGTATCTTTCATAAGATTTTCAACTTATCACAAATAGATTGGCTAACTAATTCTTTTCTCATATAATAAACAGTTTACAGTACTTTTAAATCAATCATTAGAGTGTCAGGACGAAGAAAACCCCACGAATTTTATTCGCTTAGATGACGTCACGATGACACTATTTAAAGAGTGATTATGGACACGAATAAGTCAAGAATATTCGCGATGGTTTCTCTCTGTATAGAAACGACGAGGGTAGCTATGTTAGAAGATTTGACTCCAATCGAGAATAGAACAAAAGAACAATGGCCACGTAGATATATTTTCTATTCCTCATTGCGAAGTTAAGATCGGTTTGTCTTAGAGAAAGCCGAATAATGTTTGTTCATATGTTTTTCAGCTCATAGATTACGTCATGATTACGTCATTTATAGAGTGATAAGAAACATATATGTATCGTTAACAATAATTTGCAAGTCTTCTGACATATCAGTTTATGCATGTTTTTCTAATTTAAAACGGAATGATTTATAAGTTAAAACTAAAAACATAAAAATAGATCGAAAAACAAATACTTCCCTGGAGTACACCTTGGGAACGGAAGAATCTGTCCGTGATATTTCGAACAAGTTCATATTGGCGTTAAGCAATGACACTTACCCTGATCTTAACAATACGCTTAGAATATTGGCTTGCCATCTATGTCATTGTACAGACGGTATGATAGCCAAATTCGGCTGTCAATCAAATAACCAATAGACCAATGAAATCATTCAATAAGACAAGAAATGAGTTGACGACCTTAACCTTTTTTGTTGGTTTGACGACTAAAACGTCGTAACTACAGCTTATTCAAGTAAAGGTGATTTAAAAAACGATTTACTTGGCTTTTCATCATCTTTATTGTTTATCTACTTCTTTTATTAATTTGAAATACATGTACGTGTACAAACATATATAAATTTTAGTCACATACAACGTTTTATATTAAATACCAGAGCCTCTCTGTTATTATTAAAGAAAATGTGAGTTGGTGTCGGTTCTGTTGTTGTTGTTGTTGGTATTAATCGGATACATGTATGATTAGGGTGTTTAGTTTTTCAACCCCTTATTTTCAAGTCCATGCTATGTTAATGGGTCCTTGCTTGTGTATAGCGGCCTCAATGTGGAGTTGGTACAACGAGCCAGTTCCCATCATTTCGAATATTGTAAGATATTGCAAGGGCCCCCGCGACACGGCAAGGATTGTTATGTACCGTTTGAGTCAAAGTCAACTTTAAGTCGTGCACGCTAATAAGGACCATACTCGACCTGCAAATTGTAACGGTATGCGCACTAAGATTGAACGTGCACGCCTAAAATTACGCTTTAAAGAGGTATCTTCATTTCATGCGCATGTATTTATAATTTCATGCTCTCGCGCACATTTTACACGCATTAGGACTCGGTATTCTTGGTGCACCCGCGCTTTAGAATTTTGACTCATTTAGTACGCTCTAAAGGATTTACCAATTACTTCTGTCCTATTGCTACCCTTCTCCTGAAAATATTAATACGTGTTTTTCAGCACTCATGATTACTGGATTGGGCTCGCACAAATAACTGTCGGACAGCATCGATGGGTATCAGACTGTACCGGGCTGACATGGACAGAAAACTATGAAGACCCTTGGGACATCGACAAACGATGCTTTCGTCTGAAGAAAGATAACAATTATGGTAACCGAGATGATTGTAAAGACAGCAACGCCTTCATGTGTCAACGATATAGCAGTAAGTTTATACATAGTTTAAATTTCATGTTCAGATGCCAGCCCGATTAGCTCGCTTGGTAGAGCACTTGACTTCAAACCTCAAGATCTCGGGTTCGAACCCTGGGCTGAGCATATAAACTAATAAACTAATTGTCTTCCGGATTAGACGTTAAACCGAGGCCCCATGTGACGGTGCTTTCCATCGAGCACGTTAAAGAACCAGGCGGAGCTCTCAGTATAGTTGGTCCTGTATCCTTGCACTATCCCCCGTAACAACTAACCGTTTTTTGTGGGCGTCGCTCATATGGGCATGTGATACGGTAGCGACAATAAATAAACGGAAATAGACATGTTACGGTAGCGACGATAAATAAACGGAAATACACATATTACGGTAGCGACGATAAATAAACGGACATACACATGTTACGGTAGCGACGATAAATAAACGGAAATACACATGTTCAGATGAACATGTCTTATATACTTATAGATAGATTAAAGGGAAGGACAGAATTCTTCATTTTATAAACAGTATATTTAGGAACTAAATAAAATTATATGATATGGTATCAAAATGAAATCTTGAGCTGAATGTTAAGTATTAGAAACAAAACAAAGGGATTGTGTGACATTGTCGTCGATGAACAAGCAAACTGTTGTAACTACATCTTCAATAAAGTTGGGGCTTTTTGTTGTTGTTGGTTTTTCTCAGGGAGAACTTTTACCATACAATCATCAAACATCGAATTCAATCATTCTTTCAAGTGAAAAAGAAAAAAATGGCAAAATATGGGAGTTTTAACCCATTCCCACTCAGGCCTTCATTTTTACGCCCCTCAAGAAAAAAGCTTTGTAAAAAGATTTTGGAAATCAAAAAATTGCTTGTATCCAGCAATTTCTTCATTATTCGCAATGTTTAATACAAAAAAAAAAAAAAAAGACGAACAAATTTGAAATTCCGTCACGTTGAATTTGTCGTCGGCAGCTTCTTTCAATTTGGACCAATCTAAAAGTTTGTTGTGTTGGAATGGGATAAAACAAATAACTTTGAGATTAAAATTCTACCTAGAATGCACCTTTCCGCCTCTTTTTATTTTTCAGACACAAGCTGCGTTATGCAACCAACAACACCGACATACTATTATGACACGTATGACGCCAATAACAAATCTCTTTGTGAGGCAATGTGTTATAATGATACTTACTGTCTTGCTGCAACCTACAGTAATCTAACTAACTGCACGATGTTGATCCGTAATGGTACTGGAGAAATGTATCATTTCTATATTAAAAACTGTATAACGGGTAAGTAGTTTCTTTTTCTTTGGATGAAACGCGTTATCATTTCCTGGGAATCATTTATAACCTATCTGAAATACGTGATAAGATATTATGCCTCGTTTGTTATATTCATTCTCTACAGGATGAATGATTACTCGTTTAAAGAAAAAAATTAAGGTAAATAAAACTTTGTCTGCTCCAAGCAAGCGTTTTGTCCTGAAATTTGTCCTGACCATAACGAGTAATTATGCCATAATAGCTCTTCAACACATTACTTTCATAACAGACTAAAACAAAAATCATAGCTCAACAAAGAAGGTAACTATGTAATGCCAAGGGAAATAAACCCATGAAAAAAATAGAAAAAGCTCACCAAGTTAGTTTCCTTACAAAAAAACGAAAATGATGAAAATAATAAAAATGACCATCTTACCAATCCTGTACAGTTATTGTTAAAAAATGGTTTACTAGCTATAAACTAAATTGTAATATTCAACCAAGACTTTGCGTCCGGTCCAATGAACGTATCGAAGGGCCTGTGAAAGACCGATAATACGATTCAATAAGAATAACCGGAAACATCTATACTCCGACGGCGAACAGGTGTCACAAGCAAAGATTGATTTGAGCCTAGGCTCACATAGTGAAGGCTAAACAGTTAATGCTTATAAACCGAGGACAGATAATAAGTGACCGAAAGACGCTTTCTGGTTAGAAGAACACAGTCGTCAATGTAACTAGTGTTATGAATTAATCAAAGGTTATCGTGATGGATAAACGAGGATAAAGTAGTTATGCCATTAAAACATGACAAAATCTTGGACTGGTTCAAATTAAAAGAACTAGCATACGACAATTTCAAGTTTGTGGAAATCAGAAAATCTTTGTCTTGTTGGCCTAAGAAAACATTGTGGACATTGAAGAAATTGCTTGTTTCTAGCAATTTCTTCATTGTCCACGATGTTTTCCAAAGCTTTATTCTTGAAATGCTCATTTTGAACAAAATATGCTCAAGTGCGCTTAAAATACAGACGAATTTGCAGATAGAGTTTGTAATATTCCTATAATACATATAAACTACTAAAGACGTAGGAATTCTATTGATTTAGTGGTTAAGCAAGTGGCAGCTTGCACTCGTTGAGCTTGGAGAAGACCTTAAAATTGTATTTGGTAACTTAAGCTATCAAAACTGACTCTTTCCTAGCCAAAAACACAACATTGACGACTGCGTTGTTCTATCCAAGTTTCTAATCGTGTGTTTTGGTTTATAAGCGACAAGAATTTTTGCCTTTTCGCATAAAACTCCCAATCATGGGATGTCATGGGTTCGATCCCCGGCGGAGGCACATATTCTTTCCGACATTTGTCTCTCACCGATGGGTGGATAATCATTAACCTAAGTGGGATAGCAGCTGGAGGCTAGGAAAGGATGTAGTGGTAGTATTGGCGCGAGAAATACCAGGAATCCATGGTTAGATGCTCCAACCGCCGCGATATGACTGAAATACTGTTAAAAGTGGCGTTAAACCCCATTCAATCAATCAATCAATTTGAAAGTATAACCTGCATTATATGAGAGTAAACACAAGTCGTCTAAGACTCCTTCATAGGACGTTCACCTAAAGGAGACGGTCGACGAAGATTAGTTTGTCTCAGCCCAGGTAAATCATCTACTAACATTGTACAGATTTGCGCTCGACCATCGATAAGTCCTATTTATAGAAGAATTTAATGAAGTCTATGTTAGATGATCAAATTCTCTGT
The DNA here is from genome assembly GCA_946902895.1 of Fragum fragum. Classification (NCBI taxonomy): domain Eukaryota; kingdom Metazoa; phylum Mollusca; class Bivalvia; order Cardiida; family Cardiidae; genus Fragum; species Fragum fragum. Next base: position 47,411,888 of record OX336374.1, read on the forward strand.
ATTTCGGAGTAAAAATCATTGTGGATATAACAAGCAATTTCTTCATTTTCTTCATTTTCAACGATGTTTTGCGCGCTTTTTTTGGGGGGGGGGCAAAAAGAGTCTTTTTGTTGTATTGGGTTAAAGGCTCATTTTGAAAGAAAGCAAGATTTGTCGATCTTTGTTTTGCTAAAATGCTACATATGTTTCCACGAATATTGTATTTGATTAATTTTCAGTGAGCTGGAATGACTCTCTTGTGTCTCCGCCGACTGATGACAGCGAAATTCCGAAATTGAACTGTGGAAACAGTGAGAAATTTCAGCTTTTCTATAAAAATGGGGTGCTTATTTTGTTTGAATTAGGTTTCATTTCGCTGCTTTTATGATCTAGGCTGTGGCCCTGAGTGCCATGTCTATGTAATTACGCAGTTAACCAACTGCGCAACAGGGATTCGAACCCTTGACCTTTGGCAAGTCTCAGGTTACGGGCCCGGCTTCGATAAATTCACGCGGTCATTTAGATTTTAAGTTGAACTCAAAATCAGAATAGCAGTGTTGTCTGGGGAAACATTCTAGTTGGCTTATTACATAGGACATATTTGATGAAACAATAATTTATCCGTTATGCTAAAGCATGATTTGATTTCGATTTTGTGTTTATACCATTAAGTGAATGCACCCACCTTAATTTAAGACCCATTATGGCATGTATGTGGCGCTTAACCAATTTCCATAATATAGCGCTTTTTGACGCCTCAACGAAAAGAAGTTTTTGAAAACAATGTCGACAATAAAGCAAATACTTTTTATACATTTTTTCTTTTTTTATTTTCTAAACAGTTTTCCACCTCAAAAGACAAACAAACAAACAAACAAACAAACAAGAAAAACAACATAAAGTTTCATCAACCAAAAACAACCGTCTGCAACTTCTTTGAATATGTACCAGTCTAAATTTTTGTCGTCTATAAATTGGTTGAGCGAAAGGGGTCCTGCAAGTCGATCTGTAAAACAAATACTTCAATAAGAGACTGAAGCAAGCATAGATAAACCAGAGGTCGCTTATAAAAAAATCAGATCTATATGATGAGTTGCATATTGTAAACAGTTTTCCGTATCACACCCATACTAAAGGAAAAATTGTGGAAAAAGAAGACATTGCTTGTGACATGCAATGTCATCTCTTTCCACATTATTTTCTATTATATAGGATGGATTCTGAACTTTATTATGTCGTCTACTACCCGTTTGAATTTGGATAAGTCTGGTACTTTTTTGAATTAGTAATAGGTTAAATGAGCTTAATTAAAACTGTAGTTACGACATTTTGTTCGCACACCGACGAAATACTCTGGGCGTCCTAGACAATTATTGAGTTAGGGGTCTTGTTACATTGAAATGGAACCTGTCAATTTAGGTGATTTTCCGGGATATATTTTCTTTGTTGTAGTACCAACCACGACGAGTTCAACGTCATCTACATCTTCAACAACAACAAGCACTTCTACTATCACTTCAACAACAACAACAACGGCAACTACAACGCAAGCCCTGGACACCTGCTCAACGGCCGTGTATCAAAATCTCTCTGATTCTGAAATACTCGCCATTGCTAGAGAAATTTCGAGAAACCTAACAATTAACGTCAAAGACACATCGGCGTATATCAGACGTCTTACGAGTGCAGAAGATAAGCGTTCGTCATCAACTGCAGTCGGATTTATCGGGCTTGTTTTTATTCTGTTTCCGTTATCTGTTCTTGTATTAGTTGATATCATCGCTATGATACTTACCTTCAAACGAAACATTTATGAAATCTTTCAATCTTGGAGACACAGCAATACGGTCCTTGTGTTGCAATTTGAACAGCCTGGGGATGCCTTTGGAGAACACTGCTATGCCTAAGTAAACCGCGCAGTTTTATCTCCAAGTAAACCGAATGAGTTTTAGTTTTTCAATCAATCACACGTATTCGATAATTAACGACTGAGATCCGCCCGGTATTATATTACACTGTCTGACCAGGATCTTAACATGCAATTTATATAACGAGTCTTAACACGAAATTTGAATTTCCATTCTAAACAATATCCACTTCTCGCCGACATATGATATTGACGGATCGCCAATATCAATGAAGTATCAAAATACTAATTAAACCATTGGTTTAAACGGACAGTTAACCTCGAGATATATACTGAGTAATTTTATTGTTTACGCGACTTATCACCAACCCACACAACGACGTTTTTTTCACGCCCCCAGACAAAGAATTGGGAAATGATTGTGTAAAATGAAGAAATTGCTTGTTAAAAAAAAACAAAAAAACAATTTCTTCTTTTTCAAAATGTTTTCTATCCAAAAAGTAAAACAAATCTTGAGTTTCATAACTTTTAAATTGTCGTCTGCAACTCCTTTCAGTTTGGACCAGTTTGAAATTTTGCCGTTTAAAGCTTTTTCGAGGCCAGGACACGACGTTTAGTTCGCCAACTAACGAATTGCCTGTTCTTTTATGTTCCTGACCATAACTTTTGTAAGTTAAGCAGTTTGTGGAAACAGTCCCGCGGAAATGTCTCTCATGGACCCAAATTGCTTCTTTGTTTAACCCTTTCCTGTTTTGCAAAATTTTAGACCTGTCCAAATTCAAAGGTTTTGCAGACGAAAATTTAAAGTGGATTTGATTTGAAAAAAGACCTATCAGTAGGACAGAAAATATTGCAGAAAAAGAAGAAATTGCTTGCAACAAGCAATTTCTTCTTTTTCTACAATGTTTTCTCAATTATAAAATCATAATGACGTAAAAACCAGTGATTAAACAGGAAAGGGTTAAAACATTTCACCCAGATAACTATGTCACAGCCTTTGCTATTATCATAGCGACGAGATTATCTAGCATGATGTCTGTTACAGCAATAAAGTGCGCCTGTTACAACAACAATGGTGGTGATTGGATAACGACGTCAGGCGTGCAAAATGTCGTAAGTACAGCTTGAATAAAGCTGCAGTTACGACAATTTGCACTCCCAACGACGATAAGTTTTAACACGATGCTACTTAATCAGGTCTCTTCATTACTGTGCATTGCCATTTTATGATATCAAATCTCTACAACAACAATAAAAAAATTGTTTGAAGGATAATTGTGATCTATTCAGTATATATTTTGCTGCCTTGTAATTGGTTAAATGAAAGACTGAAAATCCATAACAAGGCCTACACGCTTGCATGACTTCATAATTTGGCGGATCTGTTGACCTTCGAACTCTACATTTGCCTACAATCTGTTGACCTTGGAACTCCACATTTGCTTACATTTATGTGAAGCGTTTATGTTTGTTTGCTGACTTAAACGTCGTAACTACAGCTTTTTGCTTTCATAGAGGTATGAAACTAAAAAGCTAATTATCTAATAGGAAGCCTCGAAGAAATATGATAATGTCAAATGATCGCAGATTTACAAGCTTGCGAAATCATTTTCGTTGAAATACTTTTTGTCACATCTTTCAAAACAGTTACAAAGAAATTAAACTATTTCTTCAGTCATTCAGAATTCCGGAATTTGATAGAATTTGATTGTCCAGCCATAAATATTTAGTCAACCATCCTGATTTTCCACCGGTCGTTCATTGAAATAATCAAATAAAAGCTGAAATTCATAGACACTTCTCGATAATGTACATCACATTTAAATTATAGACCTAAGGTGCCCCACAATTATTTAAGAGATGAAGACAATATTTTTTGTTTACATGGAGGTATGAACCGAAAAAACAAATCACACTGTATGAATACGCGAAGCGGATTCAATCATTGTGTGATTAGGTTTTTCGGTTTATACCTCCGTGAAAAAAAAAGAAATATTCTCTTGATATCTTATAATTTAATAGCATCGAGCAAAAAAAAAAACTTTACAAATTTTGATACCTTTTTGTATGAGTAATAAGACGTGGTTTTCGTCTGTCCGTAACACAGGGATTTCGGTAGTTGATGTTGTAATTCATGATGCTGTTTTCTTAGGTAGAAGGCTTAAGTCGGAAGGATGAATGTCAAAGGAAAAGATGTCAATTCATTGATATTTAATTAAACATATGATGTAGATTCACACAGAATAACATAAAACGTTCTAACGATTCACAAAGACAGATTTGAATAATTTTAGAAACACAAAGTCCAAATGTTCACCAAGAAGATTCTTATTTCATTTAAAACACAAGAGTTATACAGTTCTAGATTTAGTTGTTTACGTTATCTAACACAAAGTCATTCTACACAAAGTAATTCTAAGTCTCATTACCTAACACAAGGTCATTCTACACAAAGTAATTCTAAGTCTTTTCTCAAGTTCCTGTGCGCCTATTTATATGTTCTTACAAGGAAATGAGTCCAAATGACTAAGCTTTAATAAAAACATATTATAGGAAATATAGATTATTTGACTACTAAACCATCAGAATTATAACACATGCTAAGTATGTGTGTTACCACAGCTGATTGCTATAATCCGTTGGCTTGTCTGTCAAACACCTAAAATGCACAAAACACAAAAGAAGGTTTTAACACTTTTCTTTATACAGATTAATTCTGCTTCTCAAGAAATGGAATACATATTTGGTAATTAATAAAAATTCAACCCTTAACTAGTGGCACAATATGAGATTAATTCTTGCGGAAGCATACAAAATCGCTGCGTGCCCAAAATTTTGTTCATGGAGTTATGAATAATTTTTTTCGACCAATCAAAACGCTCTTTTTTGATAGACGAAACTAAAAATTGAATTAAAGATTAGTATATAAGAACGATCTTTTCATAGTTTCTCTTATAAAAAATAAAATGTAGGCGCCCCTAAATCGTAACGAGAAACGTTTGAATCCGTTGACATGATAAACCTCTGAATGAAGGTGGGGATAATACATGAAATATCGTCGGTGGGCAAATAAAATGTCGTAAATACAGTTTGAATAAAGCTGTATTAACGACATTTTGTTCGCCCGCCGACGATGATTCACTCAATACCTAAATAGCAATGATCGGTTAATTACCCAAAAAGTAGCTTTGATATTGTAAACGTCAATAATTATTCTCGTTATATTCCTATATTTTAAATAATTATATTCAGTAAAGAAAACATTTTATCTCTTTGCAAGTTTATTATATTTAAGAACGTTTTTCAGTCCGTCAATGATCTCGTTCGCATCTCAATTTTACGAAAATTGTTTTAATTTGTGGGGAAAAAATGAACTCATTTGGCCAGTGTGGGGGTCGAACCCACGACATTCGCGTTATTAGCACGACGCTCTAACCGACTGAGCTAACCGGCCCGGACCTCTTCAAGGAAATGCAATAATAATAACTAATTCGTGTCCTGCATCAAAAAACAGATCACAAGTGAGTCCTTGATTGGTTGAATGGAGTTTAATGCCGCTTTTATCAGTATTTCAGTGATATTGCGGCGGCTTGAGCACCTTACAAAGGATTCCTGGTAATTCTCAAACCAGTACTTCCACTACATCCTTTCCAAGCCTCGAGCTGCTATCTCACTTAGGTTTACAATTATCCATCAATTGGTGAGAGACAAATGTCGGAAATAATGTGCCGCCGCCGGGGATCGAACCCATGACATCTTAAAATACTGTTGCCGTCTGTCACTTTAGTGAAAATTGGATTTTAAGATCATTTACGCGACACGATAAGTTTATAAATATCGCTAACATGTTATTTTTTGTTGTTGTTGTTGTTGTTGTTGTTTTGTTGTTGTTTTTTTAAGTTTTTGACCTTCATGTCTGTGCTAAGATTAAGGGAATAGTAATGGTATTAATAGAATCAGTACAAATCTAGTTACAGACATACATATTGATTCAGGAACTGTTTAACAAATTATAAAACGTAGTCGCTAAACAATAACATCTTTGTCCCTGGATACTCAGCTGCAGTATTCAACGTGAACTGTGTATTTACAAAGACGTTGGTTTTCGACGGTTTTCAGTTTACTCAAACATCTACTTTTGCGGAAACCAGAAGAAGACCCGTTACTGTGACATATTTCCTGTGAATAAGTGTCTGTAGGTAGAGATAGGACCAAATATAGTGCAAATCAACAAGCCAGAGTAAGAATAGTTTCTCTACATATCGGTGGTGTGTTTCTAAAACCGCGTAACTACAGCTTGAATCAAGCTGTAGTTACGGGGTTAAAGAATTACAATGACGAAATGTAAAAAGTTAAATAGTCTCGGCTGGTCAACTTGATTAGCCATAGTGCGCCTATCTGACCAGAATTGACAAATCTCAAATCCTTTGCGGTAAAGGTTGTTGACCTTGTAAGCATGGTACTACCGTTCCAGCCAAACCAATACAAAAAATTGTTTTTTATAGGAAAAACTGCTAAATGATATACCCGAACTTTGAAACAGCGCATGGTTGTAATTTTACTAGAAACGTAAGTATTTTCCATCATGAGAATGAGGAACATCTTACACTACAATAAAATATCTAATTCATTACCGAAATAATCCTACAGTGTATCGAACCCTATGATTTCGCCTGAATCATTTTTTTTTTTTATGTTTTGTTTTGTTTCTCTCCTTTTCATAATCCCCAAAATTAATTCTAACCAACCCATGCCATTCATCGAAATGTAGGTACACTCAGTGAAACCAGATGAAAATTTAAGAATTTTAGAAACCATGACCGAAAACTTTTCAAAATCGGGTCAGCTCTGATCATCAAAATTCCTAGCTTGGCTCCATTCTATTTATCTGTCGTTTATCCTCTTCTATTATCAGTATTTACTTCTTTCCTTCCTACATTCTTTTTCATTAAAGCCTTACCAAACACGCACTTATTATGCTTATAAAACTGTTCATTAAATAGAAGTGTAACAGATCGATGGAACCGGAACCATTTTGTTTATTTCACGAAGTAGCTATTAACGAACTCAATAAAATCAGTTGATGTACCTTCCGGTGCATTGATTACAAGTTAATCAAAAACTATACATTGCTGGCTTCATGGTGTCAAATCCATTCAACCTAAAACCAAGCGACAAGTCCAAACTGAAAGAATGTGCAGACGACATTCACGTTAATGAAATTAAACAAACGCTTTTCTCTTAGCCTTGAAAACAGTCTAGAAAATGAAGACGTTTTTTCATCTCCCACCAGTCTATCAAACACACGGCTACGTTGCTGCTTCTCCCCTTAGCCTACCAAACAGACGGCTGCATGGTCGCATATCTCATCAGTCTATCAAATAGACGGCTATGTTGTCGCGTTCGAGATTCGACTAGGCCCCCCCCTAGTGGTCTCTAAATTTACGGGTCCGCCATCCAATCCACTGAGCCTCGCAAGGCTTACTAGGTGGTAAAAAAGCTTCTAACGCTTCTAGCCATTAAAAAGCTAAATCAGCCTTATCACGGAGATATGACATTTCGAAGGCCGCCGGTTCGAATCCCAGCCGCGAAGCTTGTCACATCAAAATTGTTATGTTCTTTTGCAGGTATACAGAGTCATATTGATAAGATTAATGCAATCCACAGCGTAGGTGTAATAATGATTAAGTGCTCACTGGCGTAAAATAACTGAAAATATAATTGAAATGATACCATGCATTCTGAACGCCTGTTAGTCTTGTGCTTGCGAACCAGAAAATAGCTCGATTTCTATTTCGGTATTCGTCACTAATTGACGGATGACTGACACAGTCTAATGAACTCCGACATGTAGCCCTACTTAAACAATAAACGGACTCTTTATAGCCTTTAAACATAGGAACGATCCTATAAGTGTTATTTTTTTTAGTTCCTTATAAATGAACTAGTGAAAATCAAAGCAGTGTTTGACTGCCTCAATCGTTGAGTGGTATAGATGCTTGACTTGTGATCTGAAGGTCACGGGTTCGAGCCCCACCGTCATCAGGGTGTGTTTATGGACAAGAAGCTTAATAGCCAGCCTCAGTCTACCCAGCTGTAAAATTAGGTAGCAGTGGGTCAAAGACACTGCCTCTCTTTCAGGAACGTGAAAACATCTGGATTGTGAGTGCTCGAGAGCGACTCTCTAAGCTTAAGGCTTTTGTCCCGATCGAACTAAAATAAATTGGTATAAACAAAAGCAGTGTTTCTTATTATAAGTAATACGACAAATAAACCTTCAAACAGAAATATATGTTGTAAATTGCCTACGACCTGTCCCGTGCCTGTATGATAAAGATTTAATTATTTGTTAACCTTGTTTGAAATCTGGTGAAAATGAGGGATACAGCTCTTTAAGTGCTTATCTTTATTGTTCAAGTTCAACTGCAGACTGTTACATAAAGTCTATAGACAAACATTGATTTTTGACTGAGGACGTTTTATGTCAGTTTGTCGATAGGACTTCAATCCTCGCATAGTTCAAACGTTACATTGGGTAACATTTTGAAGAAACTGATTTTTTAATGACTTTTTTTTTTAAGATTCGAATTCAATTTTGTTGTTTGTGTTCAAATATGATAACGAAGTAGATTGCGGTGAGATTTAGCAGAATAATAAAACTTTCATTTTATCGTGGACTTTTCATGCTCTTCCTTAACGTACATTTCCAAGAGGTAAAACTTCAATATACTTTTTTATCTAATTTACACAATTACGAATCTTGACTTCTGGTGGAGAATACGGCTGTTATACCATGATACGTCGATCAACCGAATCAGTTAAAGCCAAAATATTTTTTTTTTCAGAACTAAAAACAATGGGCATGAAAATTGAACGCTTGCACTACGAAGAAAAAACATTCTGTCTACTGATACCTACGTTTAGAGAGCAGTGATGGGGGTTTTATTTATGTTTTTGTTTCTACCTATTATTTCCAAGTTTAATTCGTGTGTAGAAATAGATTGGATCGACGGTTATATGTCAGGTTAGTCAGTTCTGTATCATTCATAATCATCATTATAATCATCATTTTCATAACATCTTGAGTTTCGTTGAAATCGCACCTTCTATTGTGATTCATATTTCCTCGGTTGGCAGTCGAAACTTCATAACTAGATCTTGAACAAGGTGGTTTGATTTTCTATACATAAAAGAATTTGGAAAATGGGCTTACATATAATTCAATATAATTCAAACTGAGAAGTTGCAGACGACATTTAAGTTATCATCATTTCACTTGAAATAATGACAGTCAAAGCTATTAATTAGCTTTATCTTCTTTTTCTTGACCTAGGACAGATAAAGCTTGATATGAAAAGTATGCTTTTTTAAAAAGCTTAGAAAAAAGACCGGGAAAATCGTAATTCCGCAACTGGCCCAAACCCATTTCCACACAATCCCGCTTTTTGACGCCCCAAAGACAAAGGACTTTAGAAAATGATGTTAAAAATGAAGAGATTGATTGTTACAGGCAATTTCTTCATTACTGACAATAGTTTCTGCCTGAAATATATAAAGATTTTTCAAATTCCACGTACTAAAATTTGTCGACAGCAAACTCTTTGAATATGAACCAATCTAAAATTGCGTAGTCTTATTATGATTTAAAATGGTGCCAAAATGTGTTTCGCTGTAAAGCCTAAGTTTCCTTCGTGTACATCAATAAAGAGTGATTGTGGAACTTCTAGCTTCACTTATTATTGAAACAGCATTACCTGTTCCGGTAAAAATCGATGAGCGGCCGTCATAGCGCGATTGGTATCACATCTTCAATCATGGGATGTCCTGAGTTCGATCTCCGGCGGCGTCGCATATTCTTTCCGACATTTGTCTCTCACCAATAGGTGGAAAAACATAAACATAAGTGGGATAGCAGCTGGAGGCTTGGAAAGGATGTTATTTTGGTACTAGTGCGAGATATACTGGGAATCCATTGTTAGGTGCCCCAGCCGGCGCAATATGACTGAAAAATTGTTAAAAGCGTCGTTAAACACCATTCAAACAAACAAAAACAAATCGATTAGTTTCTTAATCGAGGGAGCTTACTCTTAGGACTATGACTGGTTATTGATATTTTTACAGAAAATCACCCCGGATTTTCTATCGAGTACACTTTTTACAAGGAAGAGAAAACTTGGAACGAGGCAAAGTATTGGTGTGAGAGTGTTGGAGGAAGCCTTGCGAAAATTAACTCTAGAAGTGTCTTAGATGTGATTGTTCACTCATTCTGGGATACGTATCATCAAGATATATTGTAAGATTCTTTAAAAAACTGCTTATTGATTCATTTGTTTATAATCTTAGAAGAGAAAGCTTTGTTGAATTTTCAACTTTCTCCGGAGTAGTACATATACATGGAATCAAAATTTACTCTATTCTAATAAAAATATTGGTCAAAAGTACGAGAAATATAGAACGGTAAAATGCTTCATTTCAAGATATTCTGTGATTTGTTATTAATATGGCAGCTAGTCTAGAGTCATGATTAAACTTGTTAAGGATTGTTTCTTTAGAGTAAGATAAAATAAGTATCCCAGCTAGTTCATATTTGATTTTCTTAAAGGCCTTTGCATTGAATATTTACAAAATGAGGAATCTATGTACATGTACTTTAAATCATTAACTATTATTTTATATATGCCTCGATTATGATGTTTATTTATGGATTTGCCTGCAATATCTCCAATGTTCTCATGCCGTAAGTGAGCGACCAAAAATGTCGTTGAATAGTTTTATGCAAACTGTATCTACGCAACTATGTTTGTGCAGCGACGGTTATGGTTCGATCCCCGACGGCGGCTCTCATTCTTTCCGACTATTTGTCTCCCACCAATGGGTCGATAATCGTAGACCTATGTGGGATAGCAGCTGGAGGCTAGGAAGGGATGCAATGGTAGTACTGGTGTGAGAAATACCAGGATTCCATTGTTAGGTGCTCCAGCCGCCGCGATATAACTGAAAGATTGTTGAAAGCGGCGTAAAATTCCATTCAAACAAACAAACCAGCGACGATTATATTTCTCCGGGCAATCGAAATCTGACCTATAAAGACGCAGTTGCTATCTAAGTTGTTCATTTTTCGGCCAATTAACGGATCCCTGACCACTTCCACTGAGCTCCAATAAGGAAGCGTTATTAAGCAGAATTCGTTGCCAATAAAATTTGATTAAAGAGATGAAGTGGATATTTTTTGTTTTCATGGAGGTATGAACCGATAAACCTAATCACACAATGTATGAATACGCGAAGCGGATTCATACATTGTGTGATTAGGTTTTTCGGTTCATACCTCCATTCGCGTATTCATACATTGTGTGATTAGGCTTTTCGGTTCATACCTCCATGAAAACAAAAAATGTTCTCTTCATTTTTTAATTTAATAGCATCGAGCAAAAAAAACCCCAAAAGCTTTACAAATTTCGATACCTTTTTGTATTGGACTATTTTGTGCGGAAGCAAACAAAATCGCTGCGCGCTCAAAATTTTGTTCATGGAGTTATGAATAAATGTTTTCGACCAATCAGAACGTTCGTTTATGATAGACAAACTAAAAATTAAATTATAAACAAGTAAAATGGTTGGTTCTGGACCCAAAAGCTTGAAGCCAAACTAAAAATATGTTGTTCATAAGTTCAAAGTTCACTTCCAGTGAATTCTATTGGTCGATTGATTATCTTTATTTTTCACACCCGCGATACGTCCATCGTCGAATTCGTGTTGATATGTGGTTACGTTCTTTTAAAGATCGTGGTGCAGGAAATTAACACAGCGGTCATTACACAGTTTTATTTCTGTCAATATATCTTTAAAGAAAGAATTGATTCAAGAGATAAGAAACTGAAATTATGAATTCTCGTCTAGGAAAGCATTGGCTTACAGTAGAAGCAATGGTGGTGTTGACGATGTAAGAATGCCACGAAAATTATTTTTGGACATATTAAACAAATACACCCAAGAATTAGTGTGTGTGATCATTGACACAAAACGATTAGCCCTTTTTATGCTAAATAACACCCTTTTCAGAATTGTATAAAAATCTGAAAGACCTGAAAGCACTGGTAGTACTTGTTGTTAAGTTGTCAATACTTCTTCTGAAAATTAATTTCAATAATAACTCTGGTTTCAAAAGGACAGGCAGGGGGTATAGACTAAGATCGGACTGTGCAGTCTGATCTTTTCAATACCTCCTGCTAAAACCGAAATATTTCTGGTTCAACAATACAAGTGCTAAGATACAATGTGGCTGCCTCTAAAGTCTGTTCAGGGAATATATAAAGGAATATATATATATATAAGAGAATGTATGTTTAAACACACACATATGTGTGTGTGTGTGTATGCTTATTAATGCTGCTTGATATTTGTTGTTTTGTGGTAGCTGTTGTCATCGTTGTTGTTGTTGTTAGTTCTATTTCGGAAAAAAGGTAAAGCTTTTATTGATCGACATTACAGAACTCATATGAATATGTCAATATAATCAAGTATACGTCACGCCTTCTTTTTGTCACAGTAAACATGATTACTGGATCGGTCTTACGGAAGTTACCGAAGGACAGTTTCGGTGGTCGTCGGATTGTTCCGGGCTGACGTGGGCTGATAATTATATAGACCCATGGAATGACGGGAAGCAATGTTTTCGCCTGAAGAAAGGGAACCATTACGGAGATCGGGACGACTGTGACGACGATAACTCCTTTATGTGTCAACGATACCTCAGTAAGATTTCGTGTAACTTTCTAATTGTTGTTTGTTTTAAGAGATGAAGAGAATATTTTTTTTTGTTTTCATGAAGGTATGAACCGAAAAACCTAATCACACTGTATGAATACGCGAAGCGGATTCATACAGTGTGATTAGGTTTTTCGGTTCATACCTCCATGAAAACAAAAAATATTCTCTTCATTTCTTATAATTTTATAGTATTGAGCGAAAAATGCAACAACTTAACAAATTTTGATACTTTTTTGTATGGAACTATTTTGTGCAGAAGCATAAAAATGGCTGCGTGCTCAAAATTTTGTTCATGGAGGTATGAATTAAATTTTTCGACCAATCAGATCGCTCGTTTTTGATAGACGAAACTAACAATTAAATTATTCAACGATACCTCAGTAAGATTTCGTGGAACTTTCTAATTGTCGTTTGTTTGTTTTTTTAACTACAAAAACGCGTAAACAATTCATATTTTATGCACTGTCGACGTTTCGGCAAGCGCCTTCTTCAGGAGTTCATAATAAAGCGAACCTATACAAACAAACATGACGTCATAAAAGTTAAATTACAGAGAAACTTGTTGGAAAAGTTGAAATTCGCTTTTAAACGCGTGTATTTTTTTTTTTTTTTTTTTTTTTTTTTTGAGCATGGCCTTTTCTAGATTATTATTACTATGTTCGTTGAATTTCTATTGTACGGAACCTAACGTTCCTTTCCTGTCAACGTGTTTCTCATTACATTATAAACTGGATAGAATTAAAACTATTCAAAGCCTAAGACATCGTCGTTGTTCTACATAAACCTCGTAACTACAGCTTGCAATAAGGTGAAGTAACGAGCTTTTGACAGAAAACCGACGATTTATATCTCTGTCTGTATAATGGATAAAGAATTGTTGTCTTTTTTGTTCTTTTTAGCGTCAAAATACGCATCATTTGTGGACGACCAAAGCCTCCTAACCATAGCTTGAATAAGCTGGAGTTACGAGTTTTTTTAGGATATTGACAACACGTATTGTCTATCAAAGTTTTCCCTTTCTTTGCACAACATTCAACTGTGCCACTGCCTTAACCCTTTTGTTTTCTTTTTTTTTATTTTATTTTAACTGATCCAAATTGAAAAAGGCTGCAGACGACATTGATAATTCAATGATGAAATGAAACCATCCTATCTGTTAGAAAACATTGTTGAAAAAGGAGAAATTGCTTGTAACAATCAATTTCTTCTTTTTCCACAATGTTTTCTCAAGTATGAAATCAAAACAACGTACACAGCAACGTAAAATTCCGGGTTTGAACAGGAAAGGGTTAATCAACAAGTGTATTGAATTAGTCCCTACAGCAAGCATTAAAACGGGCTTGATATATACTAAATTCTAAAACAGAATTACCAATATTAAAGGGCGTTTTCGGTGATACAGAAACACCGATTCGGATCCGACAGCCACAATATGTGGTTCCATCTGCAAAGATAAAATCCCCTTACTTTTATATGAATGACTTGACACTTTAGACTGCTGTTTTTCACAATCGACAAACTATCGATAAAATAGACTACGCATCAATGTCGATAAAAACTAAGCGCCTTATCGCTCAACAAGCCTGACTATAATGATTAAGCCAATTACGTTTTCAGAAATTCAATAAAAACCAAATAATATTTATCATGGGTGGCAAATAAATCTTGTCAATGAAACCTTTAATTACTCATACTTTTCATTGTTTTACAAAAGTCAATCCATTTACCAAGTCAGATGAAAAGGGTATTTTAAAATTTGAAGAAAAAAAAAGAATCATTGGATACTATATATGGGCATAGGTCACAACTATAAAAGCCATATTTTCAACGAATCAAAATTAGTTGATCCATGGAATCTGAAAAAGAGACACCAGAAGATCATTCCAGTGAAATTTGGTTGAAATCCATCAACTAGTTTCTAAAAAAATATCAAAGCTTTCACCATATATAGAAATTAGTTCTGCCCATTATAGCCATGATTTTCATCGAATCAAAATTCTTTGAAGGAATCGGACAAAGGGTCACTCAAGGATTATTCCTATAAAACTTGGTTAAAAATCATCCACTGGCTTCCGAGAAGAAGATTTTCAGAGGTTTCACCATATATAGAAATTAGCTCCGCCTATTAAAGCCATGTTTTTCATCAGACCGAATTTCCTTGAAAGAATATGATAAAAAGGTCACCCAATGATCATTCCTGTAAAATCTGGTTGAAATCAATCAACTGGTTTCTGAGAAGAATATTTTAAACATTCATTACATATTGAAATTAGCCCGCCCATTTAAGCCATGATTTTCATCCGATCGAAATTCTTTGAAGGAATCTGATGTAGTGTCACCCAAGAATAATTTCTGTGAAATTTGGTTGAATTTCTTTCAGTACTTTCCGAGGTGAAGATTTTTAAAGTTAAAGTTTACGGACGGACGCATGGACGAACGCACGACGGACACAACGCCACGATAATAGCTCGCTGGATTTCACCATATGGAGCTAAAATTTAATTGACACTTCTGTTCGATTCCGCTCTATTTATGTCTGACACAGGCTAAAACAGCTTGTTTTATAGGTCGCCTAGAAGCGGGTTACTTTTGTTCTTTACTGAAGCTGTGGCTATGAATTTAGGTCGCCTTTAGACGTTTTACTTTTGTTAAATTCGCAGTGATCAACAAAGCAATGTCATCTGGACACTTAGTTAACCTATTCCCACACAATGACGCTTTAATTCATAAGAAAGCTTTTGAAAACATGGTGAGGAATGAAGAAAGTGATTTTTACAAGCAATTGCTTTATTATCCATGATGTTTTCTACCCCAAAAGACAAAGATTTTAAAAGATTTCTTCAACATAAAATTGTCGTCTGCAACTTCTTTGAATTTGGACTGGTCTAAAATGTCATCGTGTGGGAATGATTAAAACTGCCTTTTGGAAGTGTCGTGACGTGAGCCCGGCTAGCAACCCGCCAGTTTTGAACGCCCATGAAATATCGATGGGTTATTAGAAAACATCGTACGTGTCTATACATTGTATAAACACTTACGTAGATCTTGTACTTGGTCATCATTTAGTTTGTAATACGACCGACGAGAGCGACATGAGCCCGTTGAATATCTTTGATATAACACAACGATACTTAATTAGAGCAACAACTCTACAAGGTTACTACATTTTCGTTAACGTGAAAATGAATTCAAAGAATGCATGTATTGAAATAATTTTTCAAACAGTCTGATATATTTCGCGGAATATTTTAAACCAATAACATTCCAGAATTGTGTCGAATTGGTTTTATATATATAAAAAAGTTATATAGATTTATTGTTTAATAAGTATCTAATTCATGCTGATTTAATACCGAGTTTATATATAAACTCTTCTACTAAAACAGACAAAAACTCGACAAAGCCGCCTTTTCACGTTTTCGTTGTTGTTGTTGTTCGTGTGTTTATTTGTTTGTTTGCAATATAATTTAAAATTTAGTTTCGTCTATCAAAAACGGGCGTTCTGATTGGCCGAAAAAAATATTCATAACTCCATGAACAAAGTTTTTAGCACGCAGCCATTTTGTATGCTTCCGCACAAATAGTCCCATACAAAATGGTATCAAAACATGTAGGGTTTGGGCTTTTTTCGCTCGATACTATTAAATTGTGAGAAATGAAGATAATATGTTTTGTTTTCATGGAGGTATGAACCGAAAAACCTAATCACACAATGTATGAATCCGCTTCGCGTATTCATACATTGTGTGATTAGGTTTTTCGGTTCATACCTCCATGAAAACAAAAATATTCTCTTCATCTCTTAAATTAATCGTTCAATAAATTCGGTAGTTATTGACCACGCATTCAATATCCTTTGCATTGATTACTCTTAAGATACGCTACCACATTCTAAAAATTAAATTTCTGTATCTATCCAGACCAAAGCTGTGTCATACAAAAGCCTTCACCCGTTTATCACTATGAGACGCATTACTCCAATAACGAAACAGTCTGTGAGAGCTTGTGTTATAATGACACCTACTGTGTTGCTGGCGTGTTCAACGGGGTAGATAGCTGCGACATTCTGACTCGAAATGGTACTGGAAACAGGTTTCATTTTCATGTGAAAAATTGTGTCACAGGTAAGCAGTCATTTAGTTATAAGTGTTCCGTTACACTCTAAGAGACCGCCATTTAACCCATTCACACACAATCCTTCTTTTTTACGTCTCTCAGTAAAAGTATTTTAAACATCGTAGAAATTGAAGAAATTGCTCGTATAAAGCAATTTTCTTCATTGCCCACAATGTTTTCTATCCAAAAAGTTGAAAAACTCTTTTATTCCACCAACCTGAAATTGTCGTCTGCAACTTCTTTCCATTTGGACCAGTTTAAATTTTTGTAGTGTTCAAATGGTGTAAGACAGCAAATTTCGATCCTTGTTAAACTTCGCATACAACTAAAATTTAATAGCTATAAAGGTTGTGGTTTTTATACAATTCAAAATGGTCATTCTATCTTGACTTTTTTTTCCAAACATCTGTTGTACGACGATTCGTGCTATGTCTGCTGACTGGTTAATACCTTTTGTTATTTTTGTTACAAGAAGACTAGAAATTGCATGGAATAGTTAAGAAACATTGTCAAGAAACATCTTTCTTAAATCGCCAGTGTGTGTGTGTTGGCATAGCACTATTTAGCTTAAGAAATACTTTATACTTAATTTGTATATCAGCAGTTAATATGGTTTTCAAAATTGTATGATGAAGACGTAAACTTATAAGTTAGAGCTTGGTTCCATTTGATGCGTCCTTGCGTTAGTTAAGCATTCATTCATTGCATTTACACGAATATACCAATTCCATATTCGAATTAAAGGATCTTAATGTTTATGCGGCCATTGTAATTTCTTTAACCTGAATTATTCTTACTGAAGTATAGTATGATTAGAACATTAGAAAAGCATTAAATATTCTCTAGACGCGGAACACGCTGACCAAAGACAATCAGGAAATGGTTTATGTAGAAAAGCCTTTATTCTTTCCGCATTTCACGTTTCGAACTTAAATGCTATTACAAAATCACCCGTTGGGACCTTTATCTAAAAGGCGAAAAATAAAAAAAGAAAAACACATGAAAAAGACGAGTGAAAATTTCTGATGATTATATTTTCGGCTTCTCTTGTCTGAATAGCATGGTTAGCGGTTAAGTTGCCTTGAACAACAATAAAGGGAGAAGTTCCTTGAGCATATCCCTAGATCGAAGTCCATCTGCTCGCATACGGTTCCTAACAGTTTGAGCAGTAAACTATCTCTCTACTAGTGGATTTTGCTAACATATATCAGTCGTATTTCACGATCATCACTCGCTCCGGAACTCGACCGGTCAGCAACTGATCCGGTTTGGTGTACAAGACATCTCAAATTGATTATTGTTTGACGTGAGCAATTCATTCTTCTGGCAACAGCGATCAGAGACTGACCTATATCAAATACCTCACAATGACGTTACTCATTTGAAAATTGTGGCATTTTAACAATATTGTCAAGGTAGAAAATTCAATTTGATTTATTCCTTCAATTTTGAGTTTGCACAAAAAGGCAAAGCATTCAAAGATGAAGCAAATTGGTACCAAATGACAGCAAGGGTTATGGTATGATGATTTCTATACGGTAACATGAAGCAAGTCCTCTAATCATTTTAAAGATTTTTATACAGTCACATGATTTCTAATTGCTATGTTATGGCTTAGAATGTTTTTATTTACACATGAAAAAAAGATATGGAAATTTACAATGGTATCAAGTTTTAATTTTTGCTCAATATATTTTGTTTCTATTGAGGTATGAAACGACAAGCCTAATCACACAGGTGAAGCCACAAAGTAGATCACACAGAAGTATCTTTCGTTCCATATCCCAATTAAAGAATAATTTGATTTCTTCTAATTCAACCAAACAAAACAAAATTTAAAAAATGTATATTTTTGAGAGCGTTAATGTGACTATTTTGCACTCAAACATACAAAGTAGTTCCGTATTTTTTTTTTTTTTTTTTTTTTTATTTATTTATTTTATATTTACATGACGATAGGAAACTTATTCTTTTCATTTTGACTGCAGGGATTCTAAAATAACACCATACAAGCAAAACATCGGTACAATTAGAATATTCACATATCGACTAGAAAACCTAATTAGTCTCTATCTATATAGTACATTGTGAAGCTCCTGATCAGTTTTTACATATTCATGGTACAATTAGAATATCCATAAGTCTCGCTAAAACTTAGCAATTACCCACCTAGAAAATAAAGAGGGAAGACCAGAATGTATAGATACGCTTGAGATTTTACTTTGCGCAATGGTGCGCATATCTGTAATTGATAGCCCATTTATTCTGTGTGTGTGAGCAGGGACGTGCGTGCGTTTGTTCTGTTTTCTTTTCTCGTTGTTTCATTTGCTGTTCAATGCACAGAGGTAAACGCGTAATATATTGGTTCAAGTTTTACCAGTATATATATACACCGACATTTGTTTCTCACCAATGGGTGGATACTCGTAAACCTAGGTGGGATAGCAGCTGGAGGCTAGGAAAGGATAAAATGGTGGTACTGGTGCGAAAAATGCCAGAAATCCGTTGTTAGGTGCTCGAGTCGCCGCGATATGACTGTTAAATTGTTAAAAGCAGCGTTAAATCCCATTTAAACAATTTTTTTCTATATTTTCAGTAAAATGGGTTGAAACAGACGTGAATCCGCCTTCTGACAGCAGCAAAACTCCTGATTTGAATTGTGGTCAAGGTTAGCATTCAAAAATTGTTACTATCATAATGTAGGATGAATATCATATTTTACTTTTTCCATTTGTTTTTCTTGGTATTATTCATCAGTGACGTCAAAACGCGGAAGAATGGATAGTATTCAAATCGATGAGCCACGAGGAAAGTTTGTTTGTATGAAGTTTTACGCTGCTTTCGAAAAAACATTTCAAGTAAACACGACTCGTTTCACGTATTTGTATGTATCGCCAGTACTAGGATAAGGCCCTACACTCCTTGTCGGAAGTAATACATTTCAACAACTGAATGAATACTTAAACGTGGTTTGAAGCTGCTGACAAGGTCATGTAGGTTATATTGCAGCGGCTGGTGCACCTTAGCATGGTTTCCTGTACTTTCTCACACTAGATCATCCGTAAAGTCGATACAAACCGACAGCTACTAATCTCACTAAATTGCACTGCTTATCATTGGTTCATTACCAGATACAAATGACGCATGTCACGTTCCTTTGTGTGTGTGTGTTTGTGTGTGTGTGTGTGTTTTGAAAAAAATAATACTAGCCTGGGTTAAAACTCACGTCTCCATGGTTAAGAGCACAGTATGTTACCGATTTATTGATCGCCTGTATGCACTGGGCAAGCGACCCGGTACAGCCTTCAGTAACTTTCGAGTTAGGAATCGAAATCACTGAGCTATCGGGACCTACCTCTATAACACAATGTCGACTTTATTGCAGCGTTCTCGACAAGTACATCGTCAACAACCAGCACTACAGCATCCACGACTACAGCGACTTTAACAACGACCCAAGCCCTTGCAACATGCACAACACCCGTGTATTTAAATCTCTCCGACGCCGAAATACTAGCAATAGCTCGTGAAATTGCAAAGAATCTCACCATCGACGTCAAAAAGACGTCAGCGTACATCCGACGTCTTACTAGCGCTGAAGACACTCGATCCTCGTCAACCGCTGTCGGTTACATCGGCATTATTTTTATCATTTTTCCTCTGTCTATTCTGGTATTATCTGATTTAATTAGAGTGATTTTTACATTTAGACAAAACTTTTATGAGATCTTGAAATCCTGGAAATTTAACAACATTGTTATCGTTCTTCAATTACAAGAACCAGAGGATGTTTTTGGAAAGCATTGTTACGTCTAACAGTAATGTAAACCTAGTAAATTTTATCAAATCGTGTAAAAAGACAATCTCGGAAGTCGGAAAAGCCTATAATAGTATGTAATACTGTGAAAAAGGGACAGATAAAGCGACTGTTTAGAAAATATCTGCCCAAAGTTCCTTTCCTAATTTACAAATTTAATCCGCTCAAATTGACTGATACCTTTCCCCTAATTATAAAATAGTATTAAAATTTAACTATTCATTTAGAAAATATATTAATAATTAATAAGGTTATTTGAAACAACGTATTATTACCATTATAACTGGAGAATACACGTATATATAGCAAAAAGGGATAATACTTATCAATGATCCTGAAAATAGATTAGATCGTATATTATACCGTGGTATTGTTATAACGTTCCAATGGCCAAGTGGTAATATTCACATATTTCATGAGTAGTACTTTTTAAAAGGCCGTTGGTTCGAATATTTTCTTTTTCCTAAGCTAGTTCGAGCTCATATTTACTTTATAAATTGAATATTTTAAAACGTAATTTAGATAAATTCTTTCTTTCCCGTCTGTTTCGTGTGAAAGTGTCATTTGTAGGTAAAGTATAGATTTACCTTTAATCAATATCTCCAGTATGCAAATACTAGGAAAGATTACACGTGTAGACTCGTTTTTGTTCTACCCGAATAACGCAGGAAAAAACTTTTAGCAGTTTATATTCAAGAAAAACTTCCCCCTTCACCTGATTGAAACACAGCCCCCAAACCCTTTTTCCGTGTGATTGAAGCTGTTGGGGATGCGTGTAATAAAGGCATTACATGTATTTCATTCTGCAGGCACCTACTTTTGTTATTTCTCTAAATTTAATCAGTAAAGCTAGGAGGTATGTAAAACAAATAATAAAAGCAATTTCCACTTATCCAATCTAATTTTTTTACCGCGGAGGAAAAAAGAGAGGTTTTGAAGGACCGAACCGTATTCACTCTGTCCGCAGTGCGTCGGCTTTTACCACTCGACTACGATATCGTTTGGTACTTTTGTCGGCTCGTAATGAGAGCCATTTCAAATTTCGATCTGAATCTGCGTTTTCAAAAACACGGATTGATCCGTTGTTTGTAAACAAATAGGACCATTATCGCGTTCAGTTTATATTTAATTTTTATTTTATTAATTTGCTGAAATAAGGTCATTTTGAAAGAAAATATGTTTTATGCGACCACATCGAGAGATCAAGGACCTATTATGTTGGAACCATTGTCGTTTTGTTCGACCAACAGGGAGCAGTTACGTGTGCTAGATATCAACTAAAATGACCAAAAAGTCAAACCAGGCCTTTTAGAAATACTATATATAGACAAGGGGTACAACTCAGAATTCCTGAGATCCCACCCCTGTCTGTTTTAAACGCCTCAAAAAAGTACACTTCTTTGTTTAGATATTTTACAGTTGTGCATATTCGTCACACATATAATCATTTATAACCTTGACCCATCCAGTCAACGAAAACTATACGGCTTTCGGAGTACAGACACATTTCTTACAGAAATACACCTCAAATTTGCTCGTTTGTCGAGAAGTAGTACCTTCACTTTTCATCAGTAAATATCAAATCCCAGATAAGCCACTCATTTCTATGGTTTAAACATATTTTATTGCCATTTATGTACAAACATTACAAATTACATTATACAACAAATGTTCATATAAGTCAGACAATGGGATCCGGCTACTGGTTCTTCTAACTGATATTCGGCCGTCCACTTTGGAAGTACATACATAATTTAATGTCTTATATATTTGTTCATTAAAGAGAATGACAAGATAAATATGGTAAAGAATGAGAAAACAATGTATCCAATTATGGAAGTAAACAACTTTAGATAAAAATTTTATACTAGTGTTTAGAATGATTGTAGGTAGAAAACAAATAATTATTTTGGGGATCATTCCAGAAAATTTTGGATGTTGTTAAGAATGTTTATCTGTCTGTCGGGCTACCGGTCGCGATCGCGGATCACACGAAATTTAAGCAAATCTTACAGGTATTACTGCTCGGTGTTATCATTTAAAACTTTCAGTGTCTTTAACAAAGCTTTAGACACATAGAAATATTGTTGAATTTTCTTCTAAACTTAATTGTGTTGAACCATAGAGTAAAAACTTCGAACTTGGAGGATGAAAGCGACGTAGTTTGTGGAACATTTTAACTCTTTGGGCTGTAAACGTGTACATTGGAAAAAGTACTGCTCCACAACCTCAACTGGATAACCACAGTTAAATCTTTTGCCAGGCGATAAATGATTGATAAAAAGGTCAGAGTTAAGATTGCTGCATTGGTTTCGTAGTCTCGTATGATATACAGAGAATTTTCTTTCTCAAAAATGACGCGGTACCTCGTGATTAGCACATGTTCGTAGTAATGATAAGAAATCGATAGATTTTATAGGATTAGGACGCTCATTCCACAAGGAAACAGCTGATGGAAAAAAGATTTTGAAAATAATTCTGTTCTACAAGCGATTGCATCAATGTCATCAGCATTACGTAGGGAATAACTTTTTTATTGTTTACTTGTTGTTGAAATAAGTCAGAGAGATAATTTGGGTGAGACCATTGACTATTTCAAAAATGAGAACAAGCTTTTGGTATCTACGTCTATTTTCTAAACTAAGCCAGCCGATTTCTTTGTATATGTTGTCCAAAGATGTTTGATCTAGTTAAACCAGGTACAATTATGGATGCTTCTAGTTGTATTTTTTCCATGGGATCTTTTTCGCGCGTGCCACAGTTATCCCAAACCACCGCCTCATATTCAAGAATTGGACGCAAGAACGAAACGTAGATTTGGTTCAGTGATTCTCGCTTGAGTTCGAATATTATATTTCTCATCATTCCTAGTAAATTAGAGGCTGATTTGATTAAGTTATCAATATGTATTTTCCATTTTTCATTACTACTTAGAGTTAATCAAATATGCCTGTGATAATCCACAAATTGTACATTGACCATAGTAAATAACTGGTTAGGATTTTCTGTGGTTTTATTTGAAAATAACATGGCCACTATTTTTGATGGCTTGAAATCTACTTACCATTGCTCTGCCCATTTTGAGATCATGTAGAGGTCGTGATTTAAAATACCTTGAATATCGGAAATATGTGTTGCTGAGCAGGCCAATGATGTATCGGCCGCAAAAAGGCTGGATATACCTAACAAATTTTCGGAGATATAATTCACTAACACTGAAAAGTTTGTTTGAATGGGGTTTTACGCCGCTTTCAACAATCTTTCAGTTATATCGCGGCGGCTGGAGCACCTATCAATGGAATCCTGGTATTTCTCACACCAGTACTACCATTACATCCTTTCCTAGCCCCCAGCTGCTATCCCACATAAGTCTACGATTATCGACCCATTGGTGAGAGACAAAACACTGAAAAGAGTAGAGAACCTAGGACTGAGCCTTGGGGGACACCAGCATTAATTGACCTTAACCTTGATCGAACTGTATTGACTATAACTGACTGCTTACGTCTTGCTGGATAATTGGTGAACCAGTTTAGAAGGGACCCATTTATTCCGTATTGTCGTATTGAATAAAAGCCCTTTATGCCAGACCCTATCAAAAGCTTTAGATATATCAAAGAAGACCATGCAAAGAGTCTGCATAGAAAAAAGTGACGAAACAATTTGGTGGTATATCTTAAGCAATTGATAAACTGTAGAAAGACCACGAAGAAAACCCGATTGATTTTCGTATAGCAAATTATTAAAATATAAATGGTTGTATACATGTTTATAGATACATCTTTCAATGAGCTTACCGATACAGCTTAAAAGGGAGATGGGTCGGTAGTTATCTGCTAATGATGTTTCTCTCTTTTTGAAAATAGGAATTACCTGTGCCTCTTTCCATTTAGTTGGGAAAACTTGCAGAGATTTATTGAATAACTTAGAAAGTGGGATAGATTTACTTGATTTTACTTCTTTATTACTTTATGTCTGATAAGATAGGGACCAAAAGCTTTATTAATTGATAATGTAGATATAGTAGCTTCTATTTCTCCAGAGAATAATGTAATACTTTCGAGTTTGCAGTTAGTTTCGGATGAAAAAAGAGGCAATTGAGCATTTAAATCATTAATATTCGAGATAGATGAAAAATATTCAGTGAGACAATCTGCCTTTTCCAAGTCAGTACAATGGAGTATATCTTCATTATTTTCAATAGTTCCTGAAATGGGTATCGAACCTATATTTTAGTTGGCATTTACTAAGCTTCGTATATATTTACAATACTTTTACCGATCATCGAGGCGAAATTTTAACAAACAATTATCAATATGTTTGAAATAACGTTCTTTTGCTGATTTTTAAGATTATTCACTCGATTTCTTAAATATTTATATTTATTCCAGTCAGAGAGTCCACCCTTACTTGACGCGATTTTCTTTTGTCGGTCTCGTTGTCTTGTCAATCGTCTAATTTCAGAGTCGTACCATGGTTTGTCGTTTGGTCTTATGTTATTTCCTTAGATGGGATAAATAGGGTCACTATTTCTAATAGTCTATTCGTGAAGCGTTCACATCCGTCGTTAATGTCACAGTTGTCTAGAAGGTCCAAATTTTTCTACAAATATTAATCGGCTTAATTCGTCGAAATCTGCGCGGTTGTAGAACCAAACCCTTCTTTTGGTACATAGCATAGGTATTTCTGTGAATTTCAGAATGACCATTGTTGCTTTATGATTGCTTAAGTCGGGGTCGATGTCGAGGGTATCAGTGTGTAAAACATTCGAGGGGTAGGTTACAAGAATCGGATCGATCAGTGTTACCGAGTGAATGGTAACTCTAGCTGGTTTGTTTATTACGTTTGTCAAATTACTAATATACATTATATTTGAATGATGAGTCTCGTTATTGTCTTATAAATTCCGATTTAGATTTCCAATTAGGACAATATTTGTATATGATTCAGAGGCTTCTTCTAACGACATGTTAATACTTTCCCAGAATCCAACAGGGGTACTCGGAGATCTGTATACGATACAAAGTAGGAAGGATGTCGTGCGGTATTTAACCTCACTCCATAGACAATAAATGGAAGTGTGTTCAAGGTCGGTCCTACGTTCTAAAAAAAGTGGAGTTAGTGACGTATACAAGAAGCCCAACAGAGTGCGACGTTAGATCTTTCCTATACAAAGAACTGCTATGCACTGATTCTTCGATAAAGTGCTTATTTCACTGTAGCAGCTGTCCTTGTACATACATGTTAAAGTTCATACATCGAGCTGAACATTTCTTGCTTTTTTGTTGACCCTGGTATCGTGTTTAACTATTGAACCTGAAACACTTTGCTGAATATAAAAATTGAATGTTGCACACAACACAAAGCACATCGACCTATACAATAATGTGTTGTCCGAACACCATATGTCTCATTTCAAAGCCGATTTTAAATTTTTTTGTATGTATTCGGCACGCTGTTAGGTCTGTTTTCCAACAGGAATGAACTGGAGACTTAAAAACATCCAAATGCTAAGCGATTCAAGCAAATCGTTTAATCAAAATATTCAATAGAACGTTGTCCTCGTTTTATACATCAGATACGTTAAACCGATATAAGTGGTACTGGAAAGCGTAAAAGCAATGAAACAGTAACATGGTTGTAAATGCATAAATGTTGAAGAAAAACAGTAACTCTGCTTAAGCTGAGTCAGTTTTTCTTAAACTTGTGTCTGAATTCATAACTTTTAAAAATATACGCAAATATCATCAGATACGTTAACATGTTCTTCGTCGCTGTGCAGTAAAGGCTTTGTTCAGAACACAAAATTCCACTATGATGACATTATGAATATTCCAGTGGTGTAAAACACTCTCTTACAAACCAAAACGGATAACATGTTGAATTTTATTGCCATGGTTCCAGTATGACCATCAAATACGTTAATATCAGATACGTTAGTTAAATTGTCTTATTCGATTTTCAAACCCCGTCTGGAGCCCCATATTTTAAAAATCTTCATGCTATGACGTCATGTTGTTTCGTCATCATTCTACGAAAACTTGAAACCATGTGATCAGCATAATCGGGTGTTTACAGCGTTTTAATGTGAAGTGTGGGTGCAGTTCAAGATTATTTAAAAGGTAAGACTGTAGCAATTCTTCTTGGATTAGTTTTTATTACCACCTGCTTAAATCAATATTATACGATATAACAGATATTTACATGTGACGAAAGGTGTAGTGCCTAATTTTGACACTAACTGCTATTTAACGTACCTGGTGAAAAAATTTAACGTATTTGATGAAAAGAACATTTGTGATTTAAGATATATTTTGAAAATATATGCCATTCCGTCCATCATTATGTCAAAATAAATACAAATTATAATTGTTTTTTCAATAATTAGCAGTGCATATATCCAATAATATTATTGGAAAAGCACTTTATCACTCTCAATTTAACGTATCTGATGCATTTTCTTTCCTTTCAGAAAGATGGTTAAAACCGCGGCAGAATATCAAAGGGAGTATCGAGAACTTAAAAAGACAAAAGATCCATCCTTTTTAAAGAAAGAAAGAGCCAGGGTAAAAGGTTACAGGCAACCGATAAAGACTTTAACAAAGAAAGATCAAACGAATGTTAGAGAAAGAAACAGGGTGTACAGCAAGAATTATCAAGATAGACAAAAGGCATTAAAATTAAAGCAAGCTAGAAATATCACAATAACAGAAGAAACTGAAGGACAATCTGATGTTGTTTCTAGTACATCTGGCGAAACTGATGCAAGAGCAAAACGTGGCCAATCAACATTATTGGTTAAACTATCGTTTCCTGAAAAACGGCGAAACAAGCAAAAATCAAGTGCACTGAAAAGGGCTCACAGCAAAATTCAAAGACTTAATAATCAAATATCACCCCTTATGAAAAGCAAGAACAAATGGATGAAACGCTACCAACGGATTCCAAAGAGTGTTAAATGTCCTAATGCAACTAAAGGAACCGGGGAAGTTGATACTGAACAATCGCTGACACCTAAGTCCAAGACAAGGTTAGAATTAAGAAAAGATGGAGTCAGTCCAAGAAAACTACCAAAAGCTGTTGTAAAGAAATTAGTATTGTCTAATGAAATACTTGCTGAAATCAAAGCAAGTCGCCGTGCAAACCGCCAACAACAAAAACGCAACATTTCGACTCGTGTAATTAGTGGAAGAATATTGCAAAAATACAAGTGTTTGTCTCTTGTGAGCAGAAAAACGGGCATAAGCATGAGAGAACTACGAAGAGAACTTCATAAAGTGATAGAGTTTAAGAAACGGGACAAGAATGAAAAAGGAGAGAGATCAGTTGAAAGCCAAGGTTGTAGAATTTATAGAAAGAGATGACATTATTGTTGTGATGCCGGGGAAAGCAGATGCTAAAGTATGTGACGGAGAGAAAAGACAGATCCGCATACTAACCGATTACATGTCTAACATTCACCAGAGATTTCAAGCAGATACCCAAAACAAAATTTCACTGGCTCTGTTTTGTAAATTACGTCCTCAATACATTAAACTTACGTCCTCAATGTCAAGAAATGTATGCGTTTGTTCAAGACATCAAAACTTCGCGATGAAACTCAAATGTCTTCGTGCGCTAGGTGTTGAAATTTCGAAGAACCCTGAAATTGTTGGTAAAAATGTTACGCAAGAACAAATGGAAGAGCTTCTAAGTAGCATTGGATCAGCTGATGTCGAATATGAAGAATGGTCCCGGGTAGAGGTAGATGGTAAAAGGAAGATGAAGATAGTTCAGATGAAAAAGACCGGAGGTGATTTTGTTTAAATGATGAAAGATGAATTTGAAGCATTTTTTAATCATGTGCAAAGGGTTACGGCTCAACACTCGGCTCTGAAATTGCTGAAAGAAAACCTGCAATGCAATGAACTAATAATACAGATGGACTTCGCTGAAAACTTTACATGTGGCACATCTGACGAAATCCAGAGCGCATATTGGGATGCCAGCAAAGTAAGTTTACATCCGGTCGTAGTATATTTCAGAGGCGTGGCGAAAAGTCTAGAACACTTGAATTTTGTTTTTGTGTCCGATGTTCTTCATCACAACTCTGCTGCTATTGTAACTATTATGAAAATGCTCTGCAAAGAATTAAGAGACATCTTTCCTGACGCCAGCTACATTCACTACTGGATGGACAGCCCTACATCCCAATTTCGCAATCGGTTCATTTTTGATGCACTTATGCACTACACCGAACGCTTTGATGGATTTTCGGCCAGATGGAATTACTTCGAATCTGGGCATGGAAAGGGGCCATGCGATGGCATAGGTGGTGTAGCAAAGCGAAGAGCAAGTGATGCTATAAAACAACGGAAAGCTTGTATCCAGGATGCAGCAGACTTTTTTACTTGGGCAAAAGCTAGTTCTAGTACAATAAAGTACCGTTTCTACAGAACAGATGACTTTGACAAAACTTCCGCTGAACTTCAGGTAACAACTCCCCTTTCCATGCCAGGTACAATGAAGTCGCATTCCGTATTTCCGAAAAACGGCGGTCTGTTTTCAAGAGAAATTTCCTGCTATTGCCAATTATGTATGGTTGGTCTGACTCAGTGTGACGGTTGGATATGGCACAGTATGACTAGGAAGGAATCTGTTCAAGTTACAATTGACAAAGCAACTGAGGCAGCAATAAATGCCGATGCTAAACCTGAACAATCTGCTGAACGTGTCGTGATTCCCGAAAAAGATGAGTTCGTAGCTGCCGTCTATGATGGAGATTGGTATGTGGGACAAGTACTTGAAGTTGACCAATTAGACGGCGATGCTCATATCTCCTTCATGAAAAGAGCACGCGAAAATGCTTCAATTGCCAAGTTCAAATGGCCAAATCCTCATGATTTGATTTCGGTCAAGTTCAACCAAATTCTTTGTACAGTAAAAGGGCCTGAACCTGTTGGAAAGTCCAGGAGGGAGTTTAAGCTCGGGTTAGACCATATTGAACAAATTAATAGACTTTCGTTAAAATAGCCATGGTTCATCAGATACGTTAAATCAATCAAATTGCTAACAATCAGAGACAATAGTTTATTTTCCAGCTCAGTTTAAAGTTTAGTGAAATTTGTGTTAGAATTATGACACGTGCCAAGTGAGCCTTCATTAAATAATTTCGCTTTGTAGTAAAACTCTTGCAATTTCATCAGATACGTTAAGTGACAAGAATAATCAGATAAAATAATATTTTTGACGTGGTATGTGATAATATATAACTCCCAAACTGTAATATGACTGAACTGTTCAAATTCCATTCATTAGAGAGAAGATGACAAACATTTTGAAGATCTACCTTTAATTGAAAAAAGTGTTTTTATTTCAAAATAAAATACAACAGTTCCATGTTTTGAAAAATGCTTTATAGTTTAATTATCCCTTATTATGCTATCATCTATTTTGTTGATTTCTATGAAAAAAGGATAACCGTTCATAGTTTGTTAAAAAATAAAGGTGTTTTTCTCACAAAGTAAAGCCTAACTACAAGTGTCTAAGCAAATGGTATATCATAACGTATCTGACGTATGCAAAATAAGGACCTTTGGTATTCGTGTTTTTTCCTAAAAACGGACGTACATTTGTGGTCCCTTTTAATTGATTATTGAAGGAGACGTAATACACTTATCATTTATGAAAAAATATACGACTTAGAGTTTGGTTGATATTTTTCATTTTTGAACGGCTACTTTGTACATTTAACATAGAATCAATGTATGGTTATCTACTACAAGATCTAAATCAGGAATGCTTGTGTTTAGATAAGTTTCAGTGAAGCACATTATATCGAATTCAGAAAGGTGATCCGTAAAGGACAGTTTGTTGCGTATACTGCGGATAGTAAGATGGATAATTGAAAGTTTATCATTATGAGTGGAGGGTATATTTTGAATATGTCAAAGATTTAATTCAATATCCCATGACATCGATAGTGAGATTAGAAAACTAAAAACAACAGATACAGACAGTATTTCTTTACAAGAACTGGTGAAATACAATGTCGCGTGATGGCAAAGTCTAAGAAAGTGAAGGAAAAAAACAGGCCAAAATTAAAATAAAAATGAAAAAGAATCTTCTAGATTGTAATTAAAGGTGGTTGATTTGTAATGGAGTAAAAAAATATTTTTGAAAAAATTATAAAGCGTTTATATTTATTAAGAAACATTTTATATAAGCTGTAATATAGTCTGGCGAACGATAGCTTTTTAACATTAGGATAACAGAACCAGATAACAACCGTTTTTTATATATACATGTAGATGTTTATGTAGAAGACTTTCGGTTTATGATCAATACGAGATTACATACGTTTATGTATATATATATATATATATATATATATATATATATATATATATATATATATATATATATATATATATATATATATATATATATATATATATATATATATATATCGTACATTCACATGGAGTCAGTGTAATTCCAAAACCCCGCAACTGCAGCTTGGTCAACACTCTACATCGACGGCACGTAAATGTGCTTTTAAAAGTAAACCTTAATAAAGAAACCAATCCTTCAGTATAGTTCTGCGCTTTCAATACATTTAGGTAAAGCTTATTATTAAATATTTTGAAAAAATAAACGATGCAATACAAATATAATTGTATTAATTTGATACTGTCAAACAAAATAGTGCCTATGGAATCCTTGTCTAAATAGGCATGGGTAATGTATGAGTTTTGAAGCCGAAATTAAAATATATCAAGAGTGTTAGGTATCCCGGGATTTTCAGGAAAGGACTTACTGTTCATCACTTTCAGGAAGAAAGTAAAATAAAATGGTGAGATTTTAAGCTATTATTATCGAAAATGGCTTTTCCGGCTCATTGTTTAAACATTAATTAAGTAAAAAGGTGCCAAATTGTCACAAGATACGCCCGTCACACTGCTTAATATCAACTGGGGGTTTGAATAGAACTGAGGTTATTTTGAATGAATTTTTTTGTCAAACAAAGTATGAAAAACATCAAAGGGCAAAAGCTCAAAATATACGTTAGGTAGAGTTATGGTTCTTGTACACTGCACTCCAACTTGGTGTGCTCTATCCATCCATGAAGTTTCATGATTCTAGCTATAATACTTTTAGAATATACTCCGGACAAGATTCAAGTATGAAAAACAGCAAAGGGCAATAACTCAAAAAATAGGCTAGGAAGAGTTATGGTTCTTGTACACTGCACTCCCACTTGGTGAGCTCTATCCTTCCATGAAATTTCATGATTCTAGCTATTATACTTTTAGAGATAAACTACGGACAATATTCAAATATGAAAAACAACAAAGGGCCATAACTCAAAAAATAGGCCAGGTAGAGTTATGGTTCTTGCGCACTGCACTCCCACTTGGTGAGATCTATACACCCATGAAGTTTCATGATCCTAGCTATAATACTTTTTGAGATAAACTACGGATAAGATTCAAGTATGAAAAACAACAAAGGGCAATAACTCAAAAGATAGGCCAGGTAGAGTTATGGTTCTTGTGCACTGCACTCCTCCTTGGTGAGATCTATACACCCATGAAATTTCAGGGTTCTAGATATTTATAATTTTAGAGATATACTTCGGACAAGATTCAAGTATGAAAAACAACAAAGGGCAATAACTCAAAAAATAGGCCAGGTAGAGTTATGGTTCTTGCGCACTGCACTCCCACTTGGTGAGATCTATACACCCATGAAGTTTCATGGTTCTAGATATTTATAATTTTAGAGATATACTCCAGACAAGATTCAAGTATGAAAAACAACAAAGGGCTATAACTCAAAAAATAGGCTAGGTAGAGTTATGGTTCTTGTACACTGCACTCCCCCTTGGTGAGATACATACACCCATGAAATTTCATGGTTCTAGATATTTATAATTTTAGAGATATACTTCGGACAAAATTCAAGTATGAAAAACAACAAAGGGCAATAACTAAAAAAATAGGCCAGGTAGAGTTATGGTTCTTGTACACTGCACTCCCACTTGGTGAGATCTATTCATCCGTGATATTTCATTATTCTAGCTATAATACTTTTAGAGATATACTACGGACAAGATTCAAGTATGAAAAACAACAAAGGGCAATAACTCAAAAGATAGGCCAGGTAGGGTTATGGTTCTTGTGCACTGCACTCCTCCTTGGTGAGATCTATACTCCCATGAAGTTTCATGATCCTAGCTATAATACTTTTAGAGATATACTCCGGACAAGATTCAAGTATAAAAACAACAAAGGGCAATAACTCAAAAAATAGGCCAGGTAGAGTTATGGTTCTTGTGCACTGCACTCCCCCTTGGTGATATATAGACACCCATGAAATTTCATGATCCTAGCTATAATACTTTTAGAGATATACTCCGGACAAGATTCAAGTATGAAAAACAACTAAGGGCAATAAGTCAAAAAATAGGCCAGGTGGAGTTATGGTTATTGCGCACTGCACTCCGTATTGATGAGAAGAATATAAATGCCAAGTTTAAAGTCAATCGGACTTACGGTGACAGAGTTATGCTCCGGACAAAGAAGTGGACACCGCCCGGACGACTGGACGCCCGGACACCCGGACGCCTGGACGCCCGGACACCTCGGGTGATCCCATAATACGTCCCGTCTTCGACGGGCGTATAAAAAGCAGGCAAAATCAATAAAGGCTTAGATCATACCGCACCACTGTGCAGGTTGATCCCAGGTTAGACAGTCCGCAAAGGCCCATAACACGGCATGAATGTTTTGTGCGCAACACGAAAACGGTCAAGAAAGGCAGAATTTATCATTTTTAAATATTTTTGTTAATAACCAGTAGGTATACGAAATTTTGCAAGAACTTGAAGTAACGTGATTTCAGGAGACAACTTCGTTCAATATAATCATACTCCATAACTAGAATATTTTGAGAGTTCTTTTTTGTTGTTGTTGTTCTGGGAGGAGTGAATCAATGAGACTTCCCACTTGATAACACAATAAGAAGAAAATAGGGAGATCAGGCTCGTTAATCTAAATGATAGACTTATATATCCAAGAAACGTCTCGTTATCTGAAGCATAATGATTAAAGGATATATGTTGCATTGAAAAATCATTTTTATTATTGCTCATAGTAATGGAAAATTATAAATTAAATGCATTTTTACCTTTAAGTAGTTATTTCTGATTGTTCCAGAGCTCCCCTAGGCTTACGAAGTGTTATACCCTTTCCAAAAGTAAAAAGGTAGCCATTTTGTAAATATACTGAAATATACTTAAAAGCAAACAAGATGCAAAATTGGGGAGGGGTGGAAAAAGGACATGAGCAATAAGAAAACAAATATTTAATGAATAATTGAACAAGATCAGAACAGACTGCTTGTGGAGATAAGATGCATCTTTTAACCCTCAAGATTGATTCAGAGACTATATAGATAGCTATGCCGAATGTATTTGCTTTTCACTTTATGTGTTAAAACATTTTCCCTTCATTAAAATGATTCAAATTTTATGAGTAAATTTTGATAAGAATCATAGTTAAAGTATAACCCATTAGTAAGGAATGCAAAATAACTGATAACAATCATTATAATTCAACAGTAGATTTACATCAACTCATGCAGGTTTGACTTCTTCTTACACAGAAACATTTACAAATACTTACATGTATGTATGAAGATATTATCAAAATGAAATTTAACAATGTACTCCGTTTCTAGTGCACCGGTAACTTTATCTTTATAGATATTTTGAATTAAATCGTAATTGACGACAAAGGATTAACAGAGACAAAAATCCAAATTACTTTGAAAATCATACAAATAAACATGTATTAACTACTAAGATAACTACTACAGGTGTGTGTGTGTGTGGGGGGGGTTAAGTTATATAAAAAAAGAGCGAAAGAGTTTGGTCGAAGTTTTGGTGCAGGTTTGGATGTTGGCCGGCGCTATGGCTCAGATCCGGCTCAAACTTGGTGCGAAGGAAGGAATGTGGGGGACGCGCATGCGCAATAATCGGTCCGGGGATGCTCCGGTTGCGGACAAAAATGCAAACTGTTGATGGGGGGACATGGGGATAGTCGAGGTGCGGGTTCGACCCTTCCTCCGGCGCTATGGCTCGGGCCCTGCTCAAACATAACACAGAGGGAGGTTTGGGGGGTAGGTACGCGCTTGCGCAAAAATTGGTCCGGGAGTGCTCCGGTTTCGGCAAATGTCGATCCTAGGTTTGCGTGTGGGAGTGGTAAGTCACAAGTACACAAAGGGCGAAAGGGCGTGGTCGAAGTTTTGGTGCGGGTTTGGACATTGCACCGGCGCTATGGTTCGGATCCGGCTCAAATTTGGTACGAAAATAGGTATGTTGGATGGGTTCGCGCATTCAAAAATCGGTCCCGGGGATGCTGTGGTTCCGGATAAAAGAGCAATCCTAGAAGGATGGGACATTGAGATAGTCGGGGTGCGAGTTCGAACCTTGCTCCGGAGTAAACTTTGCACGGCCAGAAGTAATGGGGGTAGGTACGCGCATGCGCACAAATTAGGCCAGGGGTGCAACGGTTTCGTAAAAAAGTTCGATCCTAGGTTGAGGGTAGTAAGATATACATAAAGAGTGAAATAGTTTGGTCGAAGTTTTGGTGCGGGTTTGGACCTTGCTCCGGCGCTAAAGCTCGGATCCGGCAGAATAAGTACGAAGGTAGGTATGGGGGATTGGTATGCGCATGTTCAAAAATGGGTCCCGGGGATGCTCCGGTTCCGGAGGAGAGTGCAATCCAAGGAGGGGGTACATGGGGATTGTCGGGATGAGGGTTCGAACCTTGCTCCGGTGCTATGGCTCGGACTCGGCTCAAATTTTGCATTGCGGGAGGTATTGGGGAAGGTACGCGCATGCGAAAAAATCTGTCCTGGGGGAGCTCCATTTTCCGAAAAAAGTTCGATCCTAGGTAGGGGGGTGTTATATATTCATAAAGAGCGAAAGAGTTCGGTCCAAGTTTTGGTGCGGGTTTTGGACCTTCCTCCGGCGCCAAGGCTCGGATCCGGCTGAACTTTGTACGTAGGTGGGTATTGGCCTTGAACGCGCATACGCAAAAGTCGGGGGTACATGGGGGTCGTCGGGGTGAGGATTCGAACCTTGCTCCGGCGTTTTGGCTCGGACCCAGCTCAAACTTTGCACGGGGGAAGGTATTGGGGTAGGTACACGCATGCGCAAAAATCGATCTGGGGGATACTCCGGTTTCGGAAAAAAATTCGATCCTAGGTGGGGGGAAAGTTACATATCCATAAAGAGCAAAAGAACTTAGTTGAAGTTTTGGAGGGGGTACGTGGGGATACAGGTTCGAACCATGCTCCGGAGCTATGGCTTGGACCCGGCTCAAACGTTGCACGGAGGTATTTGGGTATAGGTAGGGGCATGCATGAAATCCCGGGGCTGCTTCTGTTTCGGAATAAAGTTGGATCCTAGGTGGAGGGGTACATGTACCTACATACCAAGTTTGAGCTCAATCGGAGCCAAAGCGCAAGAGCAAGGTCCAAACCCAACCCACTTTTTACGTATATGCAATTGAATCAGACTTAGGATCGCACTTTTCTCCGACTCTATGGCAACGGCGGCTCTGGTTTTTTGCATGCGCGTAGGGACCCTGAGTGCCTACCTACATACCAAGTTTGAGCTCAATCGGAGCCATAGCGGTGGAGCAAGGTCCAAACCAAAGCCCAAACCCACACCGAGTTCGGCAATTTGACCCCGATTTGAGATCGCCCTTTTCTCCCATTCTATGGCAGCCGCGGCTCCATTTTTTGCATGCGCTTAGGGACCCCAACTGCCTACCTTCTTACTAAGTTTGAGCTCAATCGGAGCCATAGCGCCAGAAAAAGTTCAAAACCCATCCCACTCTTTACGTATACGTTGTTTGACCCAGATTTGGGGTCGACCTTTTCTCAGAATGCCTACCTACGTACCAAGATTGAGCCCAATCGGAGTCATCGCGATGGAGCAAGGTCTAAACCCAACCCCAAACCCACACCGATTTCGACCATTTGACCCCGATTTGGGATTGAATATATCTCCGACTCTAGGGCAGCCGCAGCTCTTATTTTTTGCCTGCGCTTATGGACTCCAAGTGTCTACCTACATACCAAGTTTGAGCTCAAACGCAGCCATAGAGCCGGAGCAAAGTCCAAACCAAACCCACTCCTTACGTAAATGCATTTGACTCAGATTTAGGATTGCACTTTTCTCCTACTCTATGGCAGCCGCGGCTCTGTTTTTTTGCATGCGCTTAGGGACCCCGAATGCCTACCTACTTTCCAAGTTTGAGCTTATTCAGAGCTAAAGCGCCGGAGCAAGGTCCAAACCAAATCCCCACTGATTTCGGCTATTTGACACCGATTTAGGATTGAACTTTTTTCCGACTCTATGTCAGCCGCGGCTCCAATTTTTTGCAGGTGCTTAGGGACCCCGAGTGCCTACCTACATACCAAGTTTGAACTCAATCGGTCCATAGCGCCGGAGCAAGGTCCAAACCCAACCCATTTTTTTTTCGCATATGCATTTGACCCAGATTTAGGATCGCACTTTTCTCCGACTCTATGGAAGCCACAGCTCTGTTTTTTTGCATGCGCTTCGGGACCCCGAGTGCCTACCTACATTCCAAGTTTGAGCTCAATCGGTCCTGAGCGCCGGAAAAGGTTCAAACCCAACCCACTTTGAACGTACATGCATTTGACCCAGATTCAATAATGCATCTTTAAGTAGCTGCGGCTCTGTTGGTTTTTTTTTATTTGTTTTTTTTTTTGGGTTTTTTTTTTTGGGTTTTTTTGCATGCGCGTAGGGAACCTGAATGCCTACTTCCAAGTTTGAGCTCATTCGGGACCATGGCGGTGAAGCAAGGTCCAAACAAAAACCCCACCTACGCCGATTTCGGCCATTTGATCCCGATTTAGGATCTACTTTTCTCTGACTCTATGGCAGCCGCGGTTCTGGTTTTTTTCATGCGCGTAGGGACTATCACTGCCTACATACATATCAAGTTTGAGCTCAATCGGAGCCATTGCGATGGGGCAAGGTCAAAACCCAAACCCTCACCCTCGCCGATTTCGACCATATGAACCAGATTTAGGATCGCACCTTTTTCCAACTCTATGCCAGCCGCGGCCCCCGATTTTTGCATGCGCTTAGGACCCCATGAGCACCAGAGCAAGGTCCAAACAAAACCCATTCTTAACGTATACGCATTTGACCCCGATTTAGGATCACAATTTTCTCCGACTCTATGGCAGTCGCAGCTCTGTTTTTTACGTACGGGTAGGGACCCCGAGTGCATACCTATGTACCAAGTTTGAACTTATTTGGAGACATAGTGGCGAAGGAAAGTACAAACCCAAACCCCCACCCACGCCGATTTCGGCCATTTGACCCCGATTTAGGATCGAATTTTTGTTAGACTCTATGACAGCTGCGGCTCCGATTTATGCATGCGCTGACGGACCCCAAGTGTCAACCTTTATACCAAGTTTAGCTTAAGCTGAGCAATAGCGCCGAAGCAAGGTCAAAACCCAACCCACTCTTTACGTATATGCATTTGACCCAGATTAAGGATCGCATTTTTTCTGACTCTATGGCAGCTGCAGCTTTCAGTTTTGCATGCACGTGGGGACCCCGAGTGCTTCCTATGTACCACGTTAAAGCTCATTCGGAGATATAGCTATTGACAAAGGTCAAAACCCAAACCCCCACCCACGCCGATTTTGGCCCCAAATTTAGGATTGATGTTTGCTCCGACTCTATTACAGCCGCAGCTCTGATTTTAGCATGCCCTTACGGACCTCAAACGCCTACCTACATACCACGTTTGAGCCCAATCGGAGCCAAAGCGCCGGAGCAAAGCCAAACCCGAACCCCACCCACACCGATTTCGACCATTTGATACTGATTTAGGATCGCACTTTTCTCAGATTCAATGGCTGCCACGGCTACGATTTTTTGCATGCGCTTAGGGGCCCCAACTGCCTACCTACAAACCAAGTTTGAGCTCAAACAGAGCCATAGGGTCAGAGCAAGCTCCAAACTCAACCCGCTTATTCGTATATGCATTTGACCTAGATTTGGGATTGAAATTTTCTCCGGCTCTTTCGCACCCGCGGCTTTTATTTTTTGCAAGCGCTTTTGGACCCAAAGTGCCTACCTACATACCAAGTTTGAGCTCAATTGGAGCAAAGTCCAAACCCAAAACCCCACCCACGCGGATTTTGGCCATTTGACCCCGATTAAGGATCGAATTATTTTCCCGACTCTATGGGAGCCGCGGCTCCGATTTTTTGCATGCACTTACGGATCCCCACTGCCTACCTACAAACCAAGTTTGAGCTCAATTGGAGCCATAGGGGCGGAGCAAGCTCAAAACCCAAACCACTCTCTACGTAAATGCATTTGACCCAGATTTGGGATCGAATTTTTTTCCCGGCTCTATGGCAGCCGCGCCTCAGCTTTTTTGCATACGCTTAGGGACCCAAGAATTTAGAATTTTTGGATACGCTTAGGGACTCAAAGTGTCTTCCAACATACCAAGTTTGAGCTCAATCGGAGGCTGTATGGCAACCGGGGCTCCGTTTTTTTGCATGCGCTTAAGAACCCCATGTGCCTACGAACGAACTAAGTTTTAGCTCAATCGGAGTCATAGCGGTGGAGCAACCTCCAAACCCAAAACCCCACCAATTGGAGCCATAGGGGCGGAGCAAGCTCCAAACCCCAAACACTCTCTACGTAAATGCATTTGACCCAGACTTGAGATAGAATTTTTTCCGGCTCTATGGCAGACGCGGCTCAGATTTTTCGCATGCGCTTAGGGACCCAAGAATTTAGAATTTTTGGATACGCTTAGGGACTCAAAGTGTCTTCCAACATACCAAGTTTGAGCTCAATCGGAGGCTGTATGGCAACCAGGGCTCCGTTTTTTGCATGCGCTTAAGAACCCCATGTGCCTACGAACGAACTAAGTTTTAGCTCAATCGGAGTCATAGTGACGGAGCAACCTCCAAACCCAAAACCCCACCCACGCCGATTTTGGCCATTTGACCCTGGTCGAATTTTTTTCTACTCTATGGCAGCTGCAGCTCCATTTTTTCCATGCGCTTAGTGATCCCAGTGACTACCTACAAATCAAGTTTGAGCTCAATCGGGGCAATAAACTCCAAACCCAACTTGCTCTTTAAATATATTCATTTGACCTAGATTTGGGATCGAACTTTTCTCCGGCTCTATTGCAGCGAAAGCTCCGATTTTTAGCATGCCCTTAGGGACCCCAAGTGCCTACCTACAAAGCAGGTTTAAGCTCAATCGGAGTCATAGCGGCAGAGGAATCTCCTTACCCAAAACCAAAGCCATGCCGATTTTTGTCATTTGAACCGCTTTAGGATCGAACATTTTTTTCCGACTCTATGGTAGCTGCGGCTCCAATTTTTTGCATGCCCTTAGGGACCCAAAGTGCCTACCTACAAACCAAATTTGAGCTCAATCGTAGTCAGAGGGGCAAGGCAAAGACCAAACCCAACTTGCTCTTTACGTATATGTATTTGACCCAGGTTTTGGAATCGAACTTTTCACCAGCTCTATAGCAGCCTCGGCTCAAATTTTTTGTATGCTCTTACGAACCCCATGTGCCTACAGACGAACCAAGTTTGAGCCCAATTGCAGCCATAGCGCCCGAGCAACCTCCAAACCCTAAACCCAACCAACCCCAATTTTGGCCATTTGACCCCAATTAAGATCGAACTTTATTCCGAATCTATGGCAGCTGCGGCTCAGATTTTTTTGCATGCGTTTAGTGACCCCCAGTGCCAACCTACAAACCAAGTTTGAGCTAAATCGGAGCCATAAGGGCAGAGCAAAGTCCAAACCCAACTCGCTCTTAACGTAAAGGAATTTAACAAAGATTTGAAATCAAACATTTCTCTGGCTCTATGGCAGCCGCAGCTCCTATTTTTTGTAAGCGCTAAGGGACCCCAAGTGCCAACAAATGTACCAAGTTTGAGCTCAATCGGAGTCAAAGTGGCGGAGCAACCTTCAAACCAAAAACCGCACCCACGCCGGTTTTGGCCATTTGACCCCGATTTAGGATCGAACATTTTTTTCTGACTCCATGGCAGCTGCGGCTCAGATTTTTGGCATGTGTTTCGGGACCCCAAAGTGCCAACCTACAAACCAAGTTTGAGCTCAATTCAAGCCAAAGGGAGGAGTAAAGTCAAAATCCATCTTGCCCTTAACGTAATTTCATTTAACCCAGATTAGGGATCGAATTTTTTTCCGGCTCTATGGCAGCCGGGGCTCCTATTTTTTGTATGCGCTAAGGGACCCAAAGTGGCTACCAACGTACCAAGTAAGAGCTCAAATGGAGTCATAGCGAC
Source organism: Fragum fragum (assembly GCA_946902895.1). Lineage (NCBI taxonomy): Eukaryota > Metazoa > Mollusca > Bivalvia > Cardiida > Cardiidae > Fragum > Fragum fragum. Next base: position 47,452,834 of record OX336374.1, read on the forward strand.
AGAGCAATCTCCAAACCAAAAACCCCAATCATGCCGATTTTGTACATTTGACCCCGATTTAGGATCAAACTTTTTTCCAACACTATGGCAGCTGTGGCTCCGATAATTAGCCTGCGCTTAGGGACCCAAGTGCCTACCTACCAACCAAGTTTGGGCTCAATCGACCATAGGGGCAGAGCAAAGTCTAAACCCAACTTAGTTTTTACGTATATGCATTTGACCTAGATTTGGGAACGAATTTTTCTCAGGCTGTATGACAGCCGCCTCTCTGAATTTTAGGATACGCTTAGGGACTCATAGTGTCTTCTAACATACCAAGTTTGAGTTCAATCGGAGGCTGTATGGCAACCGGGGCTCCGATTTTTTTGCATGCGCTTAAGAACCCCATGTGCCTACGAACAAACCAAGTTTGAGCTCAATCGGAGTCATAGCGACGGAGCAACCTCCAAACCCAAAACCCCACCCACGCCGATTTTGGCCATTTGACCCTGATTTATGATCGAATTTTTTTCGACTCTATCGCAGCTGCGGCTCCATTTTTTCCATGCGCTTAGTGATCCCAGTGACTACCTACAAACCAAGTTTGAGCTCAATCGGGGCCATAGAGGCGGAATAAACTCCAAACCCAACTTACTCTTTAAATATATTCATTTGACCTAGATTTGGGATTGAACTTTTCTCCGGCTCTATTGCAGCGAAAGCTCCGATTTTTAGCATGCGTTTAGGAACCCCAAGTGCCTACAAACGAACCAAGTTTGAGCTCAATCAGAGACATAGCGGCGGAGAAACCTCCAAACCCAAAACCCTATCCAAGCCGATTTTGGCCACTTGACCCCGATTTAGGATCGAACTTTATTCCGACTCTATGGCAGCTCCGTTTTTTTGCATGAGCGAAGGGACCCCAAGAGCCTACAAACGAACCAAGTTTGAGCTCAATCAGAGACATAGCGGCGGAAAAATCTCCAAACCCAAAACACTATCCAAGCCGATTTTGGCTACTTGACCCCGATTTAGGATCGAACTTTATTCCGACTCTGTGGCAGCTGTTAGTCAGAATTTTTGGCATGCGTTTAGTGACCCCCAGTACCAACCTAAAAACGAAGTGTGAGCTCAATCAGAGCCATAGAGGAGGAGGAAAATCCAAACCCTACTTGCATTTTACGTTTATGCATTTAACCCAGATTTGGAATCGAACTTTTCTACGGCTCTGTGGCAGCCGCGGCTCCATTTTTTTGCATGAGCGTAGGGACCCCAAGAGCCTACCAACGTACCAAGTTTGAGCTCAATCAAAGTCAAAACGGCGGAGCAACCTCCAAACCCAAAACCCTACCCAAGCCGATTTTTGCGATTTGACCCCGATTTAAGATCGAATTTTTTTCCGACTGTATGGCAGCTTCGGCTCCAATTTTTGGTATGCGTTTAGGGACCCCAAGAGCCTACCATCATACCAAGTCATAGCGGCGGAGCAAATTCCAAACCCGAAACCCCACCCACGCCGATTATCGCCATTTGAACCCGATTTAGGATAGAACTTTTTTCCAACTCTATGGCAACTGTGGCTCCGATATTTTGCCTGCGCTTAGGGACCCCAGTGCCTACCTACGAATTTTCCTTACAACCCTACAATTGTCCTGTGAAATTTAAAGACAATTTGATAATGATTGTGAACTTCATCACACACACAAGAATGTTTTGGATGATTATCTGTAAGGCCCCTTTTCCTGTGTTTCCAATGCCAAAATTATTCCATGCATCTTTGAAGAGAATCCGATAAAGCTGTTGACTTTACTGTCTTAACAAAGATATAAAAATCAAGTTCTCATAAGGCCCCTTTTCCCGTGATATTTACTGTTGATTTTATCATTCTGTGGAAGTTGAAAGTGAACTCAATGAAATATGTGGACTTCATTATGTTTACTAGAATATTTTTAAAAAATCACATGGCCCCTTTTTACATGATACTTGATGGATTGTACCCAGTTCTAAAAAGAACCATTTAAGAGATTGTACAATCATTCTGTGAAATTTTGAAGTGAATCCGGTGAAATCAAGGGACATCATTGTGTTAGCTAGAATATTAAAAAAAGGTTTCATAAGGCCCCTTTTTATATGACACTTGCCATAATCAGATCCAATGTCATAATCAACAATTGTAATGATGGTACAATCAATCTGAGTATTTTGTGGAATTTATTGTGTTAATGAGTTTATTGTGAAATCTTCATAGGGCCCCTTTTCCCATGATACTTTACAGAACAAACCAAATTTCAAAAGGAACAATTCTAATGAAGGTACAATCATTCTTTAAAAGTTAAAGAGAATCAATGAAAACAGTGGACTGAATTGTGTCAAGATTTTTTTGTAATAAAATTTTCATATGGCCCCTTTTCTCGTGAAACAAATCAAACCTAATGTACAAAAGGAACATTCCTAATGATAGATAGTTTGAAGACAAGAGCCATGTCCGACATGGCCATCCCCAACCGTAAAAGCTTGATAGTAAACTGAAGCCAATTAGATTTAGGCTTCTTGTGCACTGCATTTCTTCTCAATGAGTTTGATAATAGCTATTATACTTTCAGAGATATGCTCAGGAAAAAATCTAAGTCTTTAAAACAACAAAGGCCAATAACTCCAAAATTATGCAAGCAAGAGTTGTGGTTCTTGTGCACTGCATTTCTCTTCAACGAGATCTATCCACCTATGTAGTTTCAAGTTGATAGCATTATACTTTCAGAGATATGCTCCATACAAGTTTAGAGAGGGAAGGATGGAATGACGGACTGAGACCATTACTATATCCCCTTCACCAAAACAGCGGAGGATAAAAATGATAAAGACTGAGGACTTTATTGTGATAATGATGTTTTTGTAATAAAATTTTCATAAGGCCCCCTTTTTGTGTCACCTAACCAATCAGACCCAATTTACAAAGGAACAATACAAATGATGGTACAATCATTCTATTAAAGTTTGAAGAGATTCTGATAAAGACTGAGGACATTCTTGTGTTAATGAGGGTTTGGTTACAATTTTTCATACAGCCCCTTTCCCTATGATACGAGAAAGATCAGGCCCAATTTTGAAAGAAACAATCCTAATGATGGTACAAACATTCTGTGAAAGTTTGAACAGAATCCGATGAAAACTGCGGATATATCTTGGTGGAAAGATATTAAAATAAAAATTTCATAAGGCTGCTTTTCTGTGATGTTTGAAGGATCAGGTCTCATGTCAGCATCAACAATCATAATTATTATACAATGATTCTGTGACGGTTTGAAGAAAATCCGATGAAAGCTCTGGACTTGGTTACAAGGATTTATAATGAAATTTTCATAAGGCCCCTTTTCCTGTGTTTCTTGACAATTTTGAAAGTAACAATCCTTATGATGGTACAATCAGTCTGTGAAAGCTTGAAGAGAATCCAGTGAAATCTGTGGAATCTAGAGTGTTCACAAAGATCTTTATATAAAATTTTAATTAGCCCCCTTTTCCCATGCTTCTTGACGGATTATACCTAATTTAAAAGGAACGATCCTTATGATGGTGCAATCATTCTGTGAAAGTTTTAAGAGAATTCAATGAATACTGTTGACTCTAGATTATTAATGAGGATTTTTTATTAAATTTTTTAAAGGCCCATTTTCCTGTGTTTCTTGACGGTTCATACCCAATTTCGAAAGGACCAATTCTTATGATAGTACAATCATTCTGTGGAAGTTTGAAAAGAATCCGATGAAAACTATGGTGTCTAGAGTGTTAACGAGGATTTCTAAATAGATTTTTTTCCATTAAATGTTTAAAAAGGCCACTTTTCCCGTGTTTCTTGACAGATCATACCTGATTTCGAGAGAAACAATCTTTATGATGGTACAGTCATTCTGTGAAAGTTTGAAGAGAATCAAATGAAAACTTTGGACTCGAATGGAACATTCCTTATGATGGCACAATAATTCTGAGAAAGTTTGTACAGAAACCAATGAAAACTGTTGACTCTAGAGTGTTAACAAGGATTTTTAATAAAAAAAATTATTTAATTTTCATAAGGCCCCTTTTCCTGTGTTTCTTGGCGGATCGTACCTAATTTCGAAAGGAACTATCCTAATGTTTGTACAATTATTCTGTAAAGTTTGAATATAATCAAATGAAAACTGTGGACTGTAATGTGTTAACCAGGATTTTTTTAATGAATTTTCATAAGGCCCATTTTCCTGTGTAGCTTGACCGATCTAACCCAATTTCAACAGACACGATCCTTATGATGGTACATTCATTCTGAGAAAGTTTGAAAAGAATCCCATGAAAACTGTGGACTTTAGAGTGTGTACGAGGATTTTTAATGGATTTTTTTAATTAAATTTCCATAAGGTCCCTTTTCCCATGTTTTTTGACGGATCTGACCCATTTTCGAAAGGAACGATCCTTATGATGGTACAATCATTCTGTGAAAGTTTGAAGGGAATCCGATGAAAACTGTGGACTCTAGAGTGTTAACAAGGAAAAGTTAAAAGAAGGCCGGCCAGGGTTAAAAGCTCTGGTCTAAGGGAAGTAAATCATTTTCCATAGACGACCATTATAACATATTCGCTTATAGCTCCGTCCAAGAGTTTGCGAGAATGACCAGACCTACTTTAAATTAAAGAACATCCATTCATACATCAAAAAAAATAAAATTTTAGTATGGCATGATCCCTTTTCTCTATGACTTTTGACCCCAATTTTGAGATGACCCTCCCTGTACAGCTATTTCTATGGGCAATTCCAAAAAACGTACCCGCTTTTAAAACCCGCTAGTCAATTGCAAAAATGATTCAAAACCGTTACTTTTGACTTCATAAATTTTCAACGGAACATAAAAGGTCCTGAAAAAATCATTGGTTTTGAATTTCAATAATATTGTCCAATCAGAGGCCACCTTGATCTTGTGTTGATATGAACCGGAGTTTCCCTATACTTACCTGACAGATGACGGAAAAATGATTTACTTCCCTTAGACCTCTGCTGTTTTCAACTCAATATGTTTACAATTGAAAAGCAATTTAATTTGTCTTCTATGAATTCCTTTAATTTGAAACAGTCAAAATTTTTAGGGCTATAATGCACTCAATTCTGTTTACATTAAATCTGACCGTATGGAAAGTTAATCAATAGATAAATACATGTATATATACATCTATATTTATGTAGAGTAAGCATATAACGATATGTAAAACAAAAATTATTGTTAACATTAGCATTCTGAAGTATTGCATGGCAATACCAAGCCCCTACCGGTATTATACATATTCCTAGAGCGATATATTTTTTGGGTGGTAAAGGGATTACTACCCCTCCAAAATATTACAGTTGTATTGGATTTTATGAGCAATTCTTAAACACACACACATACACACAAACATAAAAAATAGGCTTCTCTTTTTGTTGTTAGCTAAATTATACTTCATAACGGCATCTGTTCCAAGAGAATTAAGAATTAAGACCCTAAAGCCCAAGTAAACTTTGAACAAAAGCTTTCAAAAATCTGTCTAGGATTATGATGCTTTTCGGTTATCAAAATATTTTGCCTTGATCACTTAATGCAACCACTTTTAACAATTTGTTCAGTCAATATAACAGTGGCTGGAGCACCTTACAATGTATTCCTGGTATCTCTCTCACCAGTACCACCCTAACATCCTTTACAAGCCTTGGAAAGGCAATGGACTGCAATTAAACTCAATATTATAAATATGTAACTTATTTTGCAAAAGCATCCATATCTTGCTAAAAAATCAATGGACTGGAACAGACCTTAAACTCGTTCTGTAACTCATCAATGCTGGCTCACTTATCAAAAATTAGCTCAATACCTGCAAGTGTTAAGAAACAAGAGGGCCGTTGGCCCTGGGGCGCTCACCTGAGATAAAGGCTCTTTTTCTTTCAACAGTCTAATTTCATGTAAAGGTTAGGATTATGAAACAAGTGGGCCACAATTACTTATAAAGACTATGAACCTGGGGATCCAAAAGTCTAAATTATAAATTCCAAGGCCTTAGTGCTGATTTGAAAGAAGGAAAAAACTTTTTCCATGGGTTATAATTTCAGAAATAAGAAAGAAGTCTGTGAACTGATGCTTCATGCCTATACCCCCCCTCCCCCCGGGTCTGCCCCTGGAAACCCTAGGATCATGATTTTAGCTATTTTGTAAGAGATCAATATACTGATGCTTCATGCAAAATATCAAGGCTCTACGCCTTCTGGGTCAGGAGGAGAAGATTCTTAAAGATTATTTTGAAATTTCACTTTTGTTGCCATGGCAACCATAGTTTTTAAAGGATTTCAACTCTTTTAGCTAATTTTAAGGGGGTCCACCTAAGCAACATTTCTGCAAAATTTGGTTCAAATTGGCCCTGTGAATTGGGAGGAGATGTCATTTAAAAAATCGTTCTTTATTTCTATATAACACCCCCCCCCCCCTTGGGCTCCGCCCCTAGGGACCCGAGGATCATAATTTTAGCTATTTTGAAAGAGGTCAACATACTGATGCTTCATGCAAAATATCAAGGCTCTATGCCTTCTGGGTCAGGAGGAGAAGATTTATAAAAATTATTTCAAAATTTCACTTTTGTTGCCATGACAACCTGAGTTTTAAACAGATTTCAATTCTTTTAGCTATTTTTGAAGGGGACCACCTAAGCAACATTTCTGCAAAATTTGGTTCAAATCGGCCCTGTGAATTGAGAGGAGATGTCATTTAAAAAATCGTTCTTAATTTCTATATAAACCCCACCCCCCTGGGGCTCCACCCCTGGGGATCCGAGGATCATGATTTTAGCTATTTTGAAAGAGGTCAATATACTGATGCTTCATGCAAAATATCAAGGCTCTATGCCTTCTGGGTCAGGAGGAGAAGATTTTTAAAGATTATTTTAAAATTTCACTTTTGTTGCCATGGCAACCAGAGTTTTTAACAGATTTCAATTCTTTTAGCTATTTTTGAAGGGGACCACCTAAGCAACATTTCTGCCAAAATTGGTTCAGATTTGCCCAGTGGTTTAGGAGGAGATGTCCTTTAAAGAAATTGTTGACGGACGACGCACGACGCACGAAGCAAGACGGACGGACGCCGGACAAAAGGCGATCACAATAGCTCACTTGAGCACTACGTGCTCAGGTGAGCTAAAAAGTCTGGAAAAACTGTAATTTCCCAAGTCTAGCATCAATATCTTCCTCAAATAATCAATGGAACGGAACAAAACTTACACTTGTTCTGTAACTTATCAATATTGACTTACATAACAAAACCACCTTCATATCACAAAGGGTTTAGAAAGAATCCGGAAAGAAGAAATTTCCAGCATCCATATCTTCCTCAAAAATCAATGGACTGGAACCAAACTTTAACTTGTTCTGCAACTAATTGATACATACCCACATACCAAAAATCAACTCAATATCTTCGAGGGTTAAGAAAAAAGTCCGGAAAACTGAAATTTCCTGGCAATTTTTTAAGTCCAGCATCCATATCTTCCTCAAAAATCAATGGACCAGAACCAAACTCAAACTTTTTCTGTAACTCGTTGATGCGGACTCTCATACCAAAAATCAGCTCAATATCTTCGAGGGTTTAGGAAAAAAGTCTGGAAAACTGAAATTTCTTGGTAATTTCTAAGTCCAGCATCAGTATCTTCCACAAAAATCACTTGACCGGAACCAAACTCAAAGTTGTTCTTTAACTAATGAATATTGACTCACATACCAAAAATCAGCTCAATATTTCAGAGGGTTTAGAAAAAAAGTCTGGAAAACTAAAATTTTCAGGTAATTTTCTAAGTCCAGCGTCCATATCTTCTTCATAAATAAATGGACCGGAACCAAACTCAAACTTGTTCTGTAACTCATTGAGGCAGACTATCATACCAAAAATAAGCTCAATATTTCTGAGGGTTTAGGAAAAAAGTCCGGAAAACTGAAATTTCTTGGTAATAATTAAGTCCAGCATCCAAATCTTCCACAAAAATCAATGGACCGGAACCAAACTTATTCTTGTTCTGTAACTCATCAATGCGGACTCACATACCAAAATTAAGCTCAATATCTCCCAGGGTTAAGAAAAAAGTCCGGAAAACTGATAAATCTGGATGGAAAGACTGACGGACAGACGGACAGATGGACGGAGTGCAAAACCTATAGTCCCCTTTTGCTTCACCGGTAGGGGACTAAAAACACAGAGGACCACATAATTATGTCCGACGTACGACTGTTTATTGCTGGAGAGTAAATGAAAAGCCTACTCAAAGGGGCATAAAGCAAAAACATAAAAATAAATTAAGAGCTACCTCCCTTAAATTCATTTTGTTAATGAACAGGTGTATTTTTTATGTAGTAAGAACTTTATTATTGTCAATTCCATAATAAACATCTAACCCCCATTTCAAATTTTATAACCTTATCTTTTCACAGTTTATTTCAGAAATCAATTAATGGCCCATAATAAACACCCATATGTGGACTGTTTATTTCTATATTTTATTGGGGATATCATTTTTTTTTAAATACCTGTCATGAAACCAATTTCTTCAAATATTCAAATTAAATGGGGTTTAACACCACTTTTAACAGTATTTCTGTCATGTCTCAGCAGATGGAGCACCTACATATAGATTCCTGTATTTACCTGTCATGACACTAATTTTTTCAAATAATCAGAGTAACAGATGTATTTACCTGTCATGACACCAAATTCTTCAAATATTCAGAGTAACAGAAAATCAAAAGAAAAAGAGTCAAACTTTTGACGATGTATTTATTCTTTTTTAAATATTTCTATTTTATCTTACCTTTATTATATCAGTCAGGGGCCTAACCTGGAATCTGATTGTTATCATTTGATCTCTTTGTGATTGCCGAGAGTTGCCTAGAATTCTCTTCACATTGATAGAAACGTTATGGTTTCACTATATGTCAAAGTGTCAACACAACAACACTGACAATGCCACGGTTTTAACAATTTCTTTGGTTTCTGCCAAACATTGAAAAGCAAAAGATCATATAAGAACCAAATAAGTGTTATTCCAGCCGTTATTGAACAATAAATGTGTATATGTATATGGAATAAATAAAATATCTGAGAAATGAGCTTAAACAATTACCATACAATCCTTCATGTCTTAAAATAATATGGTGATGCAAAATTTTTGTTTAAGACATTCCCACTCATTACTCCCCAAAGATAAAAAGCTTTTGAAAAAATTGTGGAAAATGATGACATTGCTTGGCACAAGCAATTTCTTCATTTTCTACAATGTTTTCTTTCCAAAAAGACGAAAAAATCTCAAATTTCATAAATTTTAAATTGTCGTCTGCAACTTTCGATTTGGGCCAGTCTAAAATTAGCCGTCTAGTAATGGGTTAAACAAATAAGTTTTCCTTTACTTAAAATGTTTTCTATCCTATCTTGCACTTTCTTTTCATATTGTACACTTTTTTTAAATTTGGACCAGCCTGATATTTTGTTCTCTTGTAAAAGGTTAAGTGATTTCAAACAATTATTATTTTTACCATATTTACATTTGTTCTATGTATAAATTGCATATAAAACTTTTTCTAGATATTTCCAAATTCAAAGCAGTTGTAGATAGTACACGCTCTACTGGTTATCAAGTTTTCCGTTAAAGAAATCTGATAGTTAAGTAAGTTAATTGCTTAAAGAAGAATGCAAAAAGGAAAAAAAAAGGAATTTATCCCCTTTATTATTTTGAGCAATGATCCTCAAGGCCCCTTTTTTCTGTGTTTCATGAAGGATCCACTCTATTTCCAAAAGGAAGTTTCCATATGACCCTACATTCATTATGTGAAATTTTCATCAGAATCTCAAAATTATTGTGAAAATCTATGAGGCCCCTTTTCCTGTGTTTTCTGACGGATCAATTTCTTTCCAAAAGGAACTTTTCTTACATCCCTACATTATTGTCCTGTGAAATTTAAAAGACAATCTGATGATGATTGTGATCTTCATCACATACACAAGAATGTTTTGAATAATAATCTGTAAGGCCCTTTTCCTGTGTTTTCAATGCCACAATTATTCCATGCACCTTTGCAGAGAATCCGATAAAAGAGGCACATGAGGGCCTGAGACGCTCTACTGGTTATCAAGTTTTCCTTTCAAGAAATCTGATATTTAAGGAAGTTAATTTCTCAAAGAAGAAAGCATAAAGAAAAAAAATAGGACTTTATCCCCTTTATTATTTTGAGCAACTATCCTTAAGGCCCCTTTTACCGCGTTTCATGACGGATCACCTTCATTTCCAAATTGAAGTTACTTTATGACCCTACAATCATCCTGTGAAATTTTCATCAGAATCTGACAATAATTGTAGACTTTATCACATAACCAGAATTGTTTTGAATGAAAATTCATAAGGCCCCTTTTCCTGTGTTTTCTGATGGATCAATTTCATTCCAAACGGAATTTTCCTTATAACCCTACAATTGTCCTGTGAAATTTAAAAGACAATTTGATAATGATTTTGATCTTCATCACATACACAATAATGTTTTGAATGATAATCTGTAAGGCCCCTTTTCCTGTGTTTCAAATGCCACAATTATTCCTTGCATTTTTGAAGAGTATCCGATTAGAACTGTGGACTTTATTGTGTTAATGAAGATATTTGAATCAAGTTCTCATAAAGCCCCTTTCCTCCTGATACTTTGTTTGTTTAATCTTTCTGAGAAAATTTATCGTGAATCAAATGAAACATGGTAACTTCATTATATTAACTAGTATATTCTAAAAAAAATCATATGGCCTCTTTTTTATATGATACTTGACGAATTGTACCCAATTCTGTAAAAACCATCCTTGTAATCATACAATCATTCTCTGAAGTTTTGAAGTGAATCCGGTGAATTCCAGAGACATCATTGTATTAACTAGAATATTTAGAAAGTTTTTCATAAGGTTTCTTTTCATGAGATACTTGCTGTATCAAATCAACTGTCAAAAACAACAATTGTGATGAGGTAACAATCAATCTGTGTAATCTGTGTAATTTATCGTCTGAATAAGGATTTTAAAGTGAAATTTTCATAGGGCCCCTTTTCCAATAATACTTTAAAGAAACTAGATGGTTGTCCAAGGACAACTGCTGTCGAGCTCGCAAAGTTTTGTGGGTATCATGCTCCAAATAAGCACAATTTAAGTGTTTGACCTTGAGCTTTGACCTTGAACTTGAAGCTATCCAAAAAGTTCTTTCAAATGGCATATATACTCATGATGGAGAACAATTGTGCCAATCTATTTTGAAATACATCCATAATTGTAGGAGAAATGCTCTGGACAATCACAATTTTAGTGTTTGACCTTGCGCTGTGACCTTGAACTTCAAGCTATCCAAAAATTCTTTCAAATGGAACATCTTCTAATGGTGGAGAATGTTTATGCCAAGTTATTTTGAAATCCATCCATAAATGTAGGAGTAATTGTCCGAACAAATTCAGACGGACTAACTAAAGCACTAATGCATATACACCGACTTGTCATAGTAACAACTATATATCTCACTCACCGCAAGTTGGCCTGACAAAAACCAAAGGTCAAAGGGAACAATAGTGACAAAGGTACAATCATTGATGTTTTTGCCATTAAATTTTCATAAGGCCCCTTTTCTTGTGTTGCTTAACAGACTACTGATTTTTCAAAGGAACAACCAAATGATAGTACAATCCTTCTATTAAAGTTTTAACAGAAAACAATGAAAACTGTCGACTTTATTGTGGTGTAAGGATTTTAAAATTAAATTTCATAAGGCTCCTTTTCCTGTGATACTTGACGGATCAGGTGTAATGTCAACATCAACAATCGTAATTATTGTACAATCTTTCTGTGAAAGTTTAAATTAAATCTGATGAAAGCTCTTGACTTGGTAACAAGGATTATTAATGAAATTTTTGTAAGGCCCTTTTCCCCTGATACCTGACATATCAGGCCGAATTTTGGAAAGAAACAATCCAACTGATATTACAAACATTCTGTGAAAGTTTGAACAGAATCCGATGAATACTGTGGACTTTATTGTGGTACAATGATTTTAGAAATAATAAAATTTGATGAAAGCTCTGGACTTGGTAACAAGGATTTCTATATGAAATAATTTTAAAGCCCCTTTTCTTGTTTTTCTTGCCAGTTCAAACCCCATTTTGAAAAGAATGATTGTTATGACCTTATAATCATTATGTGACAGTTTCAATAAAATCTGATCAAAGCTGAGGGCTTCTGTGTGTTAACAGGGATTTTTAAAATAAATTTCCATACATCTCCTTTTCCCATGTTATTTGATACATCTGACCCAATTCCGAAGGGAACTATACTTACATGAGTATGAAGACAAACCAATGAAATCTGTGGACTTTTAAGTATTAAGATTTTGCATTTAAATTTTCATAAGGCCCCTTTTCCCATGTTTCCTGACAGATCTGACCCAACTTACAATGGTACTATCATTCTTTGAAAGTTTGAAGAGGTCTGTAAACTGTACACTCCAGAGTACTAAAGACAGTATCTTAATTAAATTTTCAAAAGGCCCTTTTTCTCATGTTTCTTGACGGATCATACCCAATTTCAAAAGGAACGATCCTTATAATAGTACAATCTTTCTGACAAAGTTTGAAGAGAATCCGATGAAAACTGTGGACTCTATCGCGTAAACAAGGAAAAGTTAACGAACAGACAGACGGATGGAAGCACACAGGGACGTCGCACGGGAAAAAGCCGTCGCAATAGCTTTCAGCTAGTAGAGCTAAAAACTAAATTATTCAACTGCACCATACAGTTTCAGAACAGTGTGTACTTGTTTTGATCCCTTGCTTGAATACTTATTTCTGGATTTCCCTTTTTTTGTGTGATGGAACATGTAAACTTACAATAACTTATTATATATCCTACTGACTGATAAAATAAAACATTGAGATTTCTTATATATGATAAAAATACTGGCAATGAAATTACACACAAAAATACAAATGACATGCAAGTATCAAAGATCAACGTGTGTTAACAAATAAACGCAAATTGATTAATTGTGGTTCACATTTAGTAAACAAGATTTCAAAAGAAACTGCAAAGGCTTAAATATCCGGATAGTAATACAGCTACTGTATAATCTTCATCTGATAACCTGTTACCAGAAAATAAAATTTTAGACTGGACCAAGCTCAAAGAAGTTGCAAACAATAAGATTTAAATGATGATTAAAAATATTTGTCTTTTTGAATAGAAAACATGGTGTATAATGAAGAAATTGCTTGTAACAAGCAATTTCTTCATTTCACACAATGTTTTGGAAAGCTTTTTGCCTTGAAGAGTGTCCAAAACTGGGATTGTATGAAATTACCTTGGCAATGCAGTACCACTAAATTTGAAAAATTTATAAATATTGAAGCAATTAATCTGTGAGTTCATTCTCACTCAGTCCACCCCTGCAGCTTTCCAAACAAAAGCTAGATTCCCATGCTGATTCTCTGTTAGAAAGGAAATAAAACTACCTAAGATCAATCAAAATTTTGGACTTGGGTCATTCACCATATAACATATAATGTGTAACGCCTTCAAAAATCAAAACAAAACAAACACACACACACAAAATAACAACAGAAAAACAGGAAGGAGATACAAAGCAGAGCTGAACATGCAGAGCAACGTATTGGACACTCAGCTGATGTACCATACAAAATTTCAAGAAAGTTGTGATTTGTGATTCATGGTCTCTAAGAAAAGTTGGGTGAAAACTGCAGTCGCAGAGATTCATAGTTGTACAGGAAAAGACGATTTAAAAAAAAAAACTTTAAACCATTTAGTCTGAAAATTTATTGTTAAAAGAGAAAATAGATGACAGAGGGGTATGTTGAATTCTGAAAGCAACATATATGACCTCTAGCTGATGAACCATACCAAGTTTGTAGTCTCTTTTGATTTATAGCTGCTGAGAAAATAATAGCAGCCAAGTGATAGTTACCAAATCTTGACAGTTGACCTTGCTATCACTATATAAAGGTCTTGACCTTGCATGTGTATTTATACAAGTAACTTCATTCTTGACATTTGAAGTACCTGTAGTTACATTTTGAAAAAAACAAGATATGTTTGTGAAACACAATGCCCCAACAACAGGACTAAACGTTTGACCGGTATGTGACCTTGACCTTATCCCATGACCTTGACCATTGACATGAGTAGATGTGTTTTATGGAGATGTATCATCATGCCAAATATGAGCATTGTACCTTGAATAGGTTGGTAGAATTTGGCAATTTTAAGTTTTTTGGTTAAGCTTTGCAGACAGACAGATAGATGGACAGACATACAGACATAGAAATAGCAAAATTAAGTTTCAACAAATATACGAGGACGGTCAGAAAATATCCAGACTTTTCATGCTCCTCTCATTCAAAGTGCAGCTTTATACACATATTATATATTGGTGAAAACTACATTCATTCACCAATAACATGGTCAGTTTATTTTCAATGATAGTTGTTTTCACACAGTATTACGCACTCTGATAAATGATAGGTGTTTTGTCTATTGTTAGAGGAACAACGCTCTGTAATTAAGTTTCTGGATACAGGCGTAAAGCCCTGCCACATCTTTCAAAGGCTGAAAAAAAGAATGTCTGATAAATGTGTATCACGTTCAACCTTCTACAATTTGGTTTCTCAGTTCGTGAAGGCAGAACAAGTGTTTGTGACAGGCCAAGGACTGGGAGGCCTTCTTAACTATAATGCCCCTCTCCAATACTACCGCAGATACAGAGGAGCTTATCAACTCTTAAAAATTGCAATCATTGTCTCACCCTCCTTATAGCCCAGACCTTGCCCCATGTGACTTTTGTTTCGAAACCTGAAAAAATTCTTTGCTGAAAAAAAATAAGACCAGGTGGATTTGATGTCTGCTGTCACACAGTATCTTATATATAGGCCTACATCATGGTTCACAACAGGAATAAAAAAATTCCCATGAAGATGGCAAAAGTGTGAAGACGTAGGTGGAGAATATTATGAAAAAGAGTAGAAAGATTTTTTTTTTTAAAATGTTGAATGGTTTTTGAGAACATGTCAAAAGGTGGAATATTTTCTGACCATCCCTCGTATATACAGACAGATGAACAGACAAACAAACAATAGTAAATTAATATGACATTGATCTAAGCAAAGCTGAGGCATAGAAATTATTACGCATCGTATGATCACTGTGTTATAGCTTGAGGTTTCTCTGTTAACTTTGTTCGCTCTATAAAACAAGCTTTTACTTCATACTATGAAGTGTTGACTTGATGATCTCAATACATTCCATAAGTTGGGGTTCTGTGATCACTAATGGTGGAGCAAATCGAATGATGTCACCATGTGTTGGCTTGGCTAACAGTCCGTTAAACAGTAACTTGCTACACACTTCAGCTGCATCATAGTCTGTAAGGATATTAAATTAAACCCATTACCAGACAACAAAATTCTAGACTGTTCCAGATTGAAAGGACTTGCAGATGACAATTTAAAGTTTATAAAAATTCTCTCTTTTTTTTCGACTTTCTGTTTAGAAAAAAAATGAAGAAATTGCTTGATACAAGCTTCTTCTTCATTTTACATAATGTTTTCCAAATTGTTTTTCTTGAGGGGCCTCCAAACTTGTCATTATGTGGGAATTGATTAACAGAAAGATTAGATTTAAACATAATGTATTTTCTAGTGAATGAAATTAGCATTGCTCACTGGAATCCTGATAAATTGATATACAATATAAGGATAAAATTGTTAGTATTTGGGGATATTAATGCTCATATTAATGCTCCATTTAATTTTGTTGGTTACTATTTTATAATTCATACACATGAAATTATGATGTCCCAGAATAAAATAAATGCTGTATTGAGTGAATCATAAAACTTTACAGAAATGTTGGTGGGAGGGCAAAATAGACAAAACCATAAAGAACTATATCTCTACAATACTAGTCGAAGGACACCTACCTTCAAGGTATGACCTTGACCTTTAACCTGAATTAAATGTGTCAAAAATATATGTTAACTTGTGATGATAAGTGGTTGTGCTAATTATCATATCTCCAAAATTATCTTACACTGATGACATTTGATAAACATTTTGTCTTAAAGTGATAAGGATTAAAATTTGGTAGATAGAGAGTGAAGGACTGGTCTGCCTTTATCAAATTATCCAAAAATGCTTTAAACCATATATGGAAACTATCCCTGCCTATAAAAGCCAAGTTTTCATCTGATCAAATTTTTCTCAACACATCTGATAAAACCTACCTTAGGATCATTCTTATGAAATATGTTGTATTGCCATCCAGTAGATTTTTAAATATTTGTCTGTAAAACCTTTGAAATTGGACAAAACCTTTGTATTTGGATAAGTCTAAAATTTTGAAAAATAGGAAAGGATTAAAGAAAAGGTTTATTGAGGGATGAACAAACACAATACCATGACAATAGATGGCAAGCCTTTAGCCGCTGGAGCTAAAAACCAAAACAATTAAAGCCGGTTGGCTACTTGAATAGCTATTTTCGTGAAACTTGGTTGCCAATAGACAAAATGGTGTTTGTGAAACAATGCAATTCTGAACTAACTGATGTGTTTAATTAGTCAATAATTTTTGTATTGATAGAGACAATGTGTAAATTCTCACATGTTTACGAATAAATGTTAAAAGAAGGCACAATTATAGTTTCTTCCAAATTTAAGCAAGTTGCTGAAAACAATTCAAACTGCATATCAAGTTATCTAAAGCCATTCTGAAAAACACAAAAAGAAGATAGAAGTTGATACATCCCCCATTTACTCCTGGGCCAAATCTACTAAGGTCCAACATGAAATTCCACTTCAATGTAAAATAGATTATATTGCAAAATTTTGTAGAAACATATAACAAACTAGATGGTTGTGCCAGGACAACTGCTGTCCAGCCTGCAAAGTTTTATAGGCATCATGCTCTGGACAAGCACATTTTTAGTGTTTGACCTTGAGCTTTGACCTTTAACTTGAAGTTATCCAAAAATATATTTCAAATAGCACATCTACTCATGATGGAGAATGATTGTGCCAATCTATTTTGAAATCCATCCATAATTGTAGGAGAAATGCTCTTGACAATCACAATTTTAGTGTTTGACCTTGAGCTGTGACCTTGATATTAGAACTATCCCAAATATATCAAATGGCACATCTACTCATGATGGAGAATAATTGTGCCAAGTTATTTCGAAATAGCTCCATAAATGTAGGAGTAATTGTCCGGATAAACACAATTTTAGTGTTTGATTTTTGCTGTGACCTTGACATTAGAACTATCCCAAAAATTCTTTCAAATGGCACATCAGTACTCACCTTTTCCAAAGAATTAACCCATTTATATTTTTCATTTTTAACTTTTTTCCTATTCTACAAAGTTTTAGACTTGCCCTATTTGAAAGAGGTTGCAGACAACAAACTAATAAGAGATAAAATTAAAATATTATAGTCCTATATCGTAGAAAATGTGAAACAAGATGTGTTTGTGAAACACCATGCCCCCGAAACAGGAATTCTTTAGAAACAGGTGATTTTTATTGTTTTTTTCTTTGTTTTAGGGAAAAGGGTTAAAATCTTGACCTTGATGAAATGACCTTCCTGCCTTGTTGAGACCTATCTACAGACCAAATATTAGCATTGTAACTTAATCAGGTTTGAAGTTATAGGAAAATGTTTAGTTGGCAGGTTAAGTTTTGCAGACAGATAGACAGACAGACAGACGGACACCGGAAAAACTATATGCCCCCGATCTTTCAATGTGGGGGCACAAAAAGAAGAATTGCTTGTTTCAAGCAATTTCTTCTAATCCTATATTTTCTGAAGTATAAAATTATGGGGACATAAAAATCAGAGATTGTACAGGAAATGGTTAAAATTTTGTTTTGTAATGAGCTACCTAGATTAACTCTCATTACAACAAGCAGGAAAAGAAATCTAACTTTGATCAGGTAAATCACTTTAGCTCAAACTAATATGAAATGAAAACCCCTATACTGACCTTTATCAATAACAATAGCGTTTAACAATCCCTTCCCACGTACAATTGACACAATTTCTTTTGGGAGTGTGGCTAACTCATTCCTCAATATTTGTCCTAGTTTTTGTGCATTTTCTGCCAGTTTCTCATCCTCAAGTACCTATAAATGATAAGACAAATTTCACGAAAAGAATAAATAAGAGAGGCAACAAAGGCTCACCTTGCTTTAATCCAACTGCTATATTTATAATAGAGGAAAGGTTGGGATCAGAAGGTACTTTGATGCAGGATTTCACACTGTTGTAAAGTGATTTGACCAAGTGAATAAGCTTACAACTTAAACCCGTATTTACAAGTTTTTTTAACAAATAATCTCTATTTTTAGTGTTAAAACTTTTTGGATTATACAATGTAGAATAAAAAATGCAATCTCCTGTGCTTTTTCATCTCTAATTTAGCCACAAAGGAACAACCCAAATGATGGTACAATCATTCTAATAAAATTGAAGAGAATCTGATAAAGACTGAGGACATTCCTGTGTTAATGAGGACTAGGTAATCATTTTTCATTCAGCCCCTTTTCCTGTGATACTAGACAGATTTAGCCTAATTTGGAAAGAAAGAATCCTTAATATGGTACAAATATTATGTGAAAGTTTCAACAGAATCCGATGAAAACTCTGGACTTTATTGTTGTATAAGGTTTTTTAGATTAGATTTCATCAGACTCCTTTTCCTGTGATACTTGACAGATCAGATCTAATGTCAACATCAACAATCACAATTACAGTACAACCATTCTGTGAAAGTTTGAAGAAAATCCAATGAAAGCTCTGGTCTTGGTAACAAGGATTATAAATTTCAAAAGGCCCCTTTTCCCATGATACTAGACAGATCAGGCCCAATTTGAAAAGAAACAATCCTAATGATAGTACCAGTGTTTTTTAAAAGTTCAAACCCTATGTGAAAAGAATGATCATTATAACCTTACAATCATTCTGTGAAAGTTTCAACAAAATCTGATCAAAGATGTGGAATTCATTGTGTTAACAGGGATTTTTCAATTAAATTTTCATATAGCCCCTTTTCCCATGTTACTTGATGGATCTAAACCTATTCCAAAGGGAACTATACATGTACTTACAAAAGTATAATTATTCTGTTTGAGTATAAAGACAACCCCATGAAATCTGTGGACTTAAAAGCATTAATTAAGATTTTTTTGATTGGATTTTCCTTAGGCCCCTTTTCCTATGTTTCTCGATGGATCAGACCCAATTTGAAAGGAACAATCCTTATGATGGTACAATCTTTCTGTGAAAGTTTGAAGTCGATCAGGTGAAATCTAGGGCCATGATGTGTTAACTAAGATTTTTTTATTAAATTTTCATAGGGCCCCTTTTCCCATGAAACTTGATGGATCAAACCCACTTCCGAAAGGAACAATCCATTTAATGTAATAATCATTCTGTGAATGTTTGAAGGGAATCCGATGAAAACTGTTGACTCTATTGTGTTTATGAGGATTTCTTAAATCAAATTTTCATAAGGCCCCCTTTTCCAGTGGTCCATGACTGATCATACCCAATATTGAAAGGAACAATCCTTATGATGGTACTATCATTCTATGAAAGTTTAAAGAAACTGATCATACCCAGTATTGAAAGGAACAATCCTTATGATGGTACAATCATTCTATGAAAGTTTAAAGAGAATCCGATGAAGACTGTAGACTCTAGAGTGTTAATGAGGATTTTTTAATTAAATTTTCCAAAGTCCCCTTTTCCTGTGTTTCTTATGATGGTACAATCATTCTGTTAAAGTTTGAAGAGAAGACGATGAAAACTGTGGAGTCTAGAGTGTTAACGAGGAATTCTTTATAGATTTTTTCCATTAAATATTCATAAGGCCCCTTTTCCCATGTTTCCTGAAGGATCATATCCGATTCCAAAAGGAGCGATCCTTATGATTATAAAATCATTCTGAGAAAGTTTGAAGAAAATCCGAAGAAAACTGTGGACTCTAGAGTGTTAACGAGGACTTTTAATGGATTTTTTAATTTAATTTTCATAAGGCCCTGTGTTTCTTGACAGATCTTACCCAATTTCGAAATGAATAATCCTTATGATAGTACAATCATTCTGTGAAAGTTTGAAGAAAATGTGATGAAAACTGTAGACTCTAGAGTGTTTACAAGGATTTTTTAATTAAATTTTAATTAGGCCCCTTTTCCCTTATTTCTTGACGGATCTGACCCAATTTCAAAAGGAACGATCCTTATGATGCCACAACCATTCTTTGAAAGTTTGAAGGGAATCTGGTGAAAACTGTGGACTCTAGAGTGTTAACAAGGAAAAGTTCAACAGACGGACAACAAACGCACAGACGCCGGACGGGAAAAAGCAAAGAGCAAAAAATGGCAATAGCTCTATTGGCCTTCGGCCAGTAAAGCTAAAAAAGGGGGTGGTTGAGTAACTGATCTTGTTCATGACACATCTCCACATTGTGATCTGTTAGTGTACCTAGTTTGAAGTTGCTAGCACTTATGGTTTAGGAGATATGGTCTGTACAATGTTACAGTAAAAACAACAAACGGCAATAACTAGAAAAGTGGGCATGGCAGAGTAATGGTTCTTGTTAATGACAATCCTCCACAATGATTTTGTTTTGTTTGAATGGAGTTTTACTCCGCTTTCAACAATCTTTCAGTTATATCGCGGCGGCTGGAGCACCTAACAATGGAATCCTGGTATTTCTCACACCAGTACTACCATTACATCCTTTCCTAGCCTCAAGCTGCTATCCCACATAGGTCTACGATTATCTACCCATTGGTGAGAGACATATAGTCGGAAAGGATGAGTGCCGCCGTTGGGAATCGAAACCCGGGACCTCTAGATTGATAGTCCGACGCGCTACCAACTGCGCTATGACGGCGGCCCTCCACAATGAGATCTATTTATTAGTGTATAAAGTTTGAAAAGTTGCGAGCACCTATGGTTAAGGAGATATGGTCAGGAAAAAAGTGTGATGGACAGGCAGACAAACTGGAGCAAACCTATAGCTCCCCAACCGGTGACAAATGGGGAATAATGAATAAGATGTATTCATGAAGCAATAAGCCCACATAAAAGCCTTTTTCTGATATATGACATTGACATTTCAAACAGATGATGATTTTTCAATGGAAGGAAACTATTTCCCATATATGAGCCATGTTTCTTCAACAGTATTGGAACAACAGCGTTAAGTCAACCATGACAAGGATCTTGACCTTGATGGATGACCTATCAACTGAAGGAAACTATGTACCAAAATTGAGCCATGTATGTTCAACAGTATTTGAATAACAGCAAAATGTTAAGATTTTGCGTTAAGTCAATCTTGATAAGTGACCTTGACCTTGATGGATGACATTTACAATAAATTTGACAAATCATAAGAATAAAGTGACATACTTGTCTATCTTATCAAGAAAGATAGGTTCGATAAGTGTTACTTGGTTAGCATTGATTGGTATTCATGTCCCAATTTTTTGGCAGCCAAAATATTTTGGTAGTGATCAAGCAGATGAGCAATATAGAATTACTTAGTAATTAATAAAAAAGATTCAGTGTGATTATTCGAGAAGTAATAAGATGAAGATCTAGTTCATAGAGCATTAGTAGGATTTGATACAGTGACCTGAATTCTTTCCAAAAACAGACAAGCCAAAAGGTTTTACCTTTAGAGCTTCCATAGCTACAGCACAGGCTAGTGGATTCCCTCCGTATGTAGATCCATGTTCTCCTGGCTTTATTGTCAACATTACCTCATCATTGGCAAGCACAGCTGATATCTGAATAAATATCATAATTACACAAGTAGCATATACATATACTATACACATGTAACATATGCATATGTAATATAACCCGTGTTATTTATACACATATAATATATACACATGTAATTGTCTGGTATTCCTGCCATATTGATTCTATCTAATGACCTAATGTTCAAATAATGACAGAAAATAAAAATACGGTAGATTTCCTAAAATTCCATAGACCCTCGTAGTTTGTATACCCTTCCCTTGCCCAAAACTATTTTCTAAAGATCCCCCCAAATTTTAAATTTTCTGTGATGAGAGAAAATGTCTTTTCAAAAATTTTGTATGACGTGATATTTTTGAATAGCGTTGATTTTTCCAAAATTTCTGGGGAAACATGATATAAAAAAGATCTGCTTTGTTGAAGAGGTAAAAATTGACAGTATGCAGAAGTACTTGAGACTTGAATCAAGGGTATTGACGGATTGTTATTTCTCAACAGATTCTGTTTACAGGGTCTTGAAGAGTTAACAATTGTATTCATTGGCATTTCTTGGGGTTCTTAAAAGCCATTTGTATACTCTTAGACTTGATTTTAGCCACAACTCTCGCAAATTAAAGTTCAAATCATGTGATACACATACATTAATGCGCACATGCCAGTTACTTTAGACGGTCTTCACAGACACCAACATGACGTCATCCATCATTCTTCAGTTTGTCTACCGGGGAAAGATATAAAGATGTTCATGTGTAAACTAACCACATTTGTTAAATGAATACTTCTTAAAAACAGTTGGCCATAAAATGTCAAGTGATTTTTAACTCTAAAATGAAAATATTGATGTCCATAAAAGTATCCGGCATTTTGAAAACAAATTATCAATTCTCCATCCATGAACACTGTTGATTTTCCTTGTTGGGCGACCGAACATTGTTACTGTGATAGTTGAAATAAGATGTAGTTACCAGGTTTTGTTTGCCTAATTGATCTTGTACATTTCTCATCATGACAATGTCAACATTGAGAGAAAAGGAACCTAGTCCAGATTACTCCGAAGAACAGTTCTCTAATATTGAAACCACTTGGCCAAACAACGGACATTTTGCTAATGATTAAGTAAAACAACCGTATATATATAAACATATTTAAAATTCTGATTAAAAGACAGTTTAAGGTAGAAACTGAACTCCTAAATTTTGCATACAGGCTTTGTGGCTGACGATGCAATTTTCAAAATTTTGTATAACAGATTTTTGATGAGACCCTTTTCCAGGAGAATAAAATGAAATTATATTTCCATACAAACTTTTGGGAAATTTACTGTACATCAAGGGATACTTATCCCATTCCCGCACAATCTTGCTTTTTGACAACCCCAACGCAGGAAACTTTGGAAAACATTGGAGACAATGAAAATATTTTCAACTGTTCATAATGTTTTCTACATTCTGTATTTTTTTTTCAAATTCCACCAACTTGAAATTGCAATCTGCAACTTTTTTCAATTTCGACCAGTCTAAATTTTTGTTGTCCAGTAATTTGCTAAAAATATTACTTTAGTAGCATCTTTTATCAGTCTTAAATTTTGGACAATTAATTTATCTCAAATCAAGCCATGCTATATTTCTTGATAAACAATTCTAGGACAATAAACAAAAAATTCCAGGATTTACAGCCAAAGTTCCTCCAGCCATTACAAAAATTAAGTATCATTTTAGCAGATCCAGAAATAAACTGGTCCATTTTACTAACTCAAATAAAAAGTTAAGGAAAATTTTAAAACTAACTTATATTTGACAAACTGCAATGTAACTATCTAAAGTTCTACTATCTAAATCAGTTGTTTTACTTCTAAAAGAGAGTAGTCATTCAGTTTTTTATACCTTTCCTGTTTGCAAAATTTTAGAAAATGTTCAAAGGTTTTCTTCAATGATTTTTCAGCTATAAATTCACAGGGATGTAAAAACAGGGATTGAACTGGAAAGGGTTAAAGAAGTTTTCTCATGTACTAGCATTCTATGTTGAAAATAAATCAGTAACATCATATAATGGGTCTATCCATTCTACCCTGCTGGAGTACAGTGGTAACCAATTTCAAAGAGATCACCAAGTTAGATCCATGCATAGCACTACTTTCCCCCCCCCCCCAAAAAAAAACAGAATTCAGTCAAATGAACTTATGATTTGACATAATGTTCAGTAGTCTGGATCAAGTATTTTATTTGATATATTTCAGAAATATGGACAATTGATAATTGTAGATAACTAAACACTTGTGCTATTAATAACATTCATTGTTACGGTTAAACCATTCCAACACAAAGACACTTTTGGATGCCCCTCAAGAAAAACAAATAGGGAAACATTGTCTGAAATAAAGAAAATGCTTGTGACAAGCAATTTCTTCATTTTACACAATATTTTCTACTAACAAGAGCCATGTCAGCCATTGCCATCCCCACTGTAAAAACTTGATAGTAAACTGAAGTCAGTTAGATTTAGGCTTCTTGTGCACTGCATTTCTTCTCAATGAGTTCGATAATAGCTATTATACTTTCACAGATATGCTGAGGACAAAATCTAAGTCTTTAAAACAACAAAGGGCAATAACTCCAAAATTATGCAAGCAAGAGTTGTGGTTCTTGTGCACTTCACTTCTCCTGAACGTGATCTATCCACCTATGAAGTTTCAAGTAAATAGCTATTATACTTTCAGAGATATGACCCAGACAAAAACTTAGTCTTTAAAACAACAAAGGGCAGTAACTCCAAAATTATGCAAGCAAGAGTTGTGGTTCTTGTGCACTGCACTTCTCCTCAATGAGATCTATCGACCAATGAATTTTCAAGTTGATAGCAATTATACTTTCAGAGATATGCTCCGGACAAGTTTAGTGACGGAAGGACGGAAGGAAGGAGACCATTACTACATCCCCTTCGACGAAATGGCGGGGGAAAAAAAAGCTGGAAAAAATCTAAAATATCATAAATGTTGAATTGCCATCTACGACTCCTTTCCATTGGACCAGTCTGAAATTTGGCTGTCAGGTAATTGGTTAATGAGGCTTATCAATACTCATTACACAGTCTTGTTTTGGAAACCAAATAAAAGGCATATAAATTTTCTTTTGCCATAAAGATTTCAGTGACTCTTCCTAACAGTGTTGCATGTCTATTGAATAACCTACCGGTAGAACACCTCCAGACAAAGCTTTTCCCAGCACAAGTATATCAGGTTTTACATTTTCGTGGTCAACAGCTAGTCTCCTGTGACATTAAACAAGAGATTATTGATGTTTTTTCATTACCAATGTTTCAGGTTTTACATTTCATAAACAGTAAAGTACTTTTGAAAAAAAAGTTTTTAATCAAATTCTTCATGACATGGTATCAATAAAACAGAAAAAAATCAATATAAATAAAGAAAAGCACTGTCACAGTTAAAAGATTAGAGCACATGAATACTTTAAGTTTCACACAAAATCTATTTGCTTTATGTATATAGAAATATTTGGTAACTTAGCAAATATACATTTTGTTAGAATTAAATCAATTAGATATTATGACATTTTTTTCTATTTGCCCATAATTTCTGCATCAAAGTAAAACTTCCTGATCATATTAACTATTTCTTGTGCCCATTCCATTCTTGGTTAATTTTCAATTTGATATTGAAAAGATTTAAATAAACAAGAAGACCAAATTGGTTCAATATCACTCCTCTGAGTATGTTGGCAAAAGGCTTTATGATATAAACAAAATATCATAGCCCTTAACCTAATTATTTCATCGAAGATTTTTTGAAGATTTTCTAATTTAATCCAATGTATATTTAAGATCCTACCTGAAGCTAATTTCCAAAGTACAGTAATTCTTTAAAGTGTTTTGTTAGAGGGTCAATAGTTGATGATTTATATCAAATATCAAATCTCTAGGCCTTAGGATTTGGGAGAAAAAGATTTTCAAAGATTCCTTCTATATTTCTATGTAAATAAGGGATTGCACAGAAAAGGGCTAATTTTCAAGATAGGGATATATTTTGAAGTATTTTGGTAGAGGGTCAAAAGATGATAATTTATACCAACTATTAAAGCTCTAGGCTTTATGATTTTGGAGTAGAAGATTTTTAAAGTTTTTCACTTGGTTGCCATCCAAAGTTCTTCATGGATTTCAATTCTTTGAAGTTTTTTAAAGAGCATGACCTAAGGATCATTTCTGTTAAGTTTAGTTAAACTTCAATGGTTAGTTTAGGAGGAGAAGATTTTTTTGTAGTTTTGAACGGATGGACATACAGATGGACTGAGGGACAGAAAGACACCGGACGATGACGGATCACTCTGTGCTCAGGTGAGCTAAAAAAAGATACCATCACTGAAAGTGATAATTCCCCCTTCATTGGCTTTATTACATAGGGAAAACATTTTGTAACTCAAATGAAGCCTTTTTTTGCAGTTTTTTCAACAAAGGGCTCTAGAAAAGTAAATGGATCATTACCAAAATACAACATGTACATCTCTGCTTAATGGCAAATTTAGAGACTGGTCCAAATTCAAAGTTGTTACAGATGTTACAGATAAAAATTTTAGTTGATGGATTTTTTTCCTTTTTGGATAGAAAACATTGTGGAGAACAAGACGCCAAACTGTCACAAGATACGCCTGTCACACTGCTTGATGTCAACTAGGAGAGGGGATTTAACCCATTCCCACTCAATGACGCTTTTAGACGCCCCGAAGAAAAAAAAGCTTTAGAAAACATTGTGGAAAATGAAGAAATCACTTGTAACAATGTTTTCTACTCAAAAAGTGAAAAAAATCCAAACTTTCGAAACCTTTGAATTGTCGTCTGCCACACCTTTCAATTTGGACTAATCATATGCTACTGACAAATTCAAGTTTAAAACACAACAATAACTCACACAAGAGGACCATGATGGTCCTAAATCGCTCCACTGGGTATGATGGTTCATGGCTTTATGATATATACAAAATAGCAAAGCCCTCTGTCTAATTATTTTGGAGAAGATGTTTAAGGATTTCTCTTTTAATCCTAGGTATATTGATGATCCCACCATATAGCACTACTTTCCTGAATATGGTAATGCTTTGAAGTATATACATCAATACACACCAAGTATAAAAGCTCTAGGCCTAATGGTTAAGGAGAAGAAGGTTTTCAAAGATATCATTATTCATTCCTAACTAAAATTAGGGATTGCACAGAAAAGGGCTATTTTTTTAAGTAATTTGGTAGAGGAACAATGGCTGATGATATGTGCCAAATATCAAAGCTGTAGGCCTTATGGTTGGGAGAAGAAGAGAAGATTTCCTTCTTCATTTCTATGTAAAATCAGGGATCACAAAGAAAAGGGCTAATTTTCAGAGTACGGTAATTCTTTGAAGTATTTTGAAGTATTTTGGTAGAGGGTCAGTAGATGATGATTTGTACCAAATATCAAAGCTGTAGGTCTTATGGTTTGGGAGAAGAAGATTTTGAAAGATATCCCTCTTTATTCCTTTCTAAAATCTTGGATTACACAGAAAATGACTCATTTTCAGAATACTGTAATTCTTTAAAGTATTTTCGTAAAGGGATGATGTATACCAAATATTAAAGTTCTATGCCTTATTGTTTGGGACAAGAAGATTTTTAAAGATTTCCCACTTTATTTCTATGTAAAATCAGGGATTACAAAGAAAAGGGCTAATTTTCAGAATTAATCATTCTTTGAAGTATTTCAGTAGAGGGTCAATAGATGATGATGTATACCGAATAGCAAAGCTCTTGGCCTTATGGTTTGGGAGAAGAAGATTTTTAAAGATATCCTTCTTTTATTCTCTGTATAATCAGGGATTGCCCTGAAGAGGGCTTATTTTCAGAGTATGGTAAATCTTTGAAGTATTTTGGTAGAGGGTCAGTAGATGATGATTTGTACCAAATATCAAAGCTGTAGGTCTTATGGTTTGGGAGAAGAAGATTTTGAAAGATATCCCTCTTTATTCCTTTCTAAAATCTTGGATTACACAGAAAATGACTCATTTTCAGAATACTGTAAATTTATAAAGTATTTTGGTAAAGGGATGATGTATACCAAATATTAAAGTTCTATGCCTTATTGTTTGGGACAAGAAGATTTTTAAAGATTTCCTTCTTTATTTCTATGTAAAATCAGGGATTACAAAGAAAAGGGCTAATTTTCAGAATATGGTAATTCTTTGAAGTATTTTGGTAGAGGGTCAATAGATGATGATGTATACCAAATAGCAAAGCTCTAGGCCTTATGGTTTGGGAGAAGAAGATTTTTAAAGATTTCCTTCTTTTATTCTATGTATAATCAGGGATCGCCCAGAAAAGGGCTTATTTTCATAATACGGTAAATCTTTGAAGTATTTTAGTAGATGGTCAATAAATGATGATTTGTACCAAATATCTAAGCTCTAGGCCTTACTGCTTGGGAGGAGAAGATTTTTTAAGTTTTTTCACTCTAATGCCATGGCAACCAGAGTTCTTCATGGATTTCAATTCATTGAAGTATTTTGAAAGAGCATGACCTAAGGATCATTTCTGTGAAGTTTTGTTGAAATTCCATGGTTAGTTTAGGAGGAGAAGATTTCTTTGTAGTTGTGAACGGCCAGACGGACGGACTGACAGACGGAGGATGGACGATGACCATTCACAATAGCTTACCCAGAGCACTTCGTGCTCAGGTGAGCTAAAAAGAAGAACAGTATAGTTGTGGTTCTTATGCACTGCATTCCGTAATCATGAAATGAATATAAGTGCCAAGTTTCAAGTCAACCAGACATAAGGATCCAGAATAATGCCAAGGACAAAGAACTGGATGCCCCTGCCCAGACTCCAGGCTGCATGATCCTAATTGGCTTTTCGAAAATGATTCAAAACTAACAATAAATTTTGCAATCATCTGAATCTTTAAAACATCAAGTTGATTGTATGCAAACCTTACAAATAATGTAAGATATATTTTGTCATCTATCCATTGTTCCCTACCTGCCTGTCCTTGCTAGGCCTGTCTGAACCTCATCAGCAATCCACAATACATTGTATTTATCACAAAGGGATCGAACTCCTTTCAAATATCCCTCATCAGGAACCACAACACCTGCCTCACCCTGGATAGGTTCCACCATGTATGCACATACATTAGGGTCTTGCAATATTTTCTATAGTACAATAGAATCTTTGTAGGAAGAACTTTTAGCAGACTTATGTAACATGTCTATTAAATATAGATAGCCCGTTTATTATGGTTCATGTATAAAATAGACTAATCCATCTGAAACATGAATCATCACAGTATCTGTCACAGCAGGTGTAAAACTAAACAAGATGAATTGTGTAAAACTTTGATACATGCTATACAAACTGACTCACAAATTAACTATTGTGGCTGTCAATCAAGGAAACAATCCACCAATCAAATGATTCATTTATACCGGAATAGAGCGTTGATCTCCAACATTGGCCACCATTTTGTTAAGCTTCTTTGTTGGTTAGGCAACTTGAGCGTTGTGATTACAGCTTATTCACTTGCTACTTGCCATAGATTTTGCAAAATAATGCTGTTTAAAATCGAAGTGGAACTTCCTGTCGGAGTCGATTGGCATGGCCAAAGTAGTAAGTGTGCAGGGCCAGCAATTGGTCAATTCCCTAGATCAACACTAATATACACGTTTGGACACATTCCAGTCTTATACAGGATTTTTGTAGGGTAGAATTTGTTGAAGAGGCCATAAAGTTGGTCATTTAGCCAGGTAGATCTTTAACAAATGATTTTTGTAGAGTAGTTTTGTTGGAGATGCTCTGAAACGATCAAGCAGGCGAGACCTTATAATAAATATCCAGTACCAGTAATCTATATTTCTCCTAGTACAATGTTCATACAAGCTTTTTGTTCACTTTTTGCACTGTATCTTACTTTGCAAATACAGTGGAATCCTGTTAAAAGCAACACTAATTTGTAAACACTTGTTGCAATTAACCAGAAGTTACTATATGAAGGAGCTATGTGTTCTTTAACCCATTCCAAAATGGCAAAATTTTAGACTGTCCCATTTTGAAAGAAGTTGTAGACGACAATATCAAGTTGATGATTTTTTTTTTTTTTTTCAACTTTCTGGGTATTAAACACTGTGCAAAATGAAGAAATTGCTTGTTAGAAGCAATTTTTTCATTTTCCACAATGTTTTCCATAGCTTTTTTTTCCTGGCGCATCCAAAAGCGTCACTGAGTGGGAATGGGTTAAATCTAATGTTTGTACATAAAGTCAGTTGCAATTAAGTGAATTGCTATTATCAAGGTTGCTATTGAGAGGACTCCACTGTGGTATGTTTTGATGAAGCCATCTTTGTCTTGCTTATTTAAAGATAAAACTTCCTACAAACATTAGAGACTTTAACAGAAATACACTCTAAACTAGAACTTGTCATAGTATGTGACTTAAATACCCCCACAAGTGCTTTCAATGTAATGAGATCTTTAACAATACAAGGACATAGCTACTGACTTTTCTTTTCTAGAAAGGAGGAGTTCGCGACAGAAAATTGGTAGTATAATTAGCCGGATATGTCTACAAAGCATAAAAAATGCGGGAATTAAGACTACAAACTTGTGTCTTGCAAAACTTCAAAATGTGGTTAATCTTTGTATAAAGTTTCAATGGTATTGAAGAAAAACTGAAGGAGGAGTTTGCACCACAAAATTGGTAGTATAATTAGCTGTATATGGCTACAAAGCATAAATAATGTCTAAGTTCAAGGGGAGATAATTCTTGAACCAGGGGGAATTTAGACTTCAGAATTGCATCCTGCAAAACTTCAACATGTTGGTAATCTTTATATAAAGTTTCAATGGTATTATAATTTCAGAGATATGCCCCGGACAAAATGCAATTGTCAGAAACAACTATGGGGAAAAAATAATAAGTATGGTAGAGTTATGGTTCTTCTGCACAGCATTTTCACTTGGTGAGATCTACACACATAAAGTTTCATAATAATACCTTTTATGCTTTCAGAGAAGAAGATTTTTAAAGATTTTGTTCTTAAATTCTATGGAAATCAGGGATCACAAAGAAAAGGGCTAATTTTCAGATTACAGAAATTCTATGAAGTATTTTAGTACAGGGTCAATAGATGATGATTTATACAAAATATCAAAGCTCTACGCCTTAGGGTTTGGGAAAAGAAGATTTTAAAGTTTTCCATCTTTATTTCTATGTTAAATCAGGGATCACAAAGAAAAGGTCTAATTTTCAGAATACAGCAATTCTTTGAAGAAGTTTGGTAGAGGGTCAATGGATGATGATTTATACAAAATATCAAAGATCTAAGCCTTAAGGTTTCGAAGGAATATTTTTAAAGATTTCCCTCTTTATTTCTATGTAAAATAAGGGATTGCACAGAAAAGGGCTCATTTTCAGAGTACAGTAATTTTTTGAAGTATTTTGGTAGAGGGTCATTAGATGATGAGTTATACAAAAAAAACAAAGCTCTAGGTCTTATGGTTTTGGAGATTTGATTGATTTAATGGGCTATAACACTGCTTTTAACAGTATTTCAGTCATATCACTGTGGCTGGAGCACCTAACTATGGATCCCTGGTATTTCTCACACAATTGCTACCACTACATCCTTTCCTAGCCTCTAGCTGCTATCCCACTTTGGTTTACGATTATCTATCCATTGGTAAGAGACAAAAGTCAGAAAGAATATGTGCCGCCGCCAAGGATTGAACCCATGACATCATATAATTGAAGATTAGGAGTCTAAACCTGTGCTATGACTGGTTTGAGAGAAGAAGATTTTTAAACTTTTCCTTCTTAATTTTTATGTATAATAAGGGATCACACAGAAGGTCAATAGATGATGATTTGTACCAAATATCAAAGCTCTAGGCCTTACGGCTCAGGAGGAGAAGATTTTTAAAGTTTTTTCACTCCGTTGCCATGGAAACAAGAGTTCTTCATGGATTTCAATTCTTTGAAGTATTTTGAAAGAGCATGACCTAAGGATCATTTCTGTGAAGTTTGGTTGAATTTCCATTGTTAGTTTAGGAGGAGAAGATTTTTCGTTATTGTGAATGGACGGACAGACAGATGGACAGACACCAGAAGATGACCTTGCTCAGTTGAGATAAAAAATAAAGGGCAATAACTCAAAATATAATTATGGCAGAGTTATTTTACTGCCCTCCATAATCATGCAATAAATACAACTTCCAAGTTTCAAGTCAATCAGACATAAGAATTGCATACAGCAAGTTCAAGTTAACAGAATTTCTTACATAATTGTCATTTCAGGTAGAAAACAATGTGGAAAATGCAGAAATTGCTTGTACCAATTTATTTCATCCTTTTCCATATTGTTTGCCAGAACCTTTTTCTCGAGGAACATACAAAAACAGTGATTTTCTGGCTAAAGAGTTTAACAACACTTTATGCTATCCTTACCTCTAAAGCTTCTAAATCATTGTATGGTACGATATCAAATCCTGGCATGAATGGTCCATAATCTCTGTATGCTGATGGGTCAGTCGATGACGAGACAGCAGCCAGAGTTCTCCCCCAGAAATTATCCTCAGCAAACACAATCCTGGCCTTATTCTGTTCTATACCCTTCACCTTGTAGGCCCATTTTCTTGCAAGTTTACAAGCCGTTTCCCCTCCTTCAACACCTTGAATGATACATACTGTTGGTTAACCGTCTCCTGTAAAATTCCTGATTTCTATGTCCCTATGATATCATACATGAGAAAATAGAATGGAAAAGAAGAAATTCCTTGTAACAAGCAATTTCTTCTTTTTCCACTATATGTCCTTTATATAGGTTGGCTACTCTTTTAAATTTTACATACTTTACAATGTCATCTGCTGCCCTTTTGAATTTGGAGAAGTCTGAAATTTTGAAAAAAAAAAAAAGTAAAGTTTATATTCACATTAAACTAAACAGTAGTTATTAAATGCTAGAAGATGGCCTTTAAAAAGGAACATTCTTAAAGTCAAGTAAATGTGAATACGGTTAGCCTATTATACTATCATTGCAATTGAAGGTTTAGGTCTAAAACTATTTATTTTAGATTGATTGGGATTGCATCCAATATGGACTTGCAAAGATACTGAAATCCATTCCTCAAGAGTAAGAGGATATCGAGATAATCTTTTTCTCTAATATCCCTTTACCTAATTAATAGGTATTTTCTGAATGATTTATTTCTAACCAACCAATCAAAAGGTCAAACGCGATTTCTGTAACTGCCACTCAGATGGGTTCATACATACGGCTTTTGTAAAACTTAATCCGTCTGGTCACGTTGCCAGATGTTGTATACAGCCTAACCCCTTTGCCTCCAGCTATTACATAATCTGATATTGATGTTCGTATTTACTATATACTATAAATTTCATTGGTTAAACTTCTGTATAAAACTTGACAAACAAATTTTGATAGAAAAGAAAACAAGTTCTTCCCCCCACTTTTTTTGATAACTTGACACCGCCTGTACGCTAAATATATCACTAGTTAGATTAAACAGGTTAACGGGTGGAAATTTCTCGATCCAGGTAAATTTTAGACCATAAGACGGATTTAAACTCTGTATTCAGTATTTGAGAGAGCTAAGATAACTTGTCTCTCGTTTGTGTGTCGTTCTGTGTTATTGAGTATACTTTCTGGTAAAATCAATACTTTAATCAAAGAATCACTCATTTTTCTTTAATGTGATCCATCAGGCCGACGAATCCAAAGTCATTATGGGTAACTGGGAGCATTAATTGTGACCTAGCCGGTGAAGAAGGATAGTAAAATCTTATTCCTTGAACACCTATACCATGTTATTCAGCAATGCATTGTATATAGCCAGGTACGACCGAGGAATTGCAACCCTGTCTTCCGATTGACTGTACGTATTAGTGACATGCGTACAGTATCAGTTGTGACAGGTCGCAGAAAAATCTGTACGACTAGTGACAGTTTAAAATATAATTCCCGGCAGTTTATTTCATCTGCTATCCCGTTAATTTCGATAGTCTTTGGGTTTGCAGGCTAATAATGCCAAATGCTGATCCTATAAACCTTTGTATATATATATGCACATAATAATACCGTTATACAAGCTAACTCGTGTTGTTTTTTTTTGTCTTTTAGAGCTTCTTTAGTTCTTCTATCTGACTGTTTTTCAGGGGTATATATGATTTTTACGATGTTCATTTCGTAGCAGCTAAAACTATGTAAATACAAATAGGGAAACAAGCTTTGTCAACTGCTTGTCGATGTAAACCGCACTCTGCATACAATACTACTACTACTGATAATAATAATAATAATAACAATTATTATTATCATTTTTATTATTATCGCTATATTTCAGGACAACATATTTCACACAAGTACCAGTTTTTCACACAGTCCTCTTACCTGGTGAATAAGCCTTCATTCATTTGACTTTGAGATTATTACAGGTCCATCGTCAGTTTGCCAGGGAGCTCATACCATATTTTCTTGAGGGCCTTTAGGTAAATATAGAATGCCAGGGGATATGCTTGGCAACGCAACCGTGGGCATGTTTATTTCAAAACACAAAATAGACCTAATTAGAACTGATGTCAAAAGTTTTTGTCATTCTACTAGTCTGCTAATGATTGCGATCGCACGCATAACTGTAGTAATAAAGGTTTCAGAACTTGGGCTTAATTGAATACTTTGAAACTTAATATTGGAGATAAACAATTTATCCCAGTACATAAGTCTTTAAGAAGAGTACATGTACCATGCCAATTTAGAGGTGCGCCACTAGTGGCATAATCCATAAAATATAATCGGCTGAACCTTGTATATCATTATAGATCACACAATTGGACGTGTATGAAAATGAAGTGCAGCCCGATTGTCTTTGATCGGGTCTGCAAAATTACATGATTCATATCGCTCTAATTCTTTCACCCTTGACGCACCTCACAGAAGTCAAAGTATTAAACATGCGCTGATCCAGAAACTTTTCCAAGAGGGGACCCACACTCCAAACAGGGGTCTGACAAAAAAAGGAGTAAAATAATTTGCATCTTCAGACAAAAAAGTAAAATTCACTGATTGCCTGTGATTAATTCCAATTTGCAGATAGAAGCACAATAAAATGTAAAACAGACATGAAAATTGCGTTCATTTTGCAATTTATTATCAAAAACCACGTTTAAATCCATCTTGAAGTCTAAAATTTACCTTGATTGAGAAATTTCCACCGTTAAACTGTTTAGTCTCACTAGTGATATATTCAGCGCACAGTTGGTGTCACTTCCGATTTGGCTCACTGTACGGTTATATACACAGTGATTTAGATAACCAAACATTCTAACTACATCTTATATAAGATCAAATTTTATACCCAACGCCTTGAAAATTTGTCTAGACTTATTATCTAGCAAACAGCTAAATTCCGAGTTTTAATTTCTTAAATCTATGTACTACTGATTTAACCCATCCCGACATGATAAAATTTTAGACCAGTCCAAATTCAAAGAAGTTGCACACAACAATTTAAAGTTGATTAAATCTTTAAAATCTTTGTCTTCTGTGCTAGAAAACGTGGATAATGAAGAAATTGCTTGTGACAAGCAATTCTTCATTTTCCACCATGTTTTCCAAAACTTTTACATTGAGAGGCGTTTAAAATTGTCACTGTGTGGGAATGGGTTGACCAAGAGGCAATTTTTAAAATCGACGAATATATATCAATCAATAAAGATTCCTTTTTGTATTAATCATTTCCACTAAAGGTTGCAAATGAAGGAAATGGTTAAATGTGCAACCGTGCATAATTAGCAGACAATTACATCCTTGGGGCCTGTGGACAAGGTGGACTGTATTCCGAGACTCCGCCCCTTTTAATCTGATTGGTAAAAAACCCTCTGATTAGCCAGCCTCATTTTCTATTCTGTGATGTCCCGCATACAGAAATTCTCTATTCAATGTGCCAAGGGTTAGATAAGTAGAACATTTGTCGCCGTTGGTACGACAAGATCCCGCAATCCAAGCGTGGTTAAATCTACCTGAACTGTAACTTAAAAGTAGGTTGCGCAAAGGAATGTTTCCATTTCACAAAAGTTTCAATGCGTGTAACAGGTCATAGATTTTCTTTTTAAATGTGTATGGAAATTGGGTATGTTTGCATTTATCAAATGACCTTAGAGACTTCTCCATCTATCTTCTGCTGCTTTGCATTGGAAATGAAAAATATGGGTTTCTATATGGGTCACTAAAAGACAATACAACACAAGACCAGACAGATTATATCAATGCTAAGTATTACTAAGTAATACTAATGTATAATTGATTCATTATGTTTCTATACTAAGGGAAATGTTTACACAAAAATATGTTGTTCAAAAAAAAATAATGCCACTAAAGTCTGATACATTTTGGTTTGATTCATTATGATTCTCGATTTAGGAAAATAGTTTACACAAAAATATATTGTTCAAAATAAAATTAAGCCAGCAAAGTTTGATACCATTTGTTTTGATTCATTATGTTTCTACACTTAGGAAAATGTTTACCCAAAAATATATTGTTCAGAATAAAATTAAGCATGTAAATTTGACACCCTTTGGTTTGATTCATTATTTTTCTACACATAGGAAAATGTTTTCCCAAAAATATGTTGTTCAAAATAAAACTAAGCTGTTAAAGTTTGATACCATTTGGCAATCAGTATTTACATCCTTGGTCCTGGATATCTTGGCAACATTGACAACAGATATCTTTTAGATAAAATGTAAGTAAAGAGCTTATTTAATCCTTTTATCATGAGTAGTTTTTATGAAAAGGAAGTAATAACTGTTTAATTGATCTGCCAAGGCTGAATTTTTGCACCATTGTCTCAAAAAAATAATAAAAGTCCCTAGTTTTTTAACACCAAAGGTACACTGGTCCCTTGGTCCAAATCCCTTGTACACATGTAGTTATATTGTTAGTGTGGTCCATCAATTTTGTAAAATATCCCCTCTTTTCCTTCACCATGGGGTCATCGTCCCCTTGATTTCAAAACCTGAGCAGATCACTGCAGCTTAAAACAGACATATTTCCTGACTAATAAGGCTCTATAAATAATACACAAGAAGGTTAGCTCGTTGAACCTTATAACTCAGAAAAGTGGTTATTTTCTTAATAACCAACAGCTAGAAATTGTTATTATAATTCTATCACTAGCTTGTACTTATCCATGGAAATTAAATGCTGATGTACTTAAGCAATATTAAGTGTTAATTAGTTCCCTTCTGTTTATTGATGTAAACAAATCCCTACTGTCAGTCGATAAATACAGAAACAAAGCCGATTTGATTTGATGTGTTGTTTTTAACTGTTAGTATCATATATTTCCAAAACACTTGTGGTGATTGGATTAAATAAGCACTGCGGTTATAATTTCATTTTGAAATGTTGAAGCATTGTAAAGGCCACCATAACCCTTGAAGGACATATACCAAATGCCAAAGTTTATTTTGAAAACCATTTTCTTGTGTAAACATAAGAAATCAATAAATATTTATGTATACTTAGTACTGATATAATCTATCTGATCTTGTTTGGTATATTTTTGGCGCTACTTGGAATCTCTGTAACTTTCTATCCTGATGGATAACAACAATAGAACAAGAGGACCATGATTGTCTTATAACGCTACCCTGAGTATGATGGCTCAAGGCTTATACAAAATATCAAAGCCCTTTAATACTAGGACATTGAGGATCCCATCATGAAGCGCAGTTTTCCTGAGTATAGTAATTCTTTGTAGTATTTGGTATAGGGTCAATAGGCATTCGTACATACCAAATAACAAAGCCTAATGGTTTAAGAGCAGAAGATTTCCAAAGATATCCTTCTTCATTCCTACCTAAAATCAGGGATTGCACAGAAAAGAACTTATTTTCAGAATATGGTAATTTTACGAGATATTTTGGTAAGCAGTTGATAGGTATTGATACACACCAAATATCAAAGCCATAGGCCTTACGGTTTGAGAGAAGATTTTCAAAGATTTCCTTCTTTATTAATATAATTATATAATAAGGCATCACACAGAAAAGGGCTAATTTTCAGAATACTGTAATTCTTTGAAGTATTTTGGTAAAGAGTCAATAGACATTGATACATATAAAATATTAAAGCTCTAGGCCTTATGGTTTGGGAGTGAAAGATTTTCAAAAATTTCCTGCTTTATTTCTAATTAAAATCAGGGATAACACAGAAAAGGGCTAATTTTCAGAGTACTGTAATTCTATGAAGTATTTTGGTAAAGGATCAATAGATGATGTTTTATACAAAATATTAACCCTTTCCTGTTTCTTGAAAATTTAGACTTGTACAAATTGAAAATAACATCAACGTAAAATCCAAAGTTAATACAGGAAAGGGTTAAAGCCCTTGGCCTTATGGTTTTGGAGAAGAATATTTTCAAAGATGTCCTTCTTTATTTCTATGTAAAATCAGGGATTGCACAGAAAAGGGCTAATTTTCAAGATATGGTAAATCTTTGAAGTATTTTGGAAGAGGGTAAAAAGATGATGATTTATAAACAAGAGGCCCATGAGGGCCTGAGACGCTCTACTGGTTATCAAGTTTTCCGTTAAAGAAATCTGATATTCAAGGAAGTTAATTGCTCAAAGAAGAATGCATAAAGAAAACAAGAGGACCATGATGGTCCTAAATCGCTCACCTGAGGTATCTCCAAATTATAGTACTTTTTAGTATAAAAAAGACACAACTTGAGCAAAATAAATAAAAGATATATAAGATTTTTGGCTTTGTACAAAACAATCCATAAATGCTTTACAATAAGAATGAATGCCTTTGGCTTTATAGTTTAATCCATTACCAAACTATCCAAGACTTTGCCACCCTCAGGGAAAACAGGTTTGAAAAATACATAGTGAGAAAGGGAGTGACAAGCAATTTATCCATTTCTCACAGTGTTTTCTACCTGAAATTCTTTGTATTTAGATTTCAATTAAACTCTAATTACTGTCTGCAACTTCAATGGGTGTGATTTTAGCAACCTATGTAGAGAACAATATGGAAGTACTATAAATCAAAATATGAATGCATTACAACTTATACATGAGGAGTGGAAAATATTTGAACATGCTCTTATTGAGAGTTTTTCATATCCTTGGATGCCTTTGGAAGGGCCATGTTTGTCAAAAGGATATAAACATGGTAGATAACAATAATGTTATCCTTTGTTTTTAATGTAAATGCTCTGGAACCTATATTTAAGAAGAATTCTTTCAATGCAATTTACGCAAATTTCAACCCCAGGAACAGAGACATTTTTATCCTAAGAGCATATTTTACTGTTACGTAGTACAAAATTATTTAGTCATGCTACATACCAAATATGTATGCCCTTCACCTTATTTTTTTTTTAGAAGGAGAAGACTTTTGATGTTGCTCTAATTGGGCGTTTTCAAAAAATTTTGACCTCTGGGGCAGTGCCATGTTTATCCCAGGGCTAAAATTTTAGCTAACATGGTAGGGAACCATCTCGATAAAATGTTAAAAAAAACTTGGTTGAGAACCATATGATTAAGCTCTATATAAAATATAAATGCCTTTGGCCTTTAGCCTTGTAGTCTGTTAAAAAAAAGACAACAAAGATTTTCTAAAATTTCCCATTTTCATATGCCTCAGTTACAAGAGTTCACGGAATTATATTCTTTTAACAACTTTTGAAGAGCTTAACCTAAAAAACATCCCTGCAAAGTTTTAGCTTGATTGGCCTACTGGTTTAGGAGGAGAAAAATTTTAAAGATTTTTACAGATTTACTTAAGATTCCCATTTTCACATGCTGCGGCATCCAGAGTTTTTGATGGAAATAATTCTTCTAACATCTTTTGTAGAACTTCACCCAAGGAGCATCTCTGCAAAGTTTCAGCTTGATTGGCCTACTGGTTTAGGAGGAGAAGATTTTTAAAGATTTTTACAGATTTACCAAAGATTCCCATTTTCACATGCCTCCACAACCAGAGTTTTTGACGGAATTAAATTCTTTTAACATCTTTTGTAGAACTTCATCCAAGGAACATCTCTGCAAAGTTTCAGCTTGATTGGCCTACTGATTTAGGAGGAGAAGATTTTTAAAGATTTTTACAGATTTACTAAAGATTCCCATTTTGATGGAAATAATTCTTCTAACATCTTTTGTAGAACTTCACCCAAGGAGCATCTCTGCAAAGTTTCAGCTTGATTGGCCTACTGGTTTAGGAGGAGAAGATTTTTAAAGATTTTTACAGATTTACCAAAGATTCCCATTTTCACATGCCTCCACAACCAGAGTTTTTGACGGAATTAAATTCTTTTAACATCTTTTGTAGAACTTCATCCAAGGAACATCTCTGCAAAGTTTCAGCTTGATTGGCCTACTGATTTAGGAGGAGAAGATTTTTAAAGATTTTTACAGATTTACTAAAGATTCCCATTTTCAAATGCCACAGCAACCAGAGTTTTGGACAGAATTAAATTTTTTTAACAACTTTTGTAGAACTTCACCAAAGGAACATCTCTGCAAAGTTTCAGCTTGATTGGCCTACTGGTTTAGGAGGAGAAAATTTTTTAAGTTTTTTACAGATTTATTTAAGATTCCCATCTTCACATGCCGCGGACACCAAAGTTTTTGACAGAATTTAATTCTTTTAACAACTTTTGTAGAACTTCACCCAAGGAACATCCCTGCAAAGTTTCAGCTTGATTGGCCAACTGGTTTAGGAGGAGAAGATTTTTAGAGTTTTTTTCAGATTTACTAAAGATTCCAATTTTCACATGCCGCAGCAAACAGAATTTTTGACGGAATTTAATTCTTTTTAACAACTTTTGTAGAACTTCACCCAAGGAACATCCCTGCTAAGTTTCAGCTTGATTGGCCTACTGGTTTAGGAGAAGATTTTTAAAGATTTTTACAGATTTATTTAAGATTCCCATTTTCACATGCCGCAGACACCAATGTTTTTGACAGAATTTAATTCTTTTAACAACTTTTGTGGAACTTCACCCAAGGAACATCCCTGCAAAGTTTCAGCTAGATTGGCCTACTGGTTAAGGAGGAGAAAAATTTTAAAGATTTTTACAGATTTACTCAAGATATCCATTTTCACTTGCCGCAGCAAACAGACTTTTTGACAGAATTAAATTCTTTTAACAACTTTTGTAGAACTTCGACCAAGGTACATCCCTGCAAAGTTTCAGCTTGATTGGCCTACTGGTTTAGGAGGAGAAAATTTTTAAAGATTTTTACAGATTTATATAAGATTCGAATTTTCACATGCCGCGGCACCCAAAGCTTTTGACCGAATTTAATTCTTTTAACAACTTTTGTAGAACTTCACCCAAGGAACATCCCTGCAAAGTTTCAGCTTGATTGGCCTACTGGTTTAGGAGGAGAAAATTTTTAAAGATTTTTACAGATTTATTTAAGATTCCAATTTTCACATGCCGCAGCAAACAGACTTTTTGACGGAATTTAATTCTTTTAAACAACTTTTGTAGAACTTCACCCAAGGAACATCCCTGCAAAGTTTCAACTTGATTGGCCAACTGGTTTAGGAGGAGAAGATTTTTAAAGAAATTGTGGACGGACGGACAGACGGACAGACAGACGAAGGACAACGACCGATCACAATAGCTCACCTTGCACTTTGTGCTCAGGTGAGCTAAAAAAGGGGCTTTATCCCCTTTATCATTTTAAGCAACAATCCTCAAGGCCCCTTTTCCCATGTTTCATGACGGATCCACTCCATTTCCAAAAGAAAGTTACCTTATGACCCTACAATCATTCTGTGAATATTTCATCAGAATCTGACAATAGTTGTGGACTTTATCACATAAACAGGATTGTTTTGAATGAAAATCAATAAGGCCCCTTTACCTGTGTTTTCTGACAACCCGAC
Organism: Fragum fragum; assembly: GCA_946902895.1. Classification (NCBI taxonomy): domain Eukaryota; kingdom Metazoa; phylum Mollusca; class Bivalvia; order Cardiida; family Cardiidae; genus Fragum; species Fragum fragum. Next base: position 47,494,653 of record OX336374.1, read on the forward strand.
AATTGTCCTGTGAAATTTAAAGGACAACTTGATAATGATTGTGATCTTCATCACATACACAAGAATGTTTAGAATGATAATCTGTAAGGCCCCTTTTCCTGTGTTTGGAATGCCACAATTATTCCATGCATCTTTGGAGAGAATCCAATAAAACTATTGACTTTATTGTGTTAACAAAGATATTAAAATCAAGTTCTCATAAGGCCCCTTTTCCCGTGATATTTTACTGTTGGTTTTATCATTCTATGAAAGTTAAAAGTGAATCCAATGAAATATTGGGAATTCATTATGTTTACTAGAATATTTAAAAAAAAAATCATATGTCCCCTTTTTACATGATACATGATGGATTGTACCCAGTTCTGAAAAGAACCATCTAAGTATTTGTACAATCATTCTGTGAAATTTTGAAGTGAATCTGGTGAAATCAAGGGACATCATTGTGTTAACCAGAATATTTAAGAGAGTTTTTCATAAGGCCCCTTTTTATGTGACCCTTGCTATAGTCAGATCCACTGTCAAAATCAACAATTGGAATGATGTTACAATCAATCTGTTTAATCTGTGGAATTTATTGTTTTAAAGAGTTTATACTGAAATCTTCATAGGGCCCCTTTTTATCATGATACTTTACAGAACAAACCAAATTTCAAAAGGAACAATTCTAGTGAAGGTACAATCATTCTTTAAAAGTTAAAGAGAATCAATGAAAACAGTGGACTGAATTGTGTCAAGAATTTTTGTAACTAAAATTTCATAAGGCCCCTTTTTCTGTGAAACTTAACAAATCAGACCCAATGTACAAAGGAACAATCCTAATGATAGTTTGAAGAAAATGATAAAGACTGAGGACTTTATTGTAATAATGATGTTTTGTAATAAAATTTTTATAAGGTCCCTTTTCTTGTGTCACTTAACCAATCAGACCTAATTTACAAAGGAACAATCCAAATGATGGTACAATCATTCTATTAAAGTTTGAAGAAAATGATAAAGACTGAGAGCATTGTTGTGTTTTTGAGGATTTGGTAATAATATTTCATAAAGCCCCTTTTCCTATGATACTAGACAGATCAGGCCCAATTTGGAAAGAAACAATCCTAATGATGGTACAAACATTCTGTGAAAGTTTGAACAGAATCTGATGAAAACTGCAGACTTTATCTTGGTGTCAAATTTTTAAAATAAATTTTCATAAGGCTCCTTTTCCTGTGATACTTGAAGGATCAGGTCTCATGTCAGCATCAACAATCGTGATTATTGTACAATGATTCTGTGAAGGTTTGAGTAAAATCCAGTGAAAGCTCTGGACTTAGTTACAAGGATTATAGATAAAATTCTCTAAAGGCCCCTTTTCCCATGATACTAGACAGATCACGCCTAATTTGAAAAGAAAGAATCCTCATGATGGAATAATCATTCTGAGAAAGTTTTAACAGAATCTGATGAAAACTGTTGACTTTATTGTGGTACAATGATTTTAAAATTAAATTTCATAATGCTCCTTTTCCTGTTTTCATTGACGGATCACGTCTAATGCAATTATCAACAATCATTTTTATTGTACAATTATTCTGTGAATGTTTGAAGAAAATCCGATGAAAGCTCTGGACTTAGTAACAAGGATTTATAAATGAAATTTTCATAAGGCCCCTTTTCCTGTGCTTCTTTACAGTTCAAACCCTGTTATGAAAAGAATGATAGTTATGACCTTCCAATCATTCTGTGAAAGTTTCAACAAAATCTGATCAAAGCTGTGGGCTTTATTGTGTTAACAGAGTTTTATTAATTGAATTTTCATATAGCCCCTTTTCCCATGTTACTTGATGGATCTGAACCAATTCCAAAGGGAACTCTTCTTACAAAAGTATAATTATTCTGTTTGAGTATAAAGACAACCCCATCTCATCTGTGGACTTACAAGCATTAATTAAGATTCTTTTAATTGAATTTTCCTAAGGCCCCTTTTCCTATGTTTCTAAATGGATCAGACCCAATTTGAAAGGAACAATCCTTATGATGGTACAATCATTATGTGAAAGTTTGAAGTCAATCATGTAAAATCTAGGGCCATTACGTGTTAACTAAGATTTTTTTCATTAAATTTTCATAGGGCCCCTTTTCCCATGAAACTTGATGGATCAAACCTACTTCCGAAAGGAACAATCCATTTTAATGTAATAATAATTCTGGGAATGTTTGAAGAGAATTTGTTGAAAACTATGGACTCTATTGTGTTAATGAGGACTTTTTCAATCCAGTTTTTATCGGGCCCCTTTTTCCCGTGGTCCTTGACTGATCATACCAAATTTTGAAAGGAACAATTCTTATGATGGTACAATCATTCTGTGAAAGTTTGAAGTCAATCAGATGAAAACTGTGGACTCTAGAGTGTTAACAAAGATCTTTGAATTAAATTTTAATAAGGCCCCTTTTCCTATGTTTCTTGAGGAATCATATCCAATTCCAAAAGGTACAATCCTTATGATGGTACAATCATTCTGTGAAAGTTTGAAGAGAATCCGTTGAAAATTTTTGGCTCTAGATTATTAATCAGAATTTTTTATTAAACATTTCATAAGGCCCCTTTTTCCTGCGTTTCTTGAAGGATCATACCAAATTACGAAAGGAATAATCCTTATGATAGTACAATCATTCTGTGAAAGTTTGAAGGGAATCCAATGAAAACTATTGACTCCAGAGTGTTAAAGAGTATTTCTTAAAAGATTTTTCAATTAAATTTACATTAGGCCCCTTTTTCTGTGTTTCCTGATGGATCTGACCAAATTCACAAAGGAACAATCCTTATGATGGTACAAGCATTCTGTGAAAGTTTAAATACAATCTGATGAAAACTGTGGACTCTAGAGTGTTAACGAGATTTTTTTAATTAAATTTTCATAATGCCCCTTTTCCCATGTATCATGACAGATCAGACCCATTTTCGAAAGGAACGATCCTTATGATTGTGCAATCATTCTGAGAAAGTTTGAAGAGAATCCGATGAAAACTGTGGACTCTATCTCGTAAACGAGGATTTTTAATGGAGTTTTTAATTGAATTTTCATAAGGCCCCTTTTCCCGTGTTTCTTGACTGATCATACCCATTTTCATACCCATTTTCGAAAGGAACTATCCTTATGATGGTACAAACATTCTGTGAAAGTTTGAAGAGAATTCAATGAAAACTGTGGACTCTGTCGCGTAAACAAGGATTTTTAATGGAATTTTAATTAAATTTTCATAAGGCCCCTTTTCCCATGTTTCTTGACGGATCAAACCAAATTTCGAAATGAACGATTCTTATGTTGGTACAATCATTCTCTGAAAGTCTGAAGAAAATCTGATTAAAACTGTGGACTCTATCGCGTAAAACAGGAGTTTTTTAATTGAATTTCTTAAGGAATTTTCATAAGGCCCCTTTTCCCGTGTTTCTTGACTGATCATACCCATTTTAGAAAGGAACGATTCTTACGTTGGTACAATCATTCTGTGAAAGTTTGAAGAGAATCTGATGAGAACTGTTGACTTTATCGCGTAAACGACTATTTTTTAATTAGATTTTCATAAGGCCCCTTTTCCCGTGTGTCTTGACGGATCATACCAAATTTCAAAAGGAACTATCCTTATGTTGGAACAATCATTCTGAGAAAGTTTGAAGAGAATCCGATGAAAACTGTGGACTCTATCGCGTAAACGAGGATTTTTAATTGAATTTTTAATTAAATTTTCATAAGGCGCCCTTTTCCCGTGTTTTTGAAGGATCATATCCATTTTCGAAAGGAACTATCCTTATGATGGTACAATCATTCTGTGAAAGTTTGAAGAGAATCCGATGAAAACTCTGGACTTTATCGCGTAAACAAGGATTTTTTAATTAAATTTTCATAAGGCCTCTTTTCCCGTGTTTCTTGACGGATCAGACCCATTTTCGAAAGGAACGATCCTTATGATGGTACAATCATTCTGAGAAAGTTTGAAGAGAATTCGATGAAAACTGTGGACTCTATCGCGTAAACGAGGATTTTTAATTGAATTTTTAATTAAATTTTCATAAGGCCCCTTTTCCGGTGTTTCTTGACGGATCATACCAAGAGAATCCGATGAAACCTGTGGACTTTAGCGCGTAAACAAGGAAAAGTTTAACGGACGGACGACAGACGGACGGATGGACACACGCACGGACGGGAAAAAGCCATTGCTATAGCTCTAGTGGCCTTCGGCCAGTAGAGCTAAAAACCAAAGCCCTGGGCCCTTTAGTTTGGGAGGAGAATTTTTTTTCAATTTTTCCCAAAATTGCAACGGCTACCAAAGTCCTTCATAGATTTCAATTCTTTGAAGTATTTTGAAAGAGCATGACCTACAGATCATTTCTGGGAAGTTTGGCTGAAATTCCATGGTTAGTATAGGAGACGAAAATTTCATTGTAATTGTGAATGAACAGATGGAGCAGATGGACGGATGGACACCAGACAATGACCAATCAAAATAGTTCACCCTGAGCACTTTGTTTTTCAAATGTTTGAAAATACACTGCACAGATCTCTACAAATTCCTCATACTCTAGAAAGATGTTGTAATATACCTGTGTTCATTGGTAAAATCTTATCAAAACCAAACAGACTTGTTGCAAATTCCTCATACTCTCCAAGCAAGTTGTTATAAAACGCTCGGGAAGTGAGAGTCAAATTGGAAGCCTGGTCTGTGAGAGCCTGTTGGAAAAAAGATATGATACACAAGTCATCATCTCATAACACAACTTAACATTTTAGCACATGAATCAATACTTCTCAAATTAAGACAACAAGGACTCAAACTTCCTGCATTCCACAAAATTTCTTTATGTTGAATAGACTTATTCCATTTCTACACAATCCTTCCTTTTTACACCCGTCAAGAATGAAGCTCTGAAAAGCATTGTGAATAATGAAGAATTGCTTGTCACATTTTCAAAAATGTTTTCTACAATAAAAGACAAAGAGTTTTAAAATTTCATCCACTTAAATTGTCATCTGCAACATCTTTCAATTTTGACAAGTCTAAAATTTTGGTGTCGGAATGGGTTAAACCACATTAAACATTTCTTATGTATAGATCTTGATTCTCCTGTTACATCTGATCTCTTTTATAAATACTTGTTCAAAGAGCTCATTGAAAGTCTTTATACAAATAATTTAATTTTTAGTTTCGTATATAAATAATGAGCATTCTGATTGGCAAAAAAAAGTATTCATACCTCCATGAAAAAAAAATTGAGCACACAGCTATTTTGTTTGCTTCAACAAAAAGATAGTTCAATAAAAATTTTATCAAAATTGGTAAAACAAGATCTATGTCGGACATGGCCATCCCCTGCATTAAGCTTGATAGTAAACTGAAGCCAGTTAGATTTCGGCTTCTTGTGCTCTGCATTTCTTCTTAATGAGTTTGATAATAGCTATTATAGTTTCAGAGATATGCTCAGGACAAAATCTAAGTCTTTAAAACAACAAAGGGCAATAACTCCAAAACTATGCAAGCAAGAGTTGTGGTTCTTGTGCACTGCACTTCTCCTCAACGAGATCTATCCACCTATGAAGTTTCAAGTTAATAGCTATTATACTTTCAGAGATATGCCCTGGACAAAATCTAAGTCTTTAAAACAACAAAGGGCAATAACTCCAAAATTATGCAAGCAAAGTTGTGGTTCTTGTGCACTGCACTTCTCCTCTCAAGTTGATAGCAATTATACTTTCAGTGATATGCTCTGGACAAGTTTAGTGACGGAAGGACGGAAGGACGGAATGATGGGCGGAGACCATTACTATATCCCCTTTGATGAAACGGCAGGGAATGATAATAACTTATTTCCCTTGATATCATTAAATAATAAGAATTGAAGAGAATTTTTTTTTTGTTTTCATGGAGGCATGTGTGAATCTGCTTTGTGTATTCATACAGTGTGATTAGTTTTTTATTTCATACCCCCATGAAAACAAAAAATACTCTCTTCATCTCTTAAAGAATACCCGGTATATCACAGTTGTCTAAATTAAAACTTGTAAATTCAAAACCAACATGATTACATGGCTTTAAAAAGATGAGATCTATTCTTTAGCGAACGATGCTTAACTATGATAACCCACTGCCAATCTGGCATTTTGACACTCTTAAGAAAAAAGCCTTAGTACAACATTGAATTTGACATTCATTGCCTAAAGTGATCAAATTTTGAATCCTCAAAAATTTCATCCATACAAACATTCTGACAATTTTTCGTACTCAATGAACAACAAGATGTGTTTGTGAAACACTATGCCCCTGAAATGGGAATTGTTTAGAAACGGGTAAAGGGTTAAAATTCTGACCTTGACCTTAATGAAATGACCTTCCCTAGTTGCGCCTTGTTGAGACCTATCTACATACCAAATATTAGCATTGTAACTTAATCAGGGTTGAAGTTATAGGAAAATGTTTAGTTGGAGGTTAAGTTTTGCAGACAGACGGACAGGCGGACAGACGGATGGACGGACAGACAGACGGACACCGGTAAAACAATATGCCCCCGGTCTTATCGATGCGGGGGGCATAAAAAAAGGCCTCTAGAGTGTCCACAAGGTTGTTTTTTTTGGGGGGGGGGGGGAAATTGACCATTTTTTCTATCTTAAGTGACCAGAATCTAAACTTGAATAAGATTTCCTTAATACAAATATTCAACAATTTATTAAACAAAAAATACCTCTAGAAGTGTTTACAAAGATTTATAAAGAATTATCAAGTGACTTAAGTTTTGGACCCCAAGTCACCCAATTTCAAACTTGTCAATCTTAACTATTTCAAGGATGATTGAGCTAAAAATAAGGGATCTAGAGTGTCTATAAGGTTTCATTAAGAAGTGGCCTAGCCACTGAGCCCAAGTAACACAAATTCAAACTTATCCAAGTTTCATCAAGACAAACATTCTCATCAATTTTCAGGTTGATGGAGCACCAAATGTGGTCTTTACAGCACCAACATAGTTTTCAAGATTTGATCTATTGATATAGTATTTGATTCCAAGTGACCCAATTTCAAACCAGTCCAAGATTTCATCAAGACAAACATTCTGACCAATTTTTAGGACAATTGTGAATAAAAAATTGCCACTAGAGCACCCACAAGGTTTTACTAACATCTGACCTAGTGACCTTGTTTTTTACCCAAGTCACCCAATTTCAAAGTTGACCCAGATATCATCAAGAAAAAAATTCTAACAAAATTTCAGGTTGATTTGGCAAAAACTATGTTTTTGTAATAAAATTTTCATATGGCCCCTTTTCTTATGAATCTATACAGATCAGACCCAATTTAGAGGGGAATGATCAAAATAATGGTACAATCATTCCATTAAAACTTGAAGAGAATCTCATGAAGACTGAGGCCATTCTTGTGTTAATGAGGCTTTTGTAATAAAATTTTCACACAGACCTTTTTCCTGTGATACTAGAGAGATCAGACCCAATTTCCAAAGGAACATTCTATTGATAGTACAATATTCTGTGAAAGTTTGAACAGAATCCCGTGAAAACTTAATTGTGTTAACAAGGTTTTATGATGAAATTTTCATATAACCCATTTTCCTGTGATACTTGACAGAACTAAGCAAATTTCAAAAGGAACAGTCCTAATGATGGTACAATCATCCTGTTTAAATTTGAAGAGAGTGCAATGAAAACTGTAGACTTAATTAAGTCAATTTTTTTAATGAAATTATTGTGATGCACCTTTCCCATGATACTAGACAAAATTTATAATCCTGATGATGGTACAATAATTCTCTGAGAATCTAATGGAAATAATGTACTTTATTGTCATACATGGATTTTAAAATGAATTTTTCATAAGACTCATTTTCCTGTGATACTTGACGGATCAGATTTAATGTCAACATCAATGTTAGTAATGATGGTACAATTGATCTATGAAAGTTCGAAGATAATCCAATGAAAGCTGTGGTGATCTTAATAGGGATTTTTATATGAAATTTTCATTAGGCCCCTTTTCTGTGTATCTTGAACTTCTGCCCCGATTTTGAAAAAAAAAATCCTTATGACCTTAAAATCATTTTGTGAGTTTCAACAAAATCCTATCAAAGCTGTTGGCTTTATTGTTTTAAACCTTTCCTGTTTTTCCATAATTTATACTGGTCCAAAATGAAAGAGGTTGCAGATGATATTAAAAATTGAATGCAATTTAAAAAGAAACCTTCCTTTGTGATAGAAAATATTGTTGGAAAAGGAGAAATTGCTTGTAACAGGAAAGAGTTAAAGGGAATTTTTTATCAAAATATATTCATACTTTCCCTTTTCCTGTGTAACCAAATGGATCAGACCCAATTTCGGAATTTCGGAAGGAACGCTCCTTATGATGGTGTAATCATTCTGTGAGAGTACGAAGACAATCCAATAAAATCATTGGACTATTGAATAAAATTTCTTCAATTCAATTTTTTTACAGCCCCTTTTCCAGTGTTTCTTGATGGATCAGACCCAATTTAGAAAGGAACAATCCTTATGATGGTAGAGGCATTCTGTGAAAGTCAGAAGTAAATCCGGTGAAATCTAGGGACATCACTGTGTTAACAATGACTTTTGCATTAAATTTTTGTTAGCCCCTTTTTCCGAAGATACCTGAAAGATCAGACCCTCTTTCTAAAGGAACAAACCTTTTGCAGTACAATCATTATCTGAAAGTCTGAAGTGAATCTGATGAAAACTGCGGAATTCAGAGTGTGTTAATGGTGTGATTTTAAAAGATTTTCAATTAAATTTGGACAGGAAAAATGCTCAAAATGGTACAAATTATTCGGTTATAGTTTGAAGGGAATCTGATGAAAACTGTGGACTCTTAAGAGTGTTAACAAGAAGTTTTAATTCAAATTTTCATAGGGCTCCTTTTCCTGTGTTTCTTGACGGATCATACCCAATTCTGAAAGGAACGATCCTAATGATGATACGATCATTCTGTGAAAGTTTGATGAGAATCTGATGAAAACTGTGGACAGAGTGTTAATGAGGATTTTTAATAGATTTTTAAATTAAATTTTCATAAGGCTCCCTTTCCTGTGTTTCTTGATGGATGGGACCCAAATTTGAAAGGAACAATCCTTATTATGGTAAAAGCATTCTCTGGAATTTTGAATAAAATACATGTACCCTCTATTCGCCTGACTCTCCAGTTTGCCTCTCAATATCGCTCTTGCTCATAATGTCTAAATTTCACTGAGATTATTCATTAACCTTTACATTTATGCATCATTGAATACAGAATGTCCGAAATCAACATCAGTGATGTGACTTCATTTGTACCAGGTACTTTTGTACTTTTCTGTCAAGTTCAATCAGATTTCTATATTTACATATTAAAGAATCAACTGTGAAAAGTCCCTGTGAATAAGCTATCGGGTTTTTGTCCTAAGGGGCTTTTGTCCTAGTAGGCCTTTGTCTTAGAAGGATTTTGTCCAAGAGGACTTCTGTCCTATGCGGCTTTTTGTCCCAGGGGGCTTTTGTCTGACACTCATATTAATCTGGGTTGACAATATAAATCAACTAATTACCTTAACTTATAGATGTCAGCCAAATTAGTTAAATTGGCAGAACAATCAACTTCACAACTAAGAAAGTTAATTTGATCCCTGGGTTGACAAAAACAAGAGAGCCATTGGCCCTGGAGCACTCACCTGAGATAAAAGCTCTTTTTCTTTATGCAGTCTAATCTTATGGTAACCCATGTTATGCTGATCCCTGCTTTGAAAATAGCATTGGCAGGTTTATAGACTAAGATCAGCCTTCACAGACATGCAGACTGATCATAGCCTACGCCACCTGCTTATTGTTGTTGTTGTAGCGAGAGGAATCTTTGAACACAAGATCTTTTTATTATGTCAAAGTTTTCAAATACAGTCAAATCTGTGTTAGTGGCCAACTATGCACAGCAGCCAATCTGCAGAAAGCGGCCACTTGAGTTCCTCCCATGCAAATTCCTTCTTTAATTGCACTGTGAATAGCGTGACATTCTGAAATATGGCCAGTGGCCACCTTATTTGGTCTAGTGCCAACAGTATATCACACCTAAACAACAGTCATCTTACAAAACACGCGACTTAGTCATCTTTGAAAAAAATCGATAATCACTACTATAGTAAATGCTGAAGTCGCCTGATCTTAATGTACAAGATTTAAACAGCCAATTATTGACTTAGTCCCATGTAGTTGTTAAATTGTTGTGTAATTAGCCATTAATATTTATTTGATCTATTTGGATGATGATTATTGATTAACCCTTTCCCGTTTTTTGAAATTTTAGACTGGTCCAAATTCAAACATTTTGCAGATGACAATTTAATGTCGACTTGAATTGAAAAATAATCATTCAGTAGGGTATAAAATATTGTGGAAAAAGAAGAAATTGCTTACAAGCAATTTCTTCTTTTTCCACAATGTTTTCTCAAATATATTAACAAAGGGACATAAAAACCAGGTATTAAACAGGAAAGGGTTAAAGGATATGGAATTTTTAAGTTGTCGGGTCTCTTTAAATAAAATGAACTTGAAAATTACTGGTTGTCTACAAATTTAGCAAACTGATTTCTTGAGGTCTTAAAAACTGATGAAAACTTGCTTTTGCTGTCAATTTTCCCTATCACGTCACTCTCTAAATGTAAGTTCCTTTCTCTAGAGGATAGTGTGAAAGTGGTTCGCTTGCTTGAATCTGTACGTTCTTCTAGGATTATTGCTAGTGAGTTTGGTGTAGGTTGTACGCAGGTCCAAAATGTAACTAAATGTAAACTAGAATTTCTCGAGGAATATGAAAATGGTTATCCTTCTACAAAGCGTGTCAAAAAGAATGTCTCATTTGGAAACATAGAGGATTTGTGTAACAAGTGGTTTATGGACGCAACATCTCGCCAAATGAACGTCAATTGTGATTTTTACATGCTTTCTTACAAATTGCTTATAACACAATGTTTTCACTTCTGTCACAATATTTTCTATCTTAAATGGTACAAATTGCCTTGTCTTTTTTTAAAAGACACTTAAATGGAAATTTAGAACTTCTAAGAATTCAGAGTACTCTAAAATTTGTGATCTGTATATGAGCTAACCAAATATGAAATGTAAAGTGGCCGCCCTATGAATACTGTGAACAGCAGCCAATCTGTGAACAGCAGCCAATTTGACCCTCTCCCTTCACTGGCTGCTGTACACAGATTTGACTGTATAGTGAAAAGAGGAAAAATAATCTTCAGGGAAATGGTTAAGGTTAGGATTATGATACAAGTGGGTCATACTTTATACATATGTAGGCTCTGTACCTGGGGATCCCAAAGTCTTAATGACAAATTCCAAGGCTTAAGGTCTTATTTGAAAAGGTGCAAAACACTTATTCCTCCCTCTGTATCCATGGGTTATATTTCCAGAAATAATATAAATGTCAACAAACTGATGCTTCATGCAAAATATCATAGCTCTACGCCTGGTGGGTCTGGAGAAGAAGATTTTTAAAAATTATCTTGAAATTTCACTTTTGTTGCCATGATAACCAGAATTTTAAGCAGATTTCAATTCTTTTAGCTATTTTTAAACGGGAACACCTAAGAAATATTTCTGCCAAATTTGGTTCAAATTGGCCAAATGGTTTGGGAAAAGATTGTTTTTAAAGAAATTGTTGACGGACAATGCACGACACAAGGCAGACGACAGAGGGACAAAAGATGATCACAATAGCTCACTTGAGCACCTCGTGCTCAGGTGAGCTATAAAAACTTACTGTTTTTATACGAGATATCAAAACGATGCCCCATGTTATGGTGCTGTCCTTTAAGCACATTAAAGAACCTGGCGGGCTCTCAGCAGTTTATCCTGTATCCTTGCACTATCCAAATTAACAACTAACTGCGTTCTTGTGACATGGCAAATGCTAAAGAAGCTATGATAAATAAACAGAACTACACACATACCCTTAAAATAATATTTGTCAGTAAATATATTTAGCCTTATAATTCTGGGATGAAAATATCTGTCAAAATAGACTTTACCTTTATAATTCTGGGATGACAATGGCCTTGGTTGACAGCACTGTAGGCACTGAGAAAATCAAAGTATTTATTTCCTTCCACATCCCACACATAGACACCTGCAAGTGCAACAAGAGTTCTAGATTGAATAAAAGGATGGCAATTTACAGACCTTTACTGCTATTTCTTTCACAACCTCATATTATGTTTCATGAGACTGATTTTGCTCCTCCAAGCAGTCCTTGTCATAAAATTGATAAAATAAACTGAGGGAAAAAGTGTGACTGTTACTGAGTTACAATAGTAATTTTCAATCTATCTTTACCACCCTATGAACTAGAGGCAGTTGAGCGCTTGTATCGCTCCACAGGCATGAAAGTACTGATTAAGCAAATTTTTTCATGAATTTAAAATAAATTGATTATAATAAAATTAAACCTAAATCATTGAAATCTTTGAAATAGTTCTAGAGAACCATTTCAAATGTTCACTGTTTTTACAAAAGTCAAGTAAAATTCATAATGTAAAATTTCAACTGTATACCATATATGGACATAACTCACCACAACAAAAGCCATGTTTTTCAACCAATCAAAATTATATGAAGGAATCTGACAAACAGTCATCTGGTTATCATTTCTGTGAAATTTGGTTAAAATCATTCAACAGGTTTCTGAAAAATTTACATAGTTTTCAGTATATACCATATATGGAAATTAGCCCCGCCATGTTTTTCATTCTATCAAAATTCTTTGAAGCAATCTGATAGAGGTTCACCCAAAAGTCATTTCTGTGAAATGATATTGAAACTTATCCACTAGGTTCTAAATAGAAGATTTTAAATTTTTTTACTATTTATGGAATTAGCCCAACCAATTAAAGCCATGTTTTTCTTCCGATCAAAATTCTTTGAAGGAATCTGATAAAGGTTCACCCAAGGTTGGATTCTGCGAAATTTGGTTGAATTCGACCCACCATTTCCTGAGAAGAAGATTTTCAAAGCTTTCACCATATAGGGAAATTAGCCCTGTCCATTAAAGCCATTTTTCCATCCGATCAAAATTCTTTGAAGCAATCTGATAGAAGTTTACCATAGGATGGATTCTGTGAAAATAGAATGAAATCTATCCACTCGGTTCTAGGAAGAAGATTTTCAAAGATTTTACCATATATGGAAATCAGCGCCACCCATTAAAGCCATGTTTTCACCCTATCAAAATTCTTAGAAGGAATCTGGTAAAAGTTCACCCAAGGATCAATTCTGTAAAATTTGGTTGAAATCCACCCACTGATTTCTGAGAAGAAGATTATCAAAGCTATCACCATATATGGAAATTAGCCCCGCCCATTAAAACCATGTTTTTCATTCAATTTAAATTCTTTGAAGGAATCTGATAGAGGGTCAGCCAATGATCATTTCTGTGAAATTAGGTTAAAATCTGTTCAGTTCTTCTGAGGAGAAGATTTTCAAAGTAAAAGTTCAAGGACGGACGCACAACTAACACAATGCCATGACAATAGCTCTCTGACTTTCAGCCAGTGGAGCTAAAACCGAGAAATAGGTTGTCCAGGGACACCATGTCGAGCCCACTGATTTGTACTGAGAATGTGATGCACAGAAAGTTTTTTTTAAACTGTGACATTGACGTTAGATGTATCACAACAAACATTTCCTGTGACACTAGCACTCGCCATGTAGAACAACTGTGCCAAATTATTTTTAAATCCATCAATAAATGTAGAAGTTAAGCTCACTGCACCTTCAACTGTGACCTTGACCTTGCATGTATCATATGACACTAACACTCATCAAGTCGAACAACTAACATTTTGCATAAAACTAGCACTTATGAAGAAGAACAACTGTGCCAAGTTATTTTCTAATCCATCCATAAAGGTAGGATTTATGCTCCAGACAATGTCAATTTTGTCATTTGACCTTCAATTGTAGCTGTGACCTTAAAGGTATCACAGCATTTTGCATGATCAAGAAGAACAACTGTGCCAAGTTATTTTCAAATTCATCCACAAATGTAGAAGTCATGCTCCAGACCATATCAATTTTGTCATTTGACCTTCAACTGTGACCGTGACCTTGGAGGTATCACAACAAACATTTTGAATGACGTACTCAAGAAGAACAACTGTGCCAAGTTATTTTCAAATCCATCCATAAAAATCAACGTAAAATTTGTGCTCCAGACAAGGTCAATTTTGTTGTTTGACCTTCAACTGTAATCCTGTCCTTGGAGGTAACAAACAAGAACATCACACGCAGATGGTAATGCTAAGGGCTTTATAAATCAAGTGCAGATAAAGGAAAATGTCAAAGTTTTCAGACGACTCTGATGCCCTTGGAATATGACCTTGACATTCATCAAAGACCTTGAACTTTATAACAGAAGAAAGGCTCTGTAAAAAGTCATAGACATGTGAAGTATGAAGTTCTTAAGTACAGTGTTAGAAGAGATAAAGGATTGTTTATGGACGATGATGACTCTCATTTACACATGGACAAAGAATTCATCAGAGCTTGCAATACCATGGTATTTCTTCGGGCTAGCAATACCTTGGGTTTTCTCTGCAATCAGCTAAGCTAAAAAATTAGCATTATAACTTGAATATCATTGAAGATATAGGAAATGTTTTACCCTTTCATGCTTTGCAAAAAATTTAGACCTGTCAAAATTCAAAGATTTGCAATATAATGTCCACTTTATTTGAAAAATAATCTGACCAAATTTCAGAATGATGGGGCAAAAAATGCAGCCTCCAGAGTGCATACAAGGTTTTTCTAAGGCTAGACCCTGGGACCTAGTCTTTGACCCCAGTTGACCCAGTTTCAAACTCACACAAGAATTGATCAAGACCATCATTCTGACCGAATTTCAGGTTGATCTGGTAAAAAATGTGGCCTCTAGAGTGCATACAGGGTTTTTCTAAGATTTGACCCTGTGACCTAGTCTTTGACCCAAGTTGGCCCAGTTTCAAACTCACATAAGATTTCATCAAGGCAATCATTTTGACCAAATTTCAAGTTGAACAGGCAAAAAATGTGGCCTCTAGAGTGCATACAAGGTTTTTCCAGGTTTTGACCAAGTGACCTAGTTTTTGTTCCCAATTGACCAAGTTTAGAACTCATACTAGATTTAATCGAGACACTAATTCTGGCCAATTTTCAGGTCAATTAGGCAAAAAACGTGGTCTCTAGAGTGCATACAAGGTTTCTCTAGGTTTTGACCCTGTGACCTAGTTTTTGACCCCAGTTGACCCAGTTTTGAACTCAGGAAAGATTTGATCAAGATAATCCTTCTGACCAATTTTCAGGTTGACTGGGAAAAAAAATGGAGCCTCTAGAGTGCATACAAGGTTTTTCTAAGGTTAGACCCTGGGACAAAGTTTTTGACCCAAGTTGACCCAGTTTCAAACTTGCACAAGATTTCATCAAGACAATCATTCTGATCCAATTTCAGGTTGATTGGGTAAAAAAATGCAGCCTCTAGAGTGCATACAAGGTTTTTCCAAGATTTGACTTAAGGACCTATTTTTTGACCCCCGTTGACCCAGTTATGAACTTGTCCAAAACTTTATCAAGGCAATCATTCTGATCAAATTTATGGTTGATCAGACAAAAAAATGTGGCCTCTAGATTTAACCCCGTGATCTAGTTTTTGACCCCAGTTGACCCAATTTCGAACTTGTCTGGGATTTCATCAAGTCAATCATTCTGACCAATTTTCAGGTTGATTGGGCAAAAAATGTAGCCTCTAGAGCACATACAAGGTAAATGTTGAGGATAGACGATGGACATTGCAGGACGCACAACGGATTTCTACCTTACCACAAAAGCTCTCCTTGAGCACTTCGTGCTCAGGTGAGCTAAAAAATGAACTCTAATGCGGGCTTTACTCAAAAATCTAACATGTTATAGAAAGCAGAGGGAAAGGAAAAGTTTCTTTTATAAAAGGAAAATTGTGTCTTTTTTGTATTATATATGGCACCAAGGGTCACCAAGGATCAAATGCTTTAGATGTACAGTCTAGTACAGGCTAAGAAGACAATAGAAGTAAATGTTTACACATTATATGCACATCTATTTAAGTTTAAAGAAAGCCTCTTCAAAAACAAAGTATAATTGAGACTGAGGCTTTCTGTTGACTAATATAACTTGAAGAGGTGTTTTATAACCTGTCATACAAAAATTGATATTAAACCTTGTCATGCTGAACTCGGAGTACTCTGGTTTTAGTAGGAGGTATAGACAAAGATCAGACTGCACATATGTGCAGTCTGATCTTTGTCTACACCTCCTTTCGTTACTATTTAAACCAAAGTTGTTTATGAAATTAATTTTTAAAAGAAGTACTAACAACTGAACAACAAGCACTACCAGTGTTATCAGTCCTTAGATTTTAATACAATTCTGAAAGGATTTGTTCAGCATGGCAAGGGTTTAACCTTGGTCAGAATGCATGTGGTGCAGTTTCTTTAACCCATTACCGGACATCTAAATTTTAGACTGTCTCAAATTAAAAGGAGTTGTAGACGACAATCTCAAGTTTATGAAATTTTATATATTTTTTTTTTTAACTTTCTTGAAAAATGAAGAAATTGTTTTGTGGAAAATAAAGAAATTGTTTGTTGCAAGTAATTTCTTCATTTTCCATGTTTTCCCAATTGTTTTTCATGAGAGGCGTCAAAAAGCATCATTGTGTTGGAATAGGTTAATCCATTACCACTCAATAATACTCCTGTTAAATAATACAATGGAAAACATAGTGGAAACAAGAGGGCTGGCCCTGGGGTGCTCACCTGAGATAAAGGCTCTTTTTCTTTCAACAGTCTAATTTCATGTTAAGGTTAGGATTATGAAACAAGTGGGCCACAATTACATATAAAGACTATGAACCTGGGGATCCAAAAGTCTAAATTAAAAATTCCAAGGCTTTAGTGCTGATTTGAAAGAAGGAAAAACCTTTTTTCCATGGGTTATAATTACAGAAATAAGAAAGAAGTCTGTGAACTGATGCTTCATGCCTATACCCCCCCCCTCCTGGGTCCGCCCTGGAGACCTGAGGATCATGATTTTAGCTATTTTGTAAGAAATCAATATACTGATGCTTCATGCAAAATATCAAGGCTCTACGCCTTCTGGGTCAGGAGGAGAAGTTTCTTAAAGATTATTTTGAAATTTCACTTTTGTTGCCATGGCAACAAGAGTTTTTAACAGATTTCAATTCTTTTAGCTAATTTTAAGGGGGACCACCTAAGAAACATTTCTGCAAAATTTGGTTCAAATTGGCCAAGTGGTTTGGGAGGAGATGTCATTTAAAAAATTGTTCTTTATTTCTATATAACCCCCCACCTGGGGCTCCGCCCCTGGGGACCCGAGTATCATGATTTTAGCTATTTTGAAAGAGGTCAATATACTGATGCTTCATGCAAACTATCAAGGCTCAACGCCTTCTGGGTCAGGAGGAGAAGATTTTTAAAGATTATTTTAAAATTTCACTTTCGTTGCCATGGCAACCAGAGTTTTTAACGGATTTCAATTCTTCTAGCTATTTTTGAAGGGGAGCACCTAAGGAACATTTCTGCAAAATTTGGCTCAAATTGGCCCAGTGATTTGGGAGGAGATGTCGTTTAAAGAAATTGTTGACGGACGTCAAGGTGAGCTAAAAATGGCTCATTCCAGCAACATAGAATTTGGAAGAGAAATAATAAATTGACATTATGTTCCATGTAAGCTTACTACCACACAACCAAATTCGGGTTTTAGAGATCATTGTCAAAGCAGTAAATTTACTTATACTTAATTAGTTTTCCTGTTGTAACAATGCTATCATTTATATTTTTCTTTACAAGATGTCAATATGTGTAGAGATCCCACCATGAATCAACCCTTGTCATGCTGAACCCAGAATATTCCTGTTTTTGTAGGAGGTATAGACAAAGATCAACCTGCACATAAGTGTCTACACCACCTTCGTGTCAGTGTTGTTTAAGACATGTAATTTTCAAAATAATATTGACCTAAAAATAGTACTTTCAGTGCTGCCAGCACTTTGTTTTTCAGTTGATTAGAAAGGCTGACTCAAATTAGACAGGAGGAGGGAATTTTCTATTTATCTCCCTTTGACCATAGAATGTATTTGGAAATGGTTGCTATACACAATTACTACACTTGAAAAGCATTGAAAAGACATAATCAAAAGTATAACATGTATTTCTATTTTTGTAATCATTAATTCAAAGACTATAAATTAAATGGAAAGATTTCACACACAAAACCAAACAGATATAAAATGAAAGGATTTGAAATTAAGAGAACTATTTTTTTAGTCCAAATAGCTGAGATATTGGGACTGGCCCGTACACAAAGAACACATTCCACAATAAAATAGTTCCAGCTCCAGATAAAGAGAGTGATTTCTATTTTAAAATGTATATTTCTTATGTGATTAATCAAACCCTATGTTATTGGTACTCTTAGGAAGCTTGGAATAGGGGCTCAAAAAATTAATACCAAAGAGTTCTTACAAGAAGAGGAATAACAGAGTTAGATTGGTATCACACTTTGTTATCTAGATCTCGAGAGTCAGGCAAACTAACGACTAACAACATTAACACTCATGACTACATAAATGTCAGCCAAACTGAAGTTTGGCCACATTAAAAACTGGACTTTATCCCCTTTATTATTGTTAGCAGCAATCCTCAAGGCCCCTTTTCCCGTGGACGGATCCACTCCATTTCCAAAAGGAAGTTTCCATATGACCCTTCAATTATCCTGTTAATTTTTCATCAGAATCCGACAATAATTGTGGACTTAAACAAGATTGTTTTGAATGAAAATCCATAAGGCCCCTTTTCCTGTGTTTATGATGGATCAAATTCATTTCCAAAAGGAACTTTCCTTACAACCCTACAATTGTCCTGTGAAATTTTAAAGACAATCTGATAATGATTGTGAACTTAGTCATATACACAAGAATGTTTTGAATGATAATCTGTAAGGCCCCTTTTCCTGTGTTTCCAATGCAACAATTATTCCATGCATTTTTTAAGAGAATCCTATAAAAACTGTTGACTTTATTGTGTTAACAAAGATATTAAAATCAAGTTCTCATAAGGCCCCTTTTCCCGTGATACTTTACTGTTGGTTTTATGATCCTGTGAAAGTTTAAAGTATATCCAATGAAATATAGGAACTTAATTATGTTAAATAGAATATTTAAAAAAAAACTCAAATGGCCCCTTTTTGCATGATACTTGACGGATTGAACCCAGTTCTGAAAAGAACCATTTAAGTGATTGTACAATCATTCTGTGAAATTTTGAAGTGAATACTGTGAAATCAAGGGACATCATTGTGTTAACTAGAATATTAAAGACAGTTTTTCATAAGGCCCCTTTTCATGTGACACTTGCCATATCAGATCCACTGTCAAAATAAACAATTGTAATGATGGTACAATCATTCTGAAAAGATTGAAGTCAATCAGGTGAAATCTGGGGCCATAATGTGGTAACCAAGATTTTTTTATCAAATTTTCACAAGGCTCCTTTTCCCATGATACTTGATGGACCACTTCCAAAAATAAACGTTCCATTTAACGGTTTAATCATTCTATGAATGTTTAAAGAGAATATGTTGATAATTTCAGATGGTATGTTTTCCTGCGTTTCTGGACGGATCAAACCCAATTTAGCAAGAGACAATCTTTATGATAGTACAAGCATTATATGACAGTTCTAATCAATAAGGTGAAAACTCTGGACTCTAAGTGTAAACAAGGATCTTTTAATGTAATTTTAATTAGGCCCCTTCACCAGTGTTTCTTGATGGATCTGACCCAAATTCAAAAGGCACAACCCTTATGATAGAATAATCATTATGTGACAGTTTGAAGAGAATCCAAAGAAAACTGTTGACTCTAGAGTATTACTGAGGATTTTTTCATATCAAATTTTCCAAAGGCCCATTTCCTGTGTTTCTTGATGGATCATACCTAATTTCAAAAGGAATGATTCTCATGATTCTCATGATAGTACAACCATTCTGAGAAAGTTTGAAGAGAATCCAATGAAAACTGTGGACAATAGAGAGTTAACGAGGATTTCTTAATAGATTATCTAATTAAATTTAAATAAGGCCTCTTTTCTAGTGTTTCTTGACGGATCATACCCAATTCTGAAAGGAACACTCCTTATGATGGTACAATCATTCTGTGCAGGTTTGAAGAGAATTCAATGAGAACTGTGGACTTTGAGTGTTAACGAGGATCTTTGAATTGAATTTTAATTAGGCCCCTTTTCCTGTGTTTCCTGACGGATCTGATCCAATTTCAAAAGGAACAATCATTATGATGTTACAATCATTCTGAGACATTTTGAAGAGAATCCAATGAAAACTGTGGACTCTAGAATGTTAACAAGGAAAAGTTAACAGATGGACGGACGCAAGGCAGAAGGCCGAACGCACCGAATCTGGACAATAGCTCCTTTGGCCAGTGGAGCTAAAAAATTGCTTGTAACAGGTAATTGCTTCTTTTTCCACATTATTTTCTACCCAACTGAATGGTTATTTTCCTAATCAAATCCACTATAAAATTTCTTCTGCAAAACCTTTGAATTTGGACAGATCTAAAGTTTTGCAAAATATGAAGAGTTTACAAGAAATTTCTTCATTTTACCAAATGCTTTCCCAACTGTTTCTCAGAGGGGTAATGGTGTGGGGGGGGGGGGGTTAAAAACCTCATTGTGTTGGAATTGAGAAATAGGAGTATGTTTGGTAGAAAACAGGTTGAGAATAGGAGAAACTTCTGTTAAAAGCAATTTTTCAGTTTCCAAAAATGTATACTACTGCTTTGCTTCCAAATTGCTTGAAATACTGATTAATGTTTATGAGAATATGATTGCGACGTTATATCTTGGTCTGTTTTTAGTCTGCCAATGTTACATTCTAGGATCATCATAATTGTTTCAGGAAACTTTGTTGGATGTTTGGAATAGAATTAAACATCAGAAATACCAGTATCACACTCAAACTTTTTTGTTATACTATAATTACAGTCGAATGCCTTTACCTCGAACGTCCCTTAGCCGAAGTTCTCTCTACATCGAAGTTATTCTAAAGTCCCGATCTTATTACTCTTTAGTTCTATTTATTTGAACCTCCATACGTCGTTCTCTTTATCTCGTAAACTACCCCTACGTTGAATCAATTGCAAAGTCCTATCACCATTGTTTGCACCTATTTACACCTCTTTAAGACGGACCTTAATTTTGCAATCAACTAAATTTTCACACATTTCGACGTGTCAACCCAGTTAAGAGAAAGGTGCGTTACAGTATTGGATATCGATTGCTAACTTGATTTTGTTTGATTGTTTGTCCACGATCTGATAATTTGAAAGACTGCATGAAGTGGAGACAATGTTACAGAAGAATTTTACTATGAATACAGAGGCATCTCACGCCCATACCACGCAGGACTTGTTTGGCGCCGTACCTGGTCGATCAAGGAGATGGCCAGCAACTTCGACCGACGGGACACGCAAAATGAAGAACCCGGTAACCAATCAAGATGGATTCTTTTGTTTTTCGACAGGAAAGAGAAAATACGTGCAGTCAAACTATGCAATCGACACGAAGAATAAGCAAAAATAGAAGAAAACAAACAAACAAAACAACAACAAAAAGCGAAGTCTAAACAAAACTTAAGCTACAAGTTACAATAATATCGTAATATCTATATAAGAAATTACGATAAATATATCGTCGTTATATCTTTCATTGGATTAGATAATCATACTAGTACAAATCAGTTGTGGCCTTATTCAGTTACGTTATTTCGCCACCATTTTGGTCGTACATGGAATATATTCGATTATCTACACGTCAAACTATCTCTACGTCGAAGTTTTCTCGTAAGTCCCCTGAACTTCGAGGTATAGGTGTTCGACTGTAGCTCTTCTGTCTTTGGGCTAGTAGAGCTAAAATTGCAGACCAAATTGGTATAGATCAAATGGGATTGAACCCTTTATATTGAAATTTGTGAATAATGTAGGACAGAGTTCTGCCAAGGATTTTCAGAAGAGGGGACAATAGACCTTTTCACGGTCTCACAGTGCATGCGTCTAATCGAATCTCGTTAAAGGCGATATTTACCCGAGACTTTGTCACGTGATCAATTGCGGGGAGTCGATAATTTATCACTATATAATCCTATATAAATTGTCTATTTTGAACGAGCAAAAATAAAGGTTAAAAATCAAAACTTTGGTGCAAAAAGGGTTTCAATATGTGGGCAGATATATGCAGACTAGTTGTAGCGAGTAATATTGATGATATTATCGTGTATTAGTAACAAAATTAAGTTTAAAACGACCTGGTGTCTAGGCCATATGAAACATACAATAATATCTCCTACGAAATAAGATATTTTGGATATATTTTTAACTCCCCCCTCACACACATACAAGGAAGGAAAAGTAAATAGTTATAGCTGACACTCGACGAAAACACTGAATGATTACGTTGATGAATGGAAAATCCCGCCTCGCAGTATACGGACAAGTGTCAAACATCTTGAGAGATATAATATTGACTAAAATAACATTCCAATATTAATCCATTCCCAATGAATGAATTTTTTGACTGGTCCAAAAGAAGCTGCAGACGACGTTTTAGAGCTAATGGAATTTAATTGTTTATTTATTTTCTTTTTTTCCTTATTGGACAGGAAAAATATTGTGGTTACCGAAGAAATTACTTTATCCAAGCAATTTCTTCATTTTCCACAATGTTTTCATATGCTTCTTCCCAAATTGACATTCGCAGCGTTCTTGTAATAGAAGTGTTGGAGGAAAGGAGAAAATATATTCTTTGATTTATATAATCTGCTTTTCGTCTAGATATGCCATATACCGATTAAAACGTGTATATGGGAATTCAAAAATGAGAGCACTTTATATTAACGAAAAAAGGATTATTACAGAAATCATAATAGTATGATGACGATGTTAATAGTGCGAAGAAAAGAATGAAAAATAGAAATAATCAAATGTAATGATTATAATGGAGTGCTGTTCGGTAAACAGTTTTGATGTAAAGGGTTCCCTTTGGTATATCACATATCTATTTGGTGTTATGTGTAGACGGCAACATGTCACCAAGCATCCAATAAACAACACCGCACACTCTTTATGTATATAAGTAAAATTTAGGAATAGATGAAACAAATTTGTCTTTTTATGTTTCAACCGATATGCCGCCAAGTACTGGGCCCTGATCGACGAATCAAAGAATCCGACCAGACGTCGTTTTCAATCGGCACGGGAATATTATTGCATGGTGTTTATTGATTTATCATTATCATTTCAATCTTTTACCAAAATAAAAATAAATTGAATACGCTTAACAACTTTGAGTGGATACTTTTTGCTGTGGGATATATATTATCCTAAAAAGATGGGTGGAAATGACAATTGTTGTCTGGCAGATTGTAGATCGACAAGGCATAACTCTAATATATCGTTCCATAGAATTCCGAAGAAACCGGAGTCTAGAAGAAAATAATGGATAAAGGCAACTGGAAGAGTCCTCCATGGAAGAAATAAATTTGCACCAACGAATTATTCTTTATTTTGTGGTCGACATTTTGTGAATGGGAAGAGAAGTGATGATCCAACGTCTGTGGACTTTATACCGACAATGAATCTTCCGGTGACTTTGCCAGTAACATTGAGGCAAAGGAGAGCTACTGTTTCCAGTATGAAATCGTCCAAATATGACGGAGCAGTAGAAACCCTTGTGAAAGAAAACTGTAGCGTGTGTTACACCAAAAAACGTGTTTTGTCGCCAGAAATTGATCTTAGAAATGTGCAGAACGAAGTTCAGATTTCACATGAGCGGTCAGATGACAGAATGCGAAATGCTGCATTGCCAAATCCCCTGCGAGGTACGATTTCAATTAAAATGTAACGTAAGTAGGATTTTTCCTGGTATGAAGCAAGGACACGGGAACTGATTAAATACAAGCAGGTATTTTCCACAGTTTTTTCAATGTGACTGAGTCTCTGGACAAATCCCTCTTCAAAGTATTTAAACGCCTTCAACGACTTGTAGGCCCGGACGCTTTCTTTGTCAAACGATTTGTCCCGCGATTCCACTAAATATTTTTTTTAATTTTGATATGTCAAAGGCCGGATTATTTTTCAACCCCTTTTCCCATCTATTGTTCGGATTTGTAAACACTGACTTCACAAAAAGAAACTTGTTTTCTGACATTTTAATACTGTTAAAGTTCGGGGTCGTATCGAGCCTTCTTATTTTCTATTGAGTTTTTCAAACCGGAAGTAAAAACTCCCCGCAACGGGAAAATGTTGTTGTTGTTATTTTTTGAAAGCGTCTAACGGATGTAGACTTTTTAGTCATCTGGCGCTTTGCGTGAAAAGGTCTATTGTCCCCTCAGCCCTAAATTTTTGGAGACATTTTCTGAATGAAAGAGACACTTCCATTTCACTGTAATACTTAACATCAAAGCATAATTTCAGGTACAGTCATAAACCTTGTTTTGCTAAATTATACAAAAAATTGAGAGCAGCATAGTTTAGTTTTTTTCCATTAAATGCTTTGGTGAATTGTAAGATATTTAGCTACTGTGGGCTTTTGTGTGTGTATGTTTTGTCCAATCCGAGTTTGACAGTCATAAAATGTCATATAATACTTTAACCAGTCATAATCCCAAAGCCAATTTCACTGAAACTTTCTTTTGTTTCATTTGTGACTAATATATCTCTAACATCTTTCTAACACTTTACAAGTAGACAATACTTAAGACTGGTCTCAGCTGAAACATGACCAGAATTTATTGCAGGTATAAAGTTTGGGTCCATCAAGTTTGTACCAGCCATTCAAAAGTATCAAGAGAGGGGTCTGAGTGACCTATCAGAGCTTGGGGTGCATAGAAAAACCGAATTACGCCCGAAAACCGAATTCCATCGAATTACACCGAATTACGCCTAATTTTACAGAAAATTGAGATAAAGTTGTAACATATCCCGTCAAATAAATAGTATCATATATCAAGAGTAAAAAGATAAAAATTAATAAGTTTATCAATAAATATCAATAAATATTACACGTTAAAATAGTTTGATATTATGGAGGAATATTAGAATTTATTTTAATTCGGTCCTATTATTTTTCGAAATAACCGAATTTCACTTTCATACATTAATATTAATTTAGTAAAACAGACTAATAATGATTATATGTGTAAAAGTATTTTTTATTCAAATGGAGAAAAAGAGATTATGAATAAACATTTTCTAATTAAAAAAATCGAACCCAAATAATTAAAACCAACGATAATATGAACGATCCAATTTTCGAATAATATGTAAAGAGTTCAGAAAGTGTAATTCGGTTTTTACCTTACTCAAAACTCTGTTGAATACATGTGTAGTTCTTATTTTTCAACGGAAATAATGAATTACTTTTTCTATACTTACTAATCAAGCCATTGGGGATGAGAGACTGAGACAACAATCCTTCGGAAGAAACATCGAGACAAAAGGTCGGAATGTTTCTAATACATTAATCATTAATCACTTCTCCTTTTGTTTAATATTTTCAGTATTTGTCATGAAGAAATGAACTAATTAGAGTACTATTTTTATTTTCGGAGGGAAAAGGGCAATTCGATCATTATAGTTAATTATTGATTGTCCATTATTTAATGTTTGGCCTACTTGATGCATTTGACGATCAAATTAAACTGAGTGGATTGAAGGAGAGTAGCTGCTTTGTTTGTCAATCATGGAGTATGAATAAAAATCTGCCTCATGTCACTTCCTTGTTGATATAAAAGCAACTCAAAATCATTCATCACATCATTTCCATACATAAGCCTTTATAAAAGTCACGAAATGAAGATAGCTTTATTCGGAGACAGTTACGTTTCAAGACTTGCCAAATTCTGCAACAACGACATGGAGGTTAGTTATAACTTGGTTTAATATATATATTCAAATGAAACGGAACTTAATAACCAAAAATAATTTTGTTTATGTATCATTTTAGGTTCCATGCATCACAAGATTCTATGGGAAGGGCGGAATGACAGCTCAAAACTACGACAGAGTGCTTCTACAACAATTACTATCATTCAAACCAGATTTCGCCATCATCACCATAGGGGGTAACGACATATCTTCAGACTCTGTACCGAAAGAAATAATTGGGAACATTATTAATTTGGTGTCAGAAATCGAAAAATTTGACATTAAAGTTATATATTGTGATATAAGCGAAAGGGGAAAATTCCCAAAAGACACATGTTTAACAAAAAAATCATTCAACTCCCAACGAAAAAAAATAAACGCCCAGTTGAGTAAGAGGGTCGAAACAATACAGATGAATATGAGATTTCCTCGTGACTATGACCAAGATGAAATCCACTTTAGTTGTCCGAAGGGTCTTACGAAATATTTCTACTTTCTTCAGAGGTATATACTGTCTTTGAAGAATGTAAGATAAATAGAAAATCAATAACAAAAACAAAGACAAATGAAGAAACTTTTCACCTGATAAATGATCTAGCGTCCAACATCAATTAATAACCTTTTAATTGTACTTAAAAAAGAAGCCGCTATATATTGTACTTGTATATATGTATTATTGACTTTTGCAAATGTGCGAAAGACATGTGAAAGACGTGCGAAAGACATAGTATATTGATTGTCTTTAAATATGTTGATTACTTGTATTCTTATCGAACAATTATATTTGATTAAAGCAAAACGTTTTAATTGTTTTTACTCATCTGAATATATAAAATCTTACCCTGTGCGTCACGTACGTCACAAACGCTACAAAGTATGCCGGAATAATCTACTGGTACTGGAACTCATGCTTGTCAAATATGGCAGACTATCCCTGTGCAGTGTGTGCTATAGAATGCCAAGATGGCTCAATTTTTTGTTCTAAATGTAACAATTGGGTGCACGCTAAGTGTTGCAACTTATCATTGAATGAACTTGCTTCGTGGTCTAGCAAGAATCTTACATTTGTGTGTATAAAATGTGCATTTATCAGTGATACGGAATATGACGCTGCGTCGGCATTGGACCGGTAAGTCAATTTGTTCTTATACCATGACGACTTTTTTTTATAGAAGAAATTTCTTGTTACAAGCAATTCTTCACTTTCCAAAACGTTTTCTACCCAAAATGATTATACCAAATTAAAATTGTCGTCTGCAAGTTGCCAATCAAGATTGTGCAAACTATAGTTACCGGGTTCTTCACTTTCCAAAACGTTTTCTACCCAAAATGATTATACCAAATTAAAATTGTCGTCTGCAACTTGCCCATCAAGTTTGTGCAAGCTGTAGTTACCGGGTTCTGGTCAATCTTAATATATAGAGCAATTTCCTCCAAACTCGGTTTTTGTGTCGCTGCATTCTGTTTTTGATAGTCTGGATTATTATGTATCATAAAACCGTAACTTCAGCCCATGCAATCTGAATTAACGATGTCACATTATTTTGCCATCTGACACCCCCTCAAAATAAAATCAGGAAAATATTGTGGAAAATGAAGTAATTTCTTGTTATAAGAAATTCTTCACTTTCAAAAACGTTTTCCACCCAAAATATTTCACCAACTTAAAATTGTCGTCTGCAACTTGGACCATCAAGATTATGCAAGCTGTAGTTACCGGGTGTTGGTCACGCAATCTTAATATATAGAACAACTTCCTTCAAATTCGGTTTTTGCGAAGCTGCATTCTGTTTTTGATAGCCTAGTTAATTATGTATCGAAAACCCGTAACTACAGCCTATGCAATCTGAAATAACGATCAGCTGAGAAACCTCCTCACACTATTGACTGATCGCGGCTGTCAATCGATGAATCAATCGACCAATCAAGTTATTTATACAGTCCGGAATGGAGACCTTCAAGTCCGACATGGTCGGACTTTTTGTTTGTTTTGAAGACTTACACGTCTAATTTATAATTCACATGATGTCAAAAAATCGAAGCGGATCCGTAGTCGTGGCATCAATGTATTCTATGATGTTCCGATGGCAAATATGTATCGAAAACCCGTAACTACAGCCTGAACAGTCTGATATTACGAGGTTTTTGTCACACAAATTTGAACATTCAAATTCAAATTCACTTTTATGTAGCAGCATTCTGTTTTGTGATGTTTGAGCGAATTTATTCAAGTTCGGTTTGATTAACCCTTTCCCGTTCAAATACGGGATTTTACGTTCCTGTGATTTTATACTCGAGAAAAAATTGTGGAAAAAGAAGAAATTGCTTGTAACAAGCAATTTCTCCTTTTTCCACAATATTTTCTACCACATAGGATGGTTTCATGTCAAATAGCATCCAGTTTTCATTGTCGTCTGCAACCTCTTTCAATTGGGACTAGTCTAAAATTTTCAAAAACGGGAAAGGGTTTAGCTGCATTTTGTTGTTTTTGATAGCTGTGTGAGGAGAAATCCCGTTCTGTTACTTTATTCATTTAATTTTGTTAACAAGGGGAAGACATGTAGAACAATCTCTTTAAGCCTCAAAGTTATGATGAAAGATGAAATTATGAAAATCTATTTTGTCCCTACCCTGAATATCGGAAATGTGAAAACGCTGTAGTTACTAGCTTTTTGCCCTTAGTTGTAAGCAATTACTAGGCGACAAAATTCATAAGGTATATGATTACTTTTAAAAAACAACACGCAGAAAAAAAAATATTGCGTTTGATGACATCTTGTTTTTTATTAATGTTGCAGACTGAAAAATAAACTTTCAAATGACAAAGTACTTTCCGATCAAGCAAAATCAGAAGAAAAACTTCTCCGACTGTACAATGTGACCATACCAAAGAGCCTGGGAAATTCCAGCCCATTCCAATGTGATCATCAATCTATCAGAATTCTACAGATGTTTCACCCACCTATGCTGTCTGTATATGTGCCAGCATTGATAGTCGGAGACGGTAACTGTTTGTTCAGATCGGTATCATATGCTATCTCAGGATCTCAAAATCACCACTCTTTGCTTAGACTATTCTGTGCTCTAGAACTAATACAAAATAGATCATACTATGACACCAAGAGGCCAAATAACGATTTCTTGAATGACAACAGGATTGTGATAAGCGATTACACAAAATTGCTTTGTGATGCGGTCCACTTAGGTTCCTATTCAGAGATGGCTCATATTTATGCATTAAGTGCTGCTCTCACAGTACCAATACATTCTTATTATCCTCCACAAATACACTCTGAATATACATCAGAAGCTTTTACCAGACGAATAATCGGGCGCAATGTGAGGGAATCAAAATCAGACATTCCATTTAAAATAATGTGGACATGTACGTCTGTACCAATTTCGGATAATACATTTTCACCCAACCACTTTGTTCCCTTGATAGAGTCGAACACTAGTAATAGGTCTGTAATTGATCTAGATTCTAGCAGTGCTTCTTACAGTTCGGCAGATAATTTTCTGTCAAACAACATGACTGAAAATGACAGAAGTCAGTGCCATACATCGTTTTACGGCGAATACAATGAATGCACTGATTCTTCTTTTAATCATGACAATGCAATAGATCAAGACAATGATTCAACAAAGGGAACATTGAAGTCGTCTTTTTTATCAGCACAGGAATCTGTTAACCTCCTTTTAAAGAGTGAGAAGGCTCTCCAGTATATTCCAGGGGGAATAAAGGAAAATGTATATTATATACTGGACAATTCAAAAAATTTCGATAAAAGACAAAAAAATAAGAAATCCGCTTTTTCAGATGACTGTGGTGTTTGGGACACCTCTAAAGGTGCCACACCCAAATTCTTCTTTCACCTGAAAGATGACGGAGATTTAAGTAACATTTTTTTTCGTAACGGGGTTTACTGCATTTCCAAGCAAGTTCAGAAAAAGAGGGTGTATATACCTATGGATCCACAACCTACACCTGACAAAGTAGTTGTGATTCATAGGTATTATACAACACTCAAAATGAGTACAAATTATAAAAAGAGGGTCACGTGGCTCGGTGAAGGTGGTTTGAGGAGTTCCTATGCTCTGGTAGAGTACTTGGGAACTTTCCCTGGACTATCTTCACATGCAAATTCGCACACTGCATCCGAATACGTCCGAGTTCCTGATTATGTTATGGACGAGGCACGTGACCTTTCGAAAAAAATGAAACCAATGCAGGTGTATGAAACTCTCCAAAAAAAATACGACGAGACCACGCGTCCAACAAATATTAATCAAATTAGAAATATGAAAAAATATGATTTAAAAAAAGACCGACAAGACAATGACATGCCGAGGAAAAATGTAGCCGATCAAGTCAGTATATTAGAAACCTTAGTTTCTGCTAATGACTCATTTGTTAGATCTGTCATTAGGACGAACGCTAAGACGCCGACTATCATCTTGTATACGGACGAACAACTGACTGACTTAAGAAATATGTGCTGTTCAGGTCAATCGGTACTGGGTGTAGACAAGACGTTTAATTTATGCGACATGCACGTAACTGTCACATGCTTTAAGCAGCTTGCTGTCAACCGACCACAGACTGGAAAACCACCTATATTCATTGGACCATTGTTCATCCATGACAACAGTGACTGCGAGACGTACAGTCATTTTTTTCATCATCTTAAAATGAAATTGGTCACTACGGATACACCGACAAACCGACCAGTGATTGGTTCAGATGATGAAAAGGCGTTAGTCAAAGCCGTTCGGACAGTTTTTCACGACAGCACTCACGTGCTTTGCATTAGACATCTCCGACAAAATACCAAACAACAACTGACGGATGACGCAATAAATATTCACACCAGAAATGACATATTAAATAAAATTTTCGGACCGGATGGAATCGTGGAATCCTACGACGAAATCTGCTTTGACGACAGGTGTGAAAGACTTGAAGAGCAGCTCACTCTGGTATCAAAGAAATTCCTTAACTATTTCAAAGACAGACTGAGGCCATTGTTGCGTGAAAAGGTCAACAGGCCCGCTAGACATGAATTGGTTGACGACAACTGGACAAATAACAACTGTGAATCAATCAATCATGTCCTCAAACAAGCAGTCGACTGGAAATCTAAAACTCTGACGAACCTTGTTAACTCTCTACATTCGTTGGTTGACAGACAATATTCCGACCTAAAAAGTGCATTGCTTGGCACTGGTGAGTACAGACTGTCGGACAATTTGCAAGAATTTAAAGTGACAAAGACGGAGTGGATTTCAATGACTGACAATCAAAGACAACGACATTACAAACGGTTTCGTGGCTACAAGCCTGTGGTTTCTGGACTGATGACTTCGACTGACGGTCAGACTTCGATAGTACCACCAAAGACGCACGGAAAGAAGCCTGGTCAATGCAAGCGCAAAGTAAATGCAAAGACAACGACAATCAAACGACAAAAGACTGACCTATCTTAATCACCGAATTTCAATCTAGTTCATACGCCGTGAATCTCTTGTTGGGTGCCTTGTATAATACGAGGTGGTAATGAACTAGGGGGTAATTCGGTATTATCATCACAGTATCCGTTTGCCGACGGTTAAGAATTGGTGCTTGGTGGTTAGAAATATCATATCATTTATTTCATTTCTAATATTTATTTTTTCGATTTTTAATATTTCTATGCATAAATGTGAAATCGTATTGTAACAACACGATTGAAAATTATACATCTATTAGCAAACAATGTTTTTGGATGAAATATATATTAACACTATCATTTTATATATCATTTATTTAGCTCTAACTAAAAAAATATACTTCATATACGTTTACTTTTTCAAATGACGATTTTCCTTTTTGATTTTACTTGCCATCAAATACTTATTTAAACTGTGATATGTATATAATAATTTTACCGTAAATTTTTGATGTGATATAATTATGTATTATGTATGAATTTGTCATGAATTGATATTGTTTCATTAAAATAATTTATAACATTTCATTTTTACTTTGTCCATGTCAAAATCTATAAACCCTCGATATTCGCTCTATAAAAGAGCAAATCATCAACTTCCTTTTACAGTTAACCATTAACACCTTTTTTCCCTATGACGCGTGTCTTATCGTGTGTATTACTTTCACTCTTTCAGTTAAGTGTAATTCGGTTTTTTTTCCTTCAAGTTGAGTTTGGTAATCAAACAGTTGTATGACTAATATTCCTTTTTCAGCATATAAGAATATAGACGAAAATATTGGAAATGTAGAAAAGAGAAATAATTGATATCCTTAAGTAATCTTTTCATATACAATTACGCTTTCTCACATCCTTTCTATAAACCATGCATATTCTTCATTTTCGACGGTTTTTAGAACATAGAAAAACAAGTAAAATCTAAAATTTCCTGAACTTTAAATTCCTCCAACTTTTTCAGATTTGGTTCGGTCTAAAACTTTGTCGTCTTGCAACAATTCATGGAGGGTTTCAGGTGTAATTCGGTCTTCTTTCCTTATCTGACACCCACGTCAATTAACGATTATCGATCGTTTTCATTCTTCTTGTTGAATGTGAAATTCGGTTCTTCCCTAAGAAAAATGAAATTCGGTTTTTCCTTCAAGTTGAGTTTGGTAAACAAAAGAAAATTAATTGATATTCTGATGTTATCTATTCATATACAATGACGCTTTCTCACACCCCTTCTATAAACCATGCATTTTCTTCATTTTCCACGGTTTTTGCAACATAGAAAATGAAGACAAGTCTAAAATATCCGTAACTTTTAATTCTGTCACTCTTTCAAATTTGGTTCAGTTCGTCGACTTTGTCGAAACAGATCTGGAAACAGATTTATAAATCATGAAGGGTTTTAGGTGTAATTCGGTTTTCTTTTCTTATCGGATACGTCGATTAACGATTATCGAATGTTCGCAGTCTTCCCGTCGATTATGAAATTCGGTGTTTCCTTTATGAGAAAGTATATGTTTGGATTTGAATTTAAGGAAATTAAAAATCGTAAATAATTCTTTTAACAAAAAAACAAAAATGGTAAACATCATAACATGATATTATGGCTTTAAAGACTTTTTCGGGGGTATAATTCGGTGAAATATGGTGTAATTCGGTGTAATTCGATGTAATTCGGTTTTCGGGCGTAATTCGGTTTTTCTATGTACCGAGAGCTTGTAATTCCAAGACAGGAAAATGCCAGAATAAAATCAATTATGATTGTTTTAAAGCTCTGTAAATTATTTTAAATCATTTTAAATCATAATAAACAGAGATTTTGTAATTCTGTAATATTTGTGTAAAAGTTAGTCTCTATATCAACCATTGACAATGATTAATTTGGAAAAAACGGTCGCGATATGTCATGTCCGGATATTGGTACACTTACAACAGCAAACTTCTTTTGACATCCAAATATAATCTTTCATACTTTATTCAAGTACAGAATATCAATTATTTCTTACTGTGAATATAAATCATTCCTTGTGTTGTTGATTATTTGAGTCCAGTAAAAGTGTCAATTGATAGCTTTATAGAAATGCTTTACGCAATGTTTGTGTCAAATAAATATCGCGGAAAAAGTAGGTCTGATTGGCAGACCTTTTCTCCAAATCAGCACTCCTTTCAAGTTTATCTAAATAATTCTTATCTGATGTTGGGAAAAAATGGATTTTTATTATTAAGAACGTCCAAAGTAGGACAAAAAATGCTGAATTTCGGCCGCGACAATTTTCGCATCTACGCTAATTTATTATGCGACATCCACAATTTTTACGCGAGAATATCGCGGAATCGCGGCCTCGGCAGAACACTGGTAGGATCAACAATTGTCAAGGGGAATAACTGTGCCATATCATTTTGAAATTCATCCATAAATGCAGAGAGCAAGCTCTGAACAAGGAAAATGGTCTGAATAAAATCCTCCATAAAAATGCATTAAAATCAAAGAGCTGAATGCACTATAGGGACTAATTTTTGGTTAATACTTTTTTAGTCAATGACTTTCATACACAATCCTAGACTGAGAAGGGACAAATAGGTGGTGTAAACTGGGATCTCTCTACACCTATGTTCAGACTGATCCAAGGGTAAACCTCCTGCCAAAACAGGAATATTCCGGCCTTGTCATGACTAGGGCTAAGACCTAACCTTCAACATTGGCCTTGAGTTATGGTTAGGCTCAATGTAGGTGCTTCACACACCTGTAGTTGCCGGAAATGTCATTTTAATAATACCAGCTCTATGTTAACTGACAAATTGCCGCAGTCAATCAAAGAATCAATCAACCAATCAAATATTTCATTTAGGTCAGAAATGATCTTTAGACTTCGACATTGGCTGACAAACAGACATCTAAGAGTATTCAGTTGTTTTATTGGTTTGGCTACTCAAACATCATAACTACAGCTACTCAAGCTGTAGTTATAACGTTTAGGTTGCCAACCAACCATTTCACTTTTTTGTTGCATGTTACTAGCCATAAATTTTACAAAATAATGCCATTTATTATCAACCCTTGTCATGCTGAACCAAGAATATTCCAGTTTTGGCAGGAGGTATAGACAAAGATCAGCCTTAATCTACACCACCTGTTTTTCATTTTGAAGTTAAAATTGGTTAAAGAAACAATTTTCAAAAGCAATGTTGACCTACAACTACTTTAAGACCTTTGATCTTAAAATCATTATGAAAAAGGATGTCATTCAGCATGACAATGGTTAAGCATTACTTTCGGTCAAAATCAGTGGGTTCGGCCAGGGGAGTCGTTTGGCCAGGCCATCATTCCATGAATAAAATTTCACAAACCTTGTCCCTTTTCTATGGCTACTTTCATTGGTCCGTAGTTGTGGGCTCCATATTTTCTCTCCTTTTCAAAGAAAGCTTCAGACCTGGCCCCTATCTTCACAGGCTGCACTGTTGCAGGTTGCATGGACGCATGTTTAACACTGATATTAAAGGCAGCATTTACTGCTACAGTTGGTTGTCTGACTCGGCTCAACATTTCTGTTTTCTACCTTAAACACAAGATAATGAAATTGACAATACAAATAAATCAAACCTTTATACATGAAAATAACATCTGAGACCAACACTTAACCTTGTGCTAGATGGAAGAATTTGTGACTGATCAAAATCTTAACTCTTGTCATGCTGAACCAGGAACATTGTAACAAGCAATTTCTTTATTTTGAACAAAGTTTTCCAAAGTTTTTTTTCCTCGTGAGAATGGCTTAATAAGTGATTCCTGTGCTTTCAGTACTTTGTGTCATAGCGCAGTCTGTAGCACATAAGACTCCCATTTTTCAATCATGGGGTGTCAAGGGTTTGGTTCCCCAGCAGCGGCACATGTCCTTTCCGACATTCGTCTCTCACCAATGGGTGGATAATTGTTAACCTCAGTGGGATAGCAGCTGGAGGCTAGGAAAGGATGCAGTTGTAGTACTGGTGTCAGAAATACCAGGAATCCTTTGTTAGGTGCTACAGCTGCCGCAATATGCCTAAAATACTGTTAAAAGTGGTGTTAAACCCCATTCAATCAATCAATCAATCTTTAATCTTAATGCAAATTTAGATAAGGATTTTATTCAGCATGACAAGTGTTAAGAAGTTGATGGCAACAATTTGAAGTGAAACCTCAAGAGTAACAATCACATGATGATTCAGGTTTAGATAAGATTTATGTATCAAGCATTTTTATTTGTTTTGTTTTTCTCTTTCAAAATGAAGTCACAGTATATGAAAAACTTATCTTTTTTCCTTTTTCCAATTCTGATAATATCCCTTGTCATGCTGATTAAAATCCTAAAAAGAATAGCATTAAAATCAAAGAGCTGACAGTAATGGATGCAAGCATTGTGGTTTAATAATTCTTTTAAAAATTTATGTTACGAACAACTCTGGCAAAAAAAGGACAGACAGGAGGTGAAGACTAAGATCACTGGACATATGTGCAGGCTGATCTCTATCTATACCTCCTGCCAAAACAGGAATATTCCGGGGTTTAGCATGACAAGGGTTAATGATCAGTGATTGCCTTTGACTTGTAAACAAGGGTTTTCACACACAAAATTCTGAAAATATCTTAATTTGACTTTTAGAAATTTATTCCAAAGAAGGGGGGGGGACTATGACCCCCCCCCTTGAGAGAAATTCTTAAGGGTCAAAACAGTGGTATCTGATCACAATGTATCTTATATACTATTAAAAAGAAAACAAATTAATTTCTTAATTCAAATCTATACAAGAAAAGGTCTGCTATGACTTAACCCTTGCCTGTACAAACCCGGGATTTTACGTCCCTATGATTTTATATTTGAGAAAACATTGTGGAAAAAGAAGAAATTGCTTGTTACAAGCAATTTCTCCTTTTCCCACTATATTTTCTGCCTCATAGAATGGTTTCATTTCAATTTGCATACAACATCTTCCAATTTGGACCAGTCTAAAATTTCCAGAAACAGGAAAGGGTTAAACCTTAAAATTTCTATTCACGATGTTTTGAACCCTTCCAAATAAGTATTGACCCCTAGAATTTCATTGTAAAGGAGTAAATGACTCCTTTATCCAAAGCTCTAGCACAAGCCTTAAATGATGTGTTGCAATATTAACCCTTGTCATGCTGTATGAATTGCCATACTGAATTGCTATAAAATCAAAGGGCTGAAAGCACTGATAGAATTCGCTGTTCAAAAATCAATATTTCTTTTAGAAATCAATTTCATAAATGACTCTGGCAGGAAATGTACAAGCAGGAGGTATAGACTAAGATTAGACTGCACTTATGAGCAGTCTGATCTTTGTCTACACTTCCTGCCAAAACCAGAATATTCCGGGTTCAGCATGACAAGGGTTAATAAATGTGATAAAAACTATAAAGTATGGATGGCAGAATTTTTAATTGGACTGATTAATGGACAGCATAGAGAGTGGTAGTTTTAACATCGACAATGTTGATACTTGATTGATTGATGTTTAAATCCACTTTAAACAGTATTTCAGTCATATTGTTGCAGATGGAGCACCTAACCATGGATTCCTTGTATTTCTTACACCAGTACAGTCATGTACTTTCACAACATCCTTTATGAGCCTCCAGCTGCTCAATCCAATTAGGTTTGAATCATGGCCATTTACTTACCTGCAATCTAACAACTTCAAGTTTGCCTTCAATTTCATGATAGGTATAATTTAACCCATTCCCATTTGATCCCTCCTTTTTACGCTCAAGAAAATTGCTTTGAAAAACATTGCTTGTAACGAGCAATTTCTTCATTATCCACAATGTTTTCGATCCAAAAAAAATTTAAACTCTAACAATTTGAAATTGTCATCTGCATCTTCTTTGAATTTGGACCGTCTAAAATTTTGTGGAGTCGGAATGGGTTAAATGTACAAAAAGAATGTTTATCAAAGATACTAAACTAGATTTAATTTATTGAATTCTAGCATCTCGTTTTGACCGCCTAAAAGACTTTTTCTTTCTGCTTTAGTGATAAGCTGTATTAATTTATAATGACTTATTTTTTTGTGTTTATTCATTCATTCATTTTTCTATATTTGCAGCTTGTGGTGAAATTTGAATATCCTTGAGTGTAAATTTAGCTCTTTTCAGCTTTTGCTTAGTAGAAAAAAAGAAATAAATGAGAACTTGATATCAACCAGTCTTACATTCTGAACAAATTTGACAATCATTTAGCAAAAATCATGACCTTTAAAGAGCATAACCAAGGGTTTCCAAGATTTGACCTTGTGACCACTTACTTTTTTGCCAAAGGCCTATGAGACAAGTTGGTTCAAATTCTACAGGTCCTTAAATGGAGGTATCAATGTTACTGAAACCTAATTAGGAAAAAATTAACAATTGCTTAAAAGTATGCTTAAATGAATACAATTATTAAATACTTCAATATAAGTCAGATATTGTCTTCATGGTAATGTGACAGGCTTGAAAAGGATTTTTGTGGTTATCTAGGAAAGTTTAGCGGAAATCCACGTTATTTCTAGAAATCACAGCATTTGGTTGTGGACAGAGTTTGACCTTGTTTGCATATGACCAAAAATCAATAAAAGATAACAAAATGACAAGGAAAACAACTTTTGCCCTTGTATAGGTCACATCAACACCTAAATGCAAAACTACATTAATAATATTAAACCATATCCACACAATGATGCTTTTTGATTTCCCTCAGGAAATCTAATTAAGAAAACATTATGTAAATGTATAAATGGCTTATTACAAGTAATTTCTGCATTTACACAATGTTTTCTACCCATAAAGTTGAAATATTGCAAAAAGGTCATAAATTTTAATTAGTCATCTGCAACTCTTTTCAATTCAGACCATTTATTATGGAGTAACTGTGTGTATTGCAAATGAGTGAAATTAACACTTATCATAATGAACCAGGAATATTCCTGTTTTGCAAGAGGTATGGACAAAGATCAGCCTGCATGTAATTGCAGTCTGATCTTTGTCTACAGTACCTGCTTGTCCCTTTGAAGTCAGGGGTGTTTAAAAAACTTAATTTTCATTTCAAAATAAATATAGACCTAGAAAAAGTAATTTCATTGTTTTCAGCCCTTGGATTTTCATTATGTTTTGAAAAAAGGATTTTATTCGGCATGACAAGGGTTAAAATATTGGTTTTAAAACACTGTGAGAAATTGTTTGTTACAAGCAATTTCTCTACCTACGCTGAAAAAATTAAGGGAAGTAATTTACTAGGAAAGCAAACAAGAGGGCCAGAATGGCCCTAAAATCGCTCACCTGACTAATGTAAGATGATTCAAAATTGAAATTGGCCCAATGGTTACTGAGGAGAAGATGTTTAAAGATTTCAAAGTCAAAAACTGCCCTACCCTTCCAAGCCCTTATTTGGTCATCAATCAAAATTCTAGAACAACTTTTGAAAAAGGGTCACTCAAGGAACATTCATACCAAATTTGGTTGAAATTGGCCCAATAGTTACTGAGGAGAAGATGTTTAAAGATTTCAAAGTCAAAAAAGTGCCTGACCCTGCCACGCCCATATTTGGGCATAAATCAAAATTCCAGGAACAACTTTTGAAAAGGGTCACCCAAGGAACATTCATGCAAAGTTTGGTTGTAATTGACCCAACTGTTACTGAGGATAAGATGTTTAAAGATTTCAAAGTTAAAAAAACTGCCACACCCATATTTGGGCATAAATCAAAATTCTGCGAACAACTTTTGAAAAGGGTCACCCAAGGAACATTCATACCAAATTTGGTTGTAATTGGCCCAATAGTTACTGAGGAGAAGATGTTTAAAGATTTCAAAGTCAAAAACTGCCACGCCCATATTTGGGCGTGAAACGAAATTCTGCCGAACAACTTTTGAAAAGGGTCACCCAAGGAACATTCATGCCAAGTTTGGTTGAAATTGGCCCAATGGTTCCTGAGGTGTAGATGTTTAAAGATTTCAAAGTCAAAAACTGCCACGCCCGGCCACGCCCATATTTGGGCATAAATCAAAATTCTGCGAACAACTTTTAAAAAGGGTCATCCAAGGAACATTCATGCCAAGTTTGGATGAAATTGGCCCAATGGTTACTGAGGAGAAGATGTTTAAAGATTTCTAAGTCAAAAACTGCCACGCCCTGCCACGCCCATATTTGGGCATAAATCAAAATTCCATGAACAACTTTTGAAAAGGGTCACCCAAGGAACATTCATGCCAAGTTTGGTTGAAATTGGCCCAATGGTTACTGAGGAGAAGATGTTTAAAGATTTCTAAGTCAAAAACTGCCACGCCCATATTTGGGCGTAAATCAAAATTCCACGAACAACTTTTGAAAAGGGTCACCAAAGGAAGATTCATGCCAAATTTGGTTGAAATTTGCCCAATGGTTACTGAGGAGAAGATGTTTAAAGATTCCTAAGTCAAAAACTACCACGCCCTGCCATGCCCATATTTGGGCATAAATCAAAATTCCACGAACAACTTTTGAAAAGGGTGACCCAAGGAACATTCATACCAAGTTTGGTTGAATTCCGCCCAATGGTTACTGAGGAGAAGATGTTTAAAGATTTCTTAGTTAAAAACTGCCACGCCCTGCCACGCCCATATTTGGGGGTCAATCAAAAATCCACGAACAACTTTTGAGAAGGGTCACCCAAGGAACATTCCTACCAAGTTTGGTTGAATTCCGCCCAGTGGTTACTGAGGAGAAGATGTTTAAAGAATTGTTGACGACTTCCGACGCACGACGCACGACGGACAAAAGGTGATACCAAAAGCTCACCTTGAGCACGTTGTGCTCAGGTGAGCTAAAAAACAAGTACCAGTAATTTTCATGGAATTGTATTGAATGAGAAAACCACAGGCCATAAGGACATGCCAATCATCCCTATAAATCACTGGTTTCAGGTAAATAACTAGATGAACTTGTACAAAAAGTTATGATAACTTTAGGGGGAAAAGCAAAGTCTCTGAAATAGATTTGATAGTTGTTTATTCTATGAGACATTACCTTAGTAAATATTACATATTTTGTAACAAGAGGGCCGTTGGCCCTGGGGCGCTCACCTGAGATAAAGGCTCTTTTTCTTTCAACAGTCTAGTTTCATGTTAAGGTTAGGATTATGAAACAAGTGGGCCACAATTACATATAAAGACTATGAACCTGGGAATCCAAAAGTCCAAATTACAAATTCCAAGGCTTTAGTGCCGATTTGAAAGAAGGAAAAAACTTTTTCCATGGGTTATAATTTCAGAAATAAGAAAGAAATCTGTGAACTGATGCTTCATGCCTATACCCCCCCCCCCGGGTCTGCCCCAGGAGACCCGAGGATCATGATTTTAGCTATTTTGTAAGAGGTCAATATACTTATGCTTCATGCAAAATATCAAGACTGTACGCCTTCTGGGTCAGGAGGAGAAGTTTCTTAAAGATTATTTTGAAATTTCACTTTTGTTGCCAAGGCAACCAGAATTTTTAACGGATTTCAATTCTTTTAGCTAATTTTAAGGGGGACCACCTAAGGGACATTTCTGCAAAATTTGGTTCAAATTGGCCCGGTGAATTGGGAGGAGATGTCAATTAAAAAATTGTTCTTCATTTCTATGTAAACCCCACCCCCCTTGGGCTCCACCCCTGGGCACCAGAGAATCATGATTTTAGCTATTTTGAAAGAGGTTAATATACTGATGCTTCATGCAAAATATCAAGGCTCTACGCCTTCTGGGTCAGAAGGAGAAGATTTTTAAAGATTATTTTAAAAATTTCACTTTTGTTACCATGGCAACCAGAGTTTTTAACGGATTTCAATTCTTTTAGCTATTTTTGAAGGGGACCACCTAAGCAACATCTCTGCCAAATTTGGTTCAAATCGGCCCAGTGGTTTGAGAGATGTCATTTAAAAAATCGTTCTTTATTTCTATATAAACCCCACCCCCTGGGGCTCCGCCCCTGGGGACCCGAGGATCATGATTTTAGCTATTTTGAAAGAGGTCAATATACTGATGCTTCATGCAAAATATCAAGGCTCTACACCTTCTGGGTCAGGAGGAGAAGATTTTTAAAGATTATTTTAAAATTTCACTTTTGTTGCCATGGCAACCAGAGTTTTTAACGGATTTCAATTCTTTTAGCTATTTTTGAAGGGGACCACCTAAGGAACATCTCTGCCAAATTTGGTTCAAATTGGCCTAGTGGTTTGAGAGGAGATGTCATTTAAAAAATCGTTCTTTATTTCTATATAAACCCCACCCCCTGGGGCTCCGCCCCTGGGCACCAGAGGATCATGATTTTAGCTATTTTGAAAGAGGTCAATATACTGATGCTTCATGCAAAATATCAAGGCTCTACGCCTTCTGGGTCAGAAGGAGAAGATTTTTAAAGATTATTTTGAAATTTCACTTTTGTTGCCATGGCAACCAGAGTTTTTAACGGATTTCAATTCTTTTAGCTATTTTTGAAGGGGACCACCTAAGGAACATTTCTGCCAAATTTGGTTCAAATTGGCCCAGTGGTTTAGGAGGAGATGTCGTTTAAAGAAATTGTTGACGGACGACGCACGACGCACGACGGACGGACGCCGGACAAAAGGCGATCACAATAGCTCACTTGAGCACTACGTGCTCAGGTGAGCTAAAAATTGCGTCAATCCTGGCAAGGATTCAAACTTGAAACTTTTGTCAAGTGGACAGGCACCCTACCTATTTTGTTATAACAATTAGTATATTCTTTTCGCACAACTGAGGTATTTTATTAAGTGTCAGCGCCTCAGTAACTTGAGGAAATATATACAGTAAAATATGAGTGAGCAGCCAACCCTGTACAGCAGCCAATCTGAGAATAAAGGCCATTTCAGCCCCCCCCCCCCATGCAATATCATTCTATAAATATACTGTAAACAGCAGCTAACTGTGAAATGCAGCCAGAGGCCACCCTAAATGGTCAAGTTTTATTTTTTATATGACAGTGTATAGCAGCTACTTTAATTACTTCAGACCAATTTTCACAGGTTTAAAAATGGATAGTATTATCATAAACTAGAGGTGCCTGAGCACCTGTATTGCTCGACAGGTATGAATGTACTGATTAAGCAAATTTTTCATAAAAATCAATATTAATTGATATAAGTAAAATAAATCTAGTCAATGAAATCTTTGAAATAGTTCTAGAGAAGCATTTCAACTTGATCATTGTTTTTACGAAAGTCAAGTTAAGCTTTGTATAATTCATTCACTGGGGAAGATAAAAAGGTATTAACAAAATTTAAAATTTCATTGTATACCATACATGGACATGAGCCACAACCATAATAGCCAAGCTTTTCAACCAAGCAAAATCATATGAAGGAATCCAACAAACAATCATCTGAGGATTGTTCCTGTGAAATTTGATTGAAATCCATCAACAGTCCATTTTCAGTAAATACCATATATGGAATTTAGCCCTGCCCATTTAAGCCATATCAAAATTCTTTTTGATAATCTGATAAAGAGTCACTAATCAATCAATTTAGTAAAAATTTGGTTAAAATCCATCCAACTGGTTTCCGAGACAAAGAATTTCCAAATATGGAAATTAGCCCCACCCATTAAAGCCATGTTTTTCATTTGATCAGAATTCTCTGAAGGAGTCTGATAAAGGGTCATCCAAGGATCATTTCTGTGAAATTTGGTTGAAATCCATCAACTAGTTTTTGAGAAGATGATTTTAAAGCTTTCACCATATATGTAAATTAGCCCCGCCCATTAAAGCAATGTTTTTCATTCTATCAAAATTTTTTGAAGAATCTGATAAAGGGTCAGCCAAGGATCATTTCTGATAAATTTGGTTTAAATCCATTAAATAAAAGGTTTCTGAGAAGCAAATTTTTAAAGGTTTTACATA
Source organism: Fragum fragum (assembly GCA_946902895.1). Classification (NCBI taxonomy): domain Eukaryota; kingdom Metazoa; phylum Mollusca; class Bivalvia; order Cardiida; family Cardiidae; genus Fragum; species Fragum fragum. The sequence continues at coordinate 47,538,084 of OX336374.1, forward strand.
TATGGAAATTAGCTTTGTCCATTAAAGAAATGTTTTTCATTCTATCAAAATTCTTTGAAGAAATCTGATAAAGGGGCAGCCAAGGAACATTTCTGAAAAATTTGTTTTAAATCCATTGAATGGTTTCTGAGAAGAAGATTTTTAAAGGTTTTACGATACGTGGAAATTAACCCTGCCCATTAAAGCAATGCTTTTTTAATTCTTTCAAAATTCTTTGAAGGAATCTGATAAAGGGTCTTGGTTGAAATCCACGAAGTGGTTTCTGAAAAGAAGGTTTTTGAAGGTTTTAACATATATGGAAGTTAGCCATTAAAGCCATGTTTTTCATCCAATCAAATGTTTTTTAAGGAATCTGATAAAGGGCCATAGATCATTTATGTAAAATTTGGAAAAATCTATCCATTAGTTTTTTAGAAGAAGATTTTCAAAGTTTTCACCATATATGGAAATTTGCCCCACCCATTAAAGCCAAGTTTTTCATAAAATCAAAATTCTATGAAGGAACCTGATAGAGGGTCACCCAAGGATCATTTCTGTGAACTTTGGTTGAAATCTGTTCTTTATCTTCTGAGGAAAAGAGTTTTAAAGGAAAGGTTTACGGACAGATAGACGGACAACCTGACAGATGTAACCACATGCGACGGACACCACACCATGACAATAGCTCTCTGGCTTTCAGCCAGTGGAGCTTATTATGTTCAAAACTTAAGAATATTTTTAACCCATTCCCACACAATGATATTTTTGGATGCCCCTTAACAAATAAGGCTTTCGAAAACATTGTGGAAAATGAATGAACTGCTCATTACAGGCAATTTCTTGATTATTCACAATGTTTTCTAGCAAACAAGAGCCATGTTGGCCAAAAAGTTGATAGTAAACTGAAGCCATCTAGATTTAGGCACTGCATTTCTTGTCAATGAGTTCGCTAATAGCTATTATACTTTCAGAGATATGCTCAGGACAAATCTAAGTCTTTAAAACAACAATGGGCAATAACTCTAAAATTAAGAAAGCAAGAGTTGTGATTCTTGTGCACTGCACTTCTCCACAACGAGTTCTATCCACCTATGAAGTTTCAAGTTAATAACTATTATACTTTCAGAGATATGCCCCAGACAAAATCTAAGTCTTAAAAACAACAAAGGGCAATAACTCCAAAATTATGCAAGCAAGAGTTGTGGTTCTTGTGCACTGCACTTCTCATCAATGACATCTATCCACCTATGAAGTTTTTAGTTAATAGCTATTATACTTTCAGAGATGTGCCCCGGACAAAATCTAAGTCTTAAAAACAACAAAGGGCAATAACTCCAAAATTATGCAAGCAAGAGTTGTGGTTCTTGTGCACTGCACTTCTCCTTAATGAGATCTATTGACCTATCTATTGAAGTTTCAAGTTGATAGCAATTATACTTTCAGAGATATGCTCCAGATAAGTTTAGTGACGGAAGGACGGAATGACAGAAGGAGGGAATGACGGAAGGACAGAAGGATGGAAAGACGGAATGACAGACAGAGACCATTACTATATTCCCTTTGCCGAAACGGCGGGGGATAAAAAAGTGACAAATATCTTTTTAAATTTAATCAATTAAAAATTGCTGACTATCGTTTCTTATATTTTGGACCAGTCTTGAATTTCGTTGTGTAGTAATAGGATAATTCCTAAATTATTTTATCCAAACAATCCCATTATTAAATTTTAGACATCATACCAATTTCGAAAGACTGGACTGCAAATATTAACTACTGAATTCAGAGATCGAAAATTACCTATAATATCTACCATAACGAGATGTCCATTTCCAAGTAAGTTACGAAATGCTCTTGGTCCGAATCTACATCAATTACTGTATTCGAAGACTGATAAATGTATCACGTACAAACACGCGATATGACATACAATCTATAAGACTTACCTATCCAATGTAAATATTACCACTTGACAAATGTTATTTTCTCAAAGATTCTCTTGTTCAATTTACGTGTTCTGGCTTATTGATTGGTTCGAATGAAACACACCTCCAGGCTGGGAACCAACCAACTTGGTAGTCGTTAAAAAAGGTACCATACTAAGTTGGCTCTACTGGTTTACTTTTTTTGCTCACCTAAGCACAAAGTACGAGGTGAGCTATTGTGATCTGTCGTTGTCCGTCTGTCCGTCCGTCAACAATTTCTTTAAAAATCTTCTCCTCCTAAACCAGTAGGCCTATCAAGCTGAATCTTTGCAGGGATGTTCCTTGGGTGAAGCTCTTCAAAGTTGTTAAAAGAATTTCATTCCGTGAAAAACTCTTGTAACCGCAGCATATGAAAATGGGAAATTCTAGAAAATCTTTGTTGTCTTTTTTTACAGACTACAAGGCCAAAGGCATTTATATTTTATATAGAGCTTAATCATATGGTTCTCTTCCAAGTTTTTAAATATTTAATCTCTGGGGTCAAAAATGGCCCTGCCCCTGAGGTCCGAAGTTTGGATAAATGCTTAATTAGAGCAATTTCAAAAGACCTCTCCTCTTAAGCTATAAGGTCTAGGATATTCGTATTTGGTATGTAGCATAACTAGATGGTTTTGTACTATATCACTAAAAGTTGTTTTCCAAGGGTCCAAAACGGCCTTGCACTAGGGGTCCAAAATTGGGAAAAACGCAAAATTTGAGTATGCTTCCTTCATTTTAAGGAGGAGGGCATTTCTATGCCCCCACCACTTAATGGGGGGGGCATATAGATTTGTCTTTGTCAATCCGTCCGTACTTCCGTCCTTACGTACTTCCTTCCGTCCGTCCCGAAAGTGTCTGGAGCATATCTCTGAAAGTATAATAGCTATCCACTTGAAACCTTATAGATAGATAGACCTCATTGAGGAGAAGTGCAGTGCACAAGAACCACAACTCTTGCTTGCATTATTTTGGAGTTATTGCCCTTTGTTATTTTAAAGACTTACATTTTGTCCGGGGCATATCTCTGAAAGTATACAATAGCTATTAACTTGAAACTTCATAGGTGAATAGAAATCATTGAGGAGAAGTGCATTGCACAAGAACTACAACTCTTGCTTGCATGATTTTGGAGATATTGCCCTTTGTTATTTTAAACACTTGAATTTTTTCTGGAGCATATCTCTGAAAGTATAATAGCTATTAACTTGAAACTTCATAGATGGATAGACCTCATTGAGGAGAAGTGCAGTGCACAAGAACCATTACTCTTGCTTGCATAATTTTGGAGTTATTGCCCTTTGTTATTTTAAAGACTTACATTTTGTCCAGAGCATATCTCTTAAAGTATAATATCTATCAACTTGAAACATGATAGGTGGTTAGACCTCATTGAGGAGATGTGCAGTGCACAAGAACCACAACTCTTGCTTGCATAATTTTGGAGTTATTGCCCTTTGTTATTCTAAAGACTTACATTTTTGTCCGTGGCATATCTCTGAAAGTATAATAGCTATCAAATTGAAACTTCATAGGTGGATAGACCTCATTTAGGTGAAGTGCAGTGCAAATTTTTGCTTGCATAATTTTGGAGTTATTGCCCTTTGTTTGTTATCAAAGCTTCCGATGGGGATTTCTTTGTCCTGTGGACAAAGTTTTTTTTTTTTTTTTTTTTTGAGTGTTGTATAGCCTGGCTGTTATCCATCAGTTTTGATTAAATTATTCCTGTAGGTTAATAAACACATCTTTCCTGGGTGTCCAAAGTTTGTAAAATTGCTCAATTAGACCATGTTCAATAGTCTTTTCCTCCCAATCTACAAAGTCTAAGACATTCATATTTTGTATATAGCATATCCAGATGGTTCTCTACCATGTAAACTAAAATCTTAGCCCTTGGATAAAACATGGCACTGACCCAGAGGTCAAAATTTTTGAAAACAGCAAATTAGAGCAACATCAAAAGTCTTCTGCTTCTTAAGTATAAGGCGATGGGCATACTTATTTGGTATGTAGCATGACTAAATAATTTTGTACTATGTATCAGGAAAATATGCTCTTAGGATTAAAAAATGTCTCTGCCCCTGGGGTCGAAAATTGCGTAAATTGCATTGTAAGAATTCTTCTTCTTAATTATAAGTTCTAGAGCATTTATATTAAAAACATAGGATAACATTATTGTTATCTACCATGTTTATATCCTTTGGACAAACATGGCCCTTCCCAAGGCATCCAAAGATATGAAAACGCTCAATAAGAGCATGTTCAAATATCTTCCACTCCTCATGTATAAGTTGTAATGCATTTATATTTTGATTTATAGTACATCTAGATTGTTCTCTACCAAGTTTGCCAAAATTACACCCATTGAAGTTGCAGACAGTAATTAGAGTTTGATTGAAATCTAAATACAAAGAATTTCATGTAGAAAACACTGTGAGAAATGGAAGAATTGCTTGTCACTCCCCTTCTCACTATGTTTTTTTTTAAACCTTAGGGTGACAAATTCTTGGATAGTTTGGTAATGGATTAAACTATAAAGCCAAAGGAATTCATTCTTATTGTAAAGTATTACTGGATTGTTTTGTATAAAGCCCAAATCTTATATTTGTTTTATTTATTTAGCTCAAGCTGTGTCTTTTTTATACTAAAAAGTACTGTAATTTGCAGATGCCTCAGGTGGGCGATTAAGGACCATCATGGTCCTCTTGTTACTGAGTACAAGCTTATGTGTATATGCATTGAATGACACATGTATTGATATATGTTAACATATAGAATATGTGTCTACAATTGATCATCTAACGTCCTGATTAGAAACACTAGTCTAATATAAGGACTCATGCATTCCTGATCAAAATCTCTGAGTTTATTGATATGATTCATGCTCTAAACTTGGGCATTATTCCTTACAAATATATAAGTTACAAGGAGTTTTATCAGTTTCCTGTTCAGTCCCGGTTTTTACGTCCCATAATTTTATAATTCAGAAGACATTGTGGAAAAGAAGAGATTGCTATAATAAGCAGTTACTTTTTAAGCTCACATGAGCACAAAGTGCGAGGTGAGCTATTTTGATCGGTCGTTGTCCATCCGTCCGTCTGTCCGTCTGTACGCCCGTCAACAATTTCTTTTAAAATATTCTCCTCCTTAACCACCAGGCCAATCAAGCTGAAACTTTGCAGGGATGTTCCTAGGGTGAAGCTCTACAAAAGTTGTTAAAAGAATTTAATTCCATCAAAAACTCTGGTTGCCGCGGCATTTGAAAATGGGAATCTTAAGTAAATCTTTAAAAAAATCTTTAAAAATCTTCTTCTCCTTAACCAGTTGGCCAATCAAGCTGAAACTTTGCAGGGATGTTCCTTGGGTGAAGTTCTACAAAGGTTGTTAAAAGAATTTAATTCGGTCAAAAACTCTGGTTGCCGCGGCATTTAAAAAATGGGAATCTTTAGTAAATCTTTAAAAAAAATCTTTAAAAATCCTCTCCTCCTAAACCAGTAGGCCTATCGAGCTGAAATTTTGCAGGGATGTTCCTCGGGTTAAGCTCTTCAAAAGTTGTTAAAAGAACTTCATTCCGTGAAAATACTTTTGTAACTGCGGCATATGAAAATGGGAAATTTTAGAAAATCTTTGTTGTCTTTTTTCACGGACTACAAGGCCAAAGGCATTTATATTTTATTTTACATAGAACTTAATCATATGGTTCTCCACCAAGTTTTAAATATTTAATCTCTGGGGTCAAAATGGCCCTGCCCCTGAGGTCCGAAGTTTGGAAAATGCTTAATTAGAGCAATGTCAAAAGACTTCTCCTCTTAAACTATAAGGTCTAGGATATTCATTTTGGGTATGTACATAGCATAACTAGATGGTTTTGTACAATATTACTTAAAGTTGTCCTCCTAGGGTAAAAAACGGCCCTGCATTAGTGGTCCAAAATTGGAAAAAACGCAAAATTTGAGTACTTTTTAAAAAGAATTCTTCGTTTTAAGGAGGAGGGCATTTATATTTTGAGTGTAGCATAGCCTGGCTGTTATCTATCAGTTTTGATTAAATTATGCCTGTAGGTTAATAAACACATCTTTCCTTGGTGTCCAAAGTTTGTAAAAATGCTCAATAAGACCATGTTCATCCTCCCAATCTACAAAGTCTACAGCATTCATATTTTGTATATAGCATATCCAGATGGTTCTCTACCATGTAAGATAAAATCTTAGCCCTGGGATAAAACATGGCACTGCCCCAGAGGTCAAAATTTTGAAAACACCCAATTAGAGCAGCATCAAAAGTCTCATCCTTCTGAAATATAAGGCGATGGGCATACATATTTGGTATGTAGCATGACTAAATAATTTTGTACTGTGTAATGGAAAATATGCTCTTAGGATAAAAAATGTCTCTGCTCCTGGGGTTGAAAATTGCGTAAATTGCATTGTAAGAATTCTTCTTCTTAAATATAGGTTCACCCATTGAAGTTGCAGACAGCAATTAGAGTTTGATTGAAATCTAAATACAAAGAAATTTCAGGTAGAAAACACTGTGAGAAATGGAAGAATTGCTTGTCACTCCCCATCTCACTATGTTTTTTTTTTTTTTTTTTTTTTTAACCTGGGGATGACAAAATCTTGGATAGTTTAGTAATGGATTAAACTATAAAGCCAAAGAAATTCTTTCTTGTTGTAAAGCATTACTGGATTGTTTTGTACAAAGCCCAAAATATTTGTTTTATTTATTTAGCTCAAGCTGTGTCTTTTTTATACTAAAAAGTACTGTTATTTGCAGATGCCTCAGGTGAGCGATTAAGGAACATCATGGTCCTCTTGTTTTTTGTTGGGTTTTTTTTTTCCACATTTTTTTCTTTTCTACTGAACTATTAGTTTTAGATTAAATCTATTTTATGTTTCCAACAGAAGGACCTTTGGGTACGGACAGGTCTTTGATTCTGCAAAACAGGAAAGAGTACGTTATTTGATTATTATAAATGTAGACTGTATATACAGTGTACATCTGTCGACTCATTAATTTCTGATATATGTTCAAGTACGCTTGTTGGAATATTCATGGGTTTTCAAATGAAAAGTTTCAAAACGAATTCTTCTATAGTCAATTTTATGTTTTTGCTTTAACTGGAACTTGAACCAGGAAGGATTCAAACATTACCCCCCCCCCGAGTTACAGAACATTCACTGGTTATGCCCCAAAGGGAATAGAAAAAAACGGGGAAGAAATTCGTGGGGACTGATAATTTATATCGGTGAAATACTGTTCACTAAAGGTCTTGTTCAGATAATAAAAATAATGAAAAACTCCATATGGTTAAAAATAAGTAAGCCCGCTCTTAAGTGCCAATTTGTGATGCTGATCGACGTATACATGTAACCTATGCCTCGTTTAAACATCCCACCAAGGGTAAAGTCGGTTTGTCCGGAAAATGAGGATATTTTTGAAAGTTAAAGAACTTGCATAGGTGATTTTTCGACAAAAGCTAAAAGTATTATACCCCCCAAAACTTTGTTTGGGGGTTCCATACAGGAGTCAGTCGGTCGGTCGGTCTGTAACACTTTGTGTCCGTTCAATTTCTCGACAACTACGTATTGGTCGGATTTTATCCAAACTTTACTGATATAATCAGTATCAAGCAGTGATGTTCATAGTCTATTTTGGTACTTTCCTTGGAGTTTCAGCACCTTGTGGAGGTAAGGCTTCATTCTAGTGACAAATGTTTATTCTATGACAAGGAACCCTTGGGGGTAATAATCACATTTAGTAATAGTCTAGTTTTGATGGGCGATTTCAATGCCCGTACTGGAACGCAAATGACTATGTAGAACTAGATGAAATAACTATTATGTTCTAGCAAAAGTATAATAGCTACATCTGTTTATGGTACGTTTGGTCCATGTTATTTTAATTAATACCGTGTCCGGTCGTGGATAGTCTGAGTTTGTAAAAACGAAAAGCAGTGAATACCATCTTTCTGTCTTTCTATATTTACTCCGAATTCTACCCATAGGATATAACATCTGGCGACGAGGATTAAAAGGATCAACTCATTACGTTATAACGTGGACGTATAACGAATCTTTATACATGTAGTGATTGTGCTCAGTAATTTACCAAACTTTCCTCCTTTGAGGTAGATACGGATAACTGTGGAACAAGGTGGGAAAATGGGTTTCCAGACTGGAAAATTATTTGTCGGCTGAACATTAAAAATGAGGCGCAGATGAGAGCTCTACTTCTTCACTATGCTGAAGAAAAGGTTTTCGATATTTTCGAGGCAAAAAAAAAGGGGGATGACGACGGCACAACGTACAATGGGACTAAAGGCGCCCTAGATGCACATTTCTCGCCTCAAAGGACATTCAAATGGAAATGTATACGTTCAGGTGCCACAAACAACAAGAATACCAAACTTTGGATGAATGTGTCACGGAAATGAGAACACTAGCTTAAATCTGTGAATTCGAAAATGTAGATAAGGAAATTCTACAAGTTATTCAAAACTGTCACACGAATCAATTGCGGAAAAGGGCATTTAGGGAACCTGATAAAAGATTACAGGACATTTTGACTAGGAGATGGAAGTTGGAATTATTGGAGAAACAAGCTTCAGAAATGGAGTTAAAATTAATAAATAACGTAAACTCTGTTAGTCGAGGTAAGGGAAATTTTCGTAAGAGGTCCCCGTAAAAATCAGACGACATCGAATTCCAAAAGAGGTCAACGGATAACGCCTAAACCTAGGTCACGTGATGACGCCTATATAGGAATTGTGGGTATGAATTCCCGCACGTTACAACGCCTTGTCCGGCTAAAGGGAAGCCCTGCAATATATGTAAAAAGTTGAATAATGTCGCTCGCTGCTGCAGGAATCCTTTGGAAAAGGTAAATGCGGTGACAGACTCAGAGCAACAATCAGGTTCAGGAGATTAGTTCAAATATGATATTAAAGGATTGAAAGGCCCGAGAGCGGTTTTGGTGGCAGCTTGTATCATCAGGATAAGTAAGTAAGTGGGAAGAGCAGCTGGAGACTCGGAAAGGATGTAGTGGTAGCAGTGGTGTGAGAACAACCCGAAACCCATGGTTAGGATCTCGAGCCGCCCCGATGTTGCTGAAATACTATTAAAAGTTTCGTTAAACCCAATTCAATCAATCATCATGCCAAGAAAAGTAAGTACCAAAAGTCCTCTTTAAGAAACTGCAGCCAAAATATCCTATCTAGCTATTTGTCCGTTAACATCTCATTAAAAGTCGGCAGCGAATAGCTAGATGCCTTCTCCAAATAATTGATTCAATTTTAATTACCAGCAGGGTCGTAAAAGGGCCGTTAACCGAAGTCTGGTTCTAAGTCAGGTATGTAGCACTTTCGACTAAGATAATTTCTCTACCATAACCCATCTCAATCCAGGTCTAGCGCGATAAACATTATTATAATGATTGTTACAATATTTGCCTTATTATTACTATTATTATTAGTTTATTTCGATGTGGTCTATAACTAAGCCCTAACAAAAAATATGATAGAGACAGACAGACAGGGATTAGAACTGCACTAATTATGAACCTAATTGACCTCTGCTGAATATGACATATCTTAAATATTTGTCTCATAGGGCTTTCGGGTGGTCCTTTTCTACAGAACTGTCACAAGAAGTTTAAAATCTGGCCATCCTGCACATTCTGTGTCAATCGTAAGATTTCTTGTGAAATCTTCAAACCAAGGTTGGTTGACTATTTTCACCAAAATACTCATTTGAAAGCTATTGAAATGGTCTACTATACTTCTATTAAAAAGTTCAGAGTTTCGTAACACTTTGTCGAATTAAATCAGGGAGACATAAAAATAATAGGACAAAAATGATCAAAGAACTTTTGATACGCAATACACACGCAATCAAAGATGAATTTCATAATATATCTATTTATGATACATATTCAAATATCCGGAAAAAAACCGACCCCCTAAAAGAAATATTTCATCAGAACTAGTTCAATGAATGCATTAACTTATTCCTATGCTTAGAATTGATTTAAAGATCAATTTAGTGAAGATTACATAAAAGATGTTTTCATACTGAGGACAAATATAGTACAAGATGGGTATTTTTATAGGTTAAGGTGAAATGTGAGTTGCTCAAGTTGATAGTTAATGATGAAAAGCTTCATTTGTTATAAATAATAACGACAGTCCTTCTGTTTCGTCGTTTGGCAACCAAAACCTCGTATCCACATCTTGATCGTTGATCGCCCAACGACGATATATGAAAGTGTTGAAAGCAAAGAAATCACGATTGGGCCCGTGTATACAATAGATGAGATATATCTTCTATTATAATATCTATCTTAACCATCATACCAAAGAAGTTTTTTTTATTCAAATGTAGTTCTGTAGGAATACACAGGTTTAAGATAGAAAATCTAGGGCCATTAGGTTTTGCAAACAATTCTCTTGAGATTCTTCATCCCTCTGGCTAAAAAACAAGTAAGTGTCGTAAGTCTGGTACCTGCTTATATAACCCACCATCTTGTCGTACAAAGGGCAGCGAACGTTCTACTTATCTATATTAGAGAAAAAGATGATCTCGATATACCTTCACTCGTAAGGATGATAATCCACCGACAATAGTTTTATTGACCGTTCAGTGGGGCATCGAATATCAGCTCTAATTTCCAAAATCAATTCGTCGTATATAGTTTATGTGAGTCTGCGCGTTGCCTTTCCATTCATTTCCCATGAACGCCAAATAAAGGCTCAGATAATCATGTCCATCCACACCGTCATCCTCATTAGTGAAGGGATATCGAGATCATCTTTTCCTCTAATATTTTAAATATCCTTTAGAAAAGTAGAACGTTCGACGCTATTGGTACGATAAGATGCCGCACCGTCTGACCAGAGCCCTCACTATTCGCTTTGTAGAAAGCTAATGATTTAAGTTCCTTTAGAAAACCAGCAGTTTTATTCAAGTTACTCAACATTACAACATGGGCCACGAAGAAACTATCTTGTACCATGGGGTGGATTGAGGGCAAGTTTGTATAAATGAACATAGAAAATTCATTTACAGCTACTTTCTTCGGGAAATTTCTAGTTGGAAGCGACTGATATGAAAATAGCCGAACTACTTTAAAATAAAAACATTTCCCGCTTTTTTAATACGATTCAATATACAAGGGTAGTTTAATGAGAAATAGCCAGAAAACAGGGATTGGTCATTTATTCGTTCCCACGAGAGAGAGAGAGAGAGAGAGAGAGAGAGAGAGAGAGAGAGAGATATTATTTTGTGACATTTATTTAAGTGGTATGTTGTATTTCTATAAAGAATGTATAATTCAATGGCAAGTATCTTGATTTTTCTGTTAAGACAGATAAACATACAGATAGACAGACTAAAAAGGTTAATATATTAGAGAAAACGAGAATATTTAGTTTTGCGATCAAGGAATGTTACCATAGAAACTCATCTTGGACTGGTACTTTACACTGGTATACACAAAAATAATGACCATTAATTACCAATTTTCCAGGCAGCTGGAAGTTGGAGCATTCACAGAGAATGACTGGGGTATGGGGATATAGTGGAACCTAGAGAAAATGTGTTTGGGTTTCAAGCTCTTATTTCAGTCATGAACAAGTACGGCACATATTGTGAATTTTGCGATATTGCGAATGTATCATTCATAAATATAGTACTTCAAACTATAACCATCCGGGGTGCAATTCTTTTACTAAATAGTTTTCATCCTACCTTTGAAAGATGAGGGGACATATAATAAATCAGGGTTAAAGAAGACAACCATCAGCCGTCATAGTTCGCTCAGTCTGATCAGATCGTAAACTTTCGCAACTACTTTTCTCCCGTGACGATTCAGACATCTCTATATTTTCTTATTAAAAACGTCCAAATGTAAAATGAGTTCGTGAGGTTTAACAACAACAACAACAATTAAAGAAAACACGGCGAAAGTTAAATGTTTTCACCTCCGGTCAGTCTGCGCAGGGAGACCATACACGAAACTTCAAATTCGTCGTGAGTCCTGAGATCCGCCGCCGGCAAATTTATGCTGGTTTGATGAATTTTGAAGACAAAAATGGATAATCTCGCAAACAGTTTCCATCGCATTTAAGAGGTACTGTGCGGAGTGAGCAGGCTTACCAGGATCGAGACTTCTCCCTATCGCCTAATTACAATTATAGATTGGTTATTCTACCTTGATATACACTCAATTTTGAAATACCACCTATATGGATGGTTTGTGCTGGATCCGATCTATTTTTCTAACCGTCTGTCTGTCTCCCTCACTGTGTCTCAGAGCAGCTGTAGTTACATTGTTAAGTTGGCTGAAGAGGATATATGCTAGTTACGATTTAACTTGGTCAAAGAGGATACATGCTAGTTAAAATGCAGATCAAACAGATTCAAGGACATCCATGCGGAAAAAGTTATGCTTTTACATGGTTAGGAAAAAAATGTGTAAATATCTCCACTAGCTTGGTAATCAAAGAATGCTACCATAGAGCCCCGTTACCATGGAAACACCTCTAAGACTGTCCCTTTGCACTGGCATACGCTAAACTAATGAGTGTCTGACCATTAAATACCCATTTTCTAGGCACCTGGAAGTTGGGGCAATGTACATTGATAATCAAACTGAGTAAAATTTGAAAAAAATGAGTTTCGTTTTCACGCTCTTATGTATATCATGAACGAGTATAACATAAATTACTTCCAATCATAACAACCCGGTTAGTATAAAGTCCAAGTAATTTTTAGTTTGGCCCGAATATTTAATGCCTATTTGCCGTTCAGCATATTTCATGTTATATTTCAAAGTTTTTGAATTCAAAATTAAACTTGTAGATACTTTTTTATCTAATGCTGGGATAAGACGTTAAAATATGAAGCATTTTCAAATTATACTGTTCGAGCCATAATGTCACCGGGGCTTTAAAAGATTTGGGGACGAAAAAAAAAAGGATGGATAAAAAGACAATTATTTTTCTTAGATAAAACTTATTTTCCCGCTGCATCTAGGATCGAATCAGAACAAAGTTTGGTCGTCCTCAAACGATTAATATTATAAGTTTATTTCTTTGCTTTTTTCTATGTCTGCCTCTTCTCTCTCTCTCTCTCTCTCTCTCTCTCTCTCTCTCTCTCTCTCTCTCTCTCTCTCTCCCTCTCTCTATCTCTGATTTGGAAGTGAGTTTCCCTACGATAGTTCAAAGCTATATAAAGCCCCGTCACAAACACATACTCTCAGCCTGCTCTCTCTTACACCATATCCACTTCTTCTTTTTTGACCACGTCCATAGGGCAGTGTTAGCGCGTATGACTCCTAGTAAAGGGGTCCTGGGTTCGATACCTGGTCGCGGCGAATATCCTTTCCGACATTAGTCTCCCACCAATGGTTGATTGATCTAAAACCTAAATGGGATGATCAGCTGGAGGCTCAGAAAGGATTTAGTATTAGTACTGGTGCGAGAAATATCAGGAATCTATGGTTAGGTGCTTCAGCCGCCTCGACATGGCTGAAATACTATCAAAATTGGCGTTAACACCCCCCCCAACAACAATAATAATAACTTTCTCTGAGGCATTTCATCTCTCATGGCCGATATTCATCATTAAATGATTAGACGATTACACCAAAGAACTACAACCGGAAATTGTTGGAAATAGTTTTTTAATTCAAAGGATTTTAGTTTGAGATTAAAATAAGAACGCGAAATGAACGACTTTCGCTAAGTAACATGCATTAGAACTATCTCTGCACTCTGTGCAAACAAAACCAGATGCTTTAGACATTAGAATTTAATGATCGTACAAACATACATCACTATCAAAATGACAGTCGTTTTTGAGTTACCATGGGAACCAACTATGCTGTCCGAAATAACTAGGTCCCTTCTCGATTCTTTCTCAATGTTTAACATCTTCCAGTGTTCGCCTGTCTTAGTCGACATATCGACATGGTTATTCTTACATGATATATTCATGTATTGCCTACAACTTCTTTCAATGACATCTGGTAAAGGGTTTAAAGAGGCATGGAAAACCAATTCAGTACAAGGAGGGTTGTAAAGTGACGGACCACGTCTGACAATCAAATATGGATTACCGATAAAATCGTCCATTTATGCCGGGTGTGAACTTTGCTTTTTTGTTGGTTTGGCGACCTAAACGTTTTAACTACAGTACATTCAACCCGCAGATACGACTTTAAGATCTTCATCCAAAATGTTGCCTGTTCATAATTCATGTCCAAGACAACATATCTTACAAAGTAACGCACTTAAAATAACCTTCCTTGCATTATGACTACGATTTAAATTATATGTAGGCCCTACATGTTCACAAACTATTATTCTTTAGCTATTATCTCTCTGTTTTGTCTGATTTTGTCAATTCACTCATCTACCTAACTGCGAAGACAATCAAACAATATTGATTTCAGTTAAAAGTAAGGTGATTTTGAATCACAATTAGGAAGTAGATATACACATATAGCTTGCCCGTGAACTATAACTAGGCCTCGAAACCTTCCACAAGCCAATCATAATTGTTTCCTTTTCAAAATTGAATGTATATCAAGGTAGAATGCCCTTTCTATGACTGAAATATTGAAAAGAGAAAAGTCTGCACTATGGTCAGCCTGGGTACCCAGAATAGTAGGTCAAAAACGAACGAAACTTTTGGCTCTTCCGAGATGATCCGTTTTTGTGATCCGCCAAACTGACATATCGGGACTTCGCCCTTTAAACGTCGTCCATGGTCACACTGCGCGGGCTTTCCGGCATCAAAAATTTATATTTTTTACCAAGTTTTTCCACCTACCTGACTATGCAGACTATGCTTTCAGTTTGGATTGCATTTCCTCTTTCACGTGCGCAAGACCAAACTTTTTTCTTCTTATTATTATTATCTTTATTTTCAAAATAGAATAAATAAAGTGCAAAGTCTTCAGTTGTCCCGTAATTTCAGATAATATGGAGAAATGTGAATCGTTCCGGAAAAAAAAAGATACAAGAAATAAGTTGCTAAATGTTCCGATCTGATCAGACTGTGCCAACTATAAAGGTTGACCGTGGTCGAATCTTTGTTCTTTTTTCAGATTCTATGTTGATCGCTAATCCTACCTCTATTTAACATCTGGATCTCGGAGCTTATGCAGCCCATTTCACCTCCAATGAGTTCTTTTCTTTATGCACAAGTAAACAGTTACTTTTTTGTCAAGGAGGATATGATATTGTCAGAATGCGACCAAAATATAGTAAACACAGGTTGACATTTTGGTTGCACAAATGCGATATTTGATACACTTTTTAATAGATTCAATCAGAATTAATAAGATCCATCCTTACTATAAATAAACCAAGACCAAAAAGTATGAACTACAATTTGAATTTGACTATTTGAGTGTTACGGGGAACCAGTTAATTAGCAACTCACACTTCTCCATCTCCTTTGGGACTCATTTTAAACATCCTATTAAGTAAAGCCACTATTTGCACAGAACCTTCAAATTGTCAAATAGCCCGCCGTGTACAATTACAAACAAATTATTAATTTACCATTGGGTATAAATAAATATTTTACATTCTTATTTATTCATTTTCCTCATGAATTTCAGACGATATGTTTTACTTTTATTATCATTTTCATTTTACGTTGGCTCAAAATCGGTGATTAAGCCATTGGCATTTTTTTAGATAGAAAAAAAACTCGTTTTTATCTAACATTCATTCCATATCCATTTGATGGGCTGATGAAACCACGTAACTACAGCTGAGCAGAAATTGGATAAGAATTTAACCTATTATTTTACATCGAGTGGGAAACAAGCTTTTCAAGCCTCGATTCTGCTTCCTGGAGAAACAGCAGTACCCGCACCATTTATGTGGGCAAATAACAGACTTAATGTCGACAGATGCTCAAAAGAATCGAACTCTGGACCTTTTGATCGTGAAGCCAATACTTTACCTCTTAACCACGCGTTAAAATTCCCCTTAGTTAATACGTTTCGGAGGCTCATTGACCGTTGGTTTACTAAATAATTCCCTTTTTTCTGATCATGTTTTATCATTAGTCCGATTTTGAAAAAAGGTATGTTAAGTAATGTCGGCATACATATTCCAATCATTAGCTAAAAAATAATTCTGATAAAAAAAGAAAAAAAAATGTGATTTATGATGTCGTTAATTATTTTGTAAAACAGTCAAAGTTCTGCGAGGCTTAATTCACTCCCAACCAATCACGCCTTTTTACACCCGTGAAAATTAAATTCAGGAAAAATGTGAAAAAGGAGAATTTGCTGTAATCAGGCGATTTCTCCTTCTTTCACAATATTTGTATGGTGTTTATCCCCTTCTTTGCAGCTCCAAAACAATTTGAATTTATATATGTTGCTTCTTTCAATTTATATATATCAGTCCAAACTTTTGTCGTCTGGTAATTGGTTAATCCGGGTAATAATTGTTTGAGAATTACAGATGAAAACGGAATCATCCATCGATTTAAACTACAGACGGCATATTTCTATCCCTTTATTGAGGTGGTCGTCTACTGACCGTCAGTTAAAAGTTAATGTGAGTCTGGTTTATTTCACATTGACTGGCCGCTGCAAGAAAGGTGTATCGATAACGCTAAGTCCGTTAGCCAATGCAAACTTAAAGTGGAGGAGATTTCTTCGCATGTGACCTTTTTACTGTTTACCGAAATCGCCATTTTGATTTGATCACGTTTTCCTTAATATTATTTCATCAGTGCGTGAACATTTGTGGTAATGGGCTAAATGATAAAAGGTAAAGAAATCGAAGCTAACGTTCAATTCTTTTTGCGTTGAACAAATTATTGTTACAATTGAAGTACTTCATGTCCAATTCAAAGATATAGTCGATTCGAGAGGTAAAAAGTGGGGTGAGATAGGCGCTTGAATCGCGACTATAGCAGGGTTTTAAAGTGTAACATATACTGTGTATACGGGATGTAAATTTGCTCAGCTATGCCAGGTCGAAACTAACAGACAGGATTAGGAGTTTGTTTACATGTATTCGTTAACTCCACTAACCACTGACCTAGATTCTATCTTTAAACACGAGGAAATAATTTCTCTCGATTAGACAATAGACCTTTTCACGCAAAGCGCAAGATGACTAAAAAGTCGGAATCCAAAGAAGCTTTCAAAGAAAAACAACAACAACAACAAGTTTCCACTACGGAGAGGATTTACTTCCGGTTTTGTTTTTCGAAAGCCTTATAATGCATTGCGTCCAGTCGTTTTAACTCGATTGTTCGATGTTTATCAATGAAAAGCACGGGCTAAATATTGTAGATAATGTTGTTGGATATATATAACATCTGTTTGTTGCATTTTTTTTTTCTGTTAACCCAGTAATGTTTTTCAGAAGCATTAAAATTACTCTCTTTTTATCGGCATTTACGAATAAATTATGGGTGTTTTGTTTCATGAATTTTTTCAGCATATAAAATAAAATGTATGATAACCCAGTAAATTGTATATGTTGAAATAAATAATGAATGAAGGGGAATGCTCCATGGAAAGGTCATTTACCCGTTTTATCCCCGGCAACCACAATACTCACCAAAACTCCCGTTCTTGGCCTATAAAGCTATTGAAGTTATGGTAGTTTGTGTGAGGATGATGAAATTAAAGATCAACATGGTCAAGACATCATTTCTTCGATGTGTGGCCAAAATGTCGAAGTACATATTATTTCAAATAGTATTTACGACCCTTTGGTAGCCCATTGATAATATTCTGGTCATTAAATTTCAATTGACCCCTTGATATACTACTAAGGTTAGATTTTTAAATTTTAAAGCTAGATTTTTTAAACATGAAAGCCTACCTCGCAAATATATCCTGAAGCGAAAAAAACAAATTTAAACCCATTGAATAATAATAAGCGTATTCACTTTACTTGATTGTTGAAAAATGCTTAAAAGATAAACACCATGTCAAGATATTACCGTGCCGATTGAAACGACGCTCGGTGGCATCTTTTGGTCAATCGACAAGAAATTTGTAATTGGCGGCATATCGGTTCAAACATAAAAAGATGAGAATTGTATTACCAAATTATAAATTTCACCAGTTAAATGTAATAGTGCATATCGGATTCTTTATGTTGCCGGTTACATAATTACCCATATGCATCGTGTCATACCGAGAAAACCCTTTATGTCAAGGCTGTTAACAAATCATTCTTTCTTATAAGCTCACTCTTATCATTATATTTACTTACATTTAGTTTTTCTATTTTTCTTAATTTTCTTCTCACTATTAGCACCGTCATCATCAATACGATTTATGTCACCTTTCATCGCCGAAATAATGCTCCCTGTTTTCGCATTACAATATACGATACTTGTAATTCATTTAATGGCATTTTTTTTACGAAAAGTGGATTATTTATACCAAGAAAATGATTTCTTCCACATTTCTATTGTTACAATGATGCGAATATTAAAAAAATGACACACTGTAGTGCGGGCGTGTTTGATATTAAGAAAAGAAAAGAAGAGAGAGGGATAGAGAGATCTACATTGGTATACACACAGACAGAAACAATGGGCCCCTACCGATATACGGAGTTGTCCTGAAAATTGCCCTTTAATTAACTCCCTTGACTTCACTGGGTAGTTCCGGTTTAAATTTGCTATATAGAGAATATAAGGGCTGAGACTAAATGCTCCTATTTTGCGCAGAATCAGATATTTTTTCAGAATTTGATACAGAAGAATGCTGAGTACTCTTAAAAAATCTTAGAATACGGAATTGTTGTGGTAGTTTATATCATATTTGACACGTTTTAATCGTTTTTCTCAACCGACCTAGGAACCAATTTCATTCTCGTCCAGTTTTCATATTTTACTTCTCATTTTCGAAAAAAAATTAGCAAAGGCGTCCTTTTTAGGAAATCATTGCGTTTACTTCTTTAACTTGAAAGGACTTATTGAAACAAGGAAACCACACAACATTAACCAAGAATAACAATACCGCGATAAAGAGTACTTCTTACGCAGATTTTCTCCACATTTGAAAGATCCACTATTTTCGGTACACATGGCTATTTAAATTTCGTTCGTTTCTTCTTTCGTTCTGAGATTTTTTTTCTGTAAAGGGTTAAATGGTTAATCAAATTTAAAAGTTAACGATGACCTCTCATAAACTTCTGTTTTAATCCAAGTAACTTACATGCTTCTGATCGGTATCTCTGATTGCGTAATAGACCACGGGTGGTATTTTGGATATACACCCGTTAAATCTCATAGTGATCGGCTATTTGCTTTTGATTTACACCCGATATCCCCTTGTTACAAGTAACAAAGGAAGTCGTTTGCTATTCCCTCTAATTCTAAGGAAATTACCAGTTTGTACATTTTAAATAGGATTATAAATGCAAGAGGTAAAGGAAATCTATTTTAAAACGTTTCTAATTTAGAAAAAAAATGGTAAAATGTTTTGGTAAAAAAAATATGAAAAAAAAAAATATTTAAGATCACTTTTTTTACAACAAAAAGATTTGAATTTTTAGTAACTATACATTGTATCATATATCATTGTATGATATATCTCAATATAGTAATAAGAATTTGGTAAATGGATTAACACGTTCAAAAAGATTGTCTTAGTTTGATC
This sequence comes from Fragum fragum, assembly GCA_946902895.1. Lineage (NCBI taxonomy): Eukaryota > Metazoa > Mollusca > Bivalvia > Cardiida > Cardiidae > Fragum > Fragum fragum. The sequence goes on from OX336374.1 coordinate 47,557,682, forward strand.
TTTGTAACACTGCTTAAGGTCATCTCTTTTATATTCCACTTTATTTATTTCTCCCTTTTTCTCAAATACTTAAATAGATGAAATTACAATGAATTAAAAAAAATTCAGTAGGGTAGAAATACTGTGGAAAAGGAAAAAAATGCTCGCAACAAGCATATTCTTTTTCTACAATGCATTATCAATTTGCATATTCTTTTTCTACAATGCATTCTCAATTTGAAAGCCACAGGGACGTATAAACCAGGGTTAATCAGAATAAATTTCATATAAAAATATATAGATATGTACCCACATCCAATATCGGATGCTGAAGCTTGTGTTGGTTGATTGATTTTATTGGTTTACCCATTCCCAGACAATGACGCTTTTAGGCGCCCGTTAAGAAAAATAATGGGAAAACATTGTGTAAAATGACAAAATTGCTTGTAACAAGCAATTTCTTCATTTTGCCGAATGTTTCCTGCCCAGAAAGATGAAAATATCTACAAAATCATAAACTTAAACTTGTCATGTGCAACTCCTTTAAATTTGGCACAGTCTTATATTTTGCCCTCCGGTTATCGGTTAAACACCACTTTCAACAATAAATCAGTTACTAAGCATAACCGACATTTCATCTGAGCAACCAGCTGATCACCCTACTTAGACCTTATCATTTGCCGATTGGTAAGAAATTAATGAAATATCTTACTTGCCATTGGTAAGAAACGAATGATATATCTTGGGAGGACCAACAGAGGCAACAATATTTTCCACAAGCCTTCAGACACTTTAAAAAGCTTGTTGATGATCATGCAGTGAAATTCTGGTTAAATCTTTTTCATATTCATCAATGAAAAGGGTATTAGGTAAATTCCCATGGTCATGAAATGAAGACGTATGGAGAGCTTCTTTGTAACAGTTCCCGTTTGTAAAATGACAGATATTTTATAAATTCAAAGCCCCTCTTGACATGTGAAACCATTTTTTTAAAAAAGGAAATAACGGAATGTATTTCCGTGAGTATCATTTTATCTGTTTCGATCAAAAAGCTCCTTTGATGGTAATTCATATGTTTATCCGGAATTAGTGTATATCCGAAAAATACACTTTCATATCGGCTCATTTGCGATTATAAGCACTAAAACGTCATTAACTTTAAAAATTACGCTCAGCTGTTAGAATAAAGTAGTCACTAGATCATCTAGGGTTTCAACACTGATGACATGTAGTAAGTGTTATCAACAACCTGTTAATGTTTTCGATACCGATATCATCGATTTTTTCACCGGATTTAAGGGAGGTCACTCTAATACTTAAACTAAGCGGAGTAACTTTGGATATCGGTAGGGGCCCATTATTTCAAATACAGCAAGCCTATTTTTGTTCTTCTTTATTTACAAAATGTTTAAGTTAATGCGCTTATACTTCATAACAAGGAAACTTAAAAAAAAGAAATATATGCATTTTGTGAAGAATTTAGGAAATTGGTATCAACATAGGTCATTTTATGGCCTATCTTAAGCAATATTTTATCTGCATCGTCCAAAATGTGGTCAATAGTAATTATATGCTCTAAAATTTAATCAAATAAATTTAGTCAATCATGTCAATCAGGATTATTTTCACTTGTTCGTATGATCGAGCCTATCATGTGAAGGGCGGGGTTTGCAATGATTGACGTGCCTATGGTTGACGCAAATACTTAACCAATTAGTGTGCCTGAAAGATTCGGACGGCTTATTGTTTTTGTGTGGTATCGGTAGTTGTAAATATTACAAAACAACATCCGGCACAAATAACTTAAAGTAATTTGTTGTATACATTTATTATAATTCATCAAGGTGATCATTTAGACCGGTACCGCCGTCGACTTTAACAAAGCCGCTTTTTTGTTAAAGTCGACAGTGGTACCAGTCTAGGTGATCATTCAGTAATAGTACCGAGTGTTAAAATGTAACTCTATATTTTTCCTTTATATATATGTGTGTGTGTGTGTGTATGGGGGTTTTGAATTATTTTCAAAAAATCTTATTACATTGGAAATATTATTGTATGAAAAGAGGATAATCGCCAAATTCGAGGTGCGCTATATTCCATATGGCCTAGATACCATGCCGATTTAAACTCAATTTGGTTACTAATACACGATAATATCATCAACATCACTCGCTACGATTGATCTGCATATGTCTTCTAACAGGCTGAAACTCTTTTTGCATCCAAATCTTGATTTTTAAACTTACCTTTGCTGGTTCAATATAGCCAATATATATAGGTTTATATAGTGACCATTTATCGACTCCCCGCAATTGATCACGTGACCTAGTCTCGATAAAATATCGCATTTAATGAGATTTGGTTTGACGCATGCGCAGTAAATTCGTGAAAATGTCTGTTCATTAGGGGCAATTTACTATGGATATATTAAGTCGAAGTTATAAACTATTTTCCTTGATGATTATGACTAAAAGGAGGCTGTTGGCATTCAGAATGTACTTTACACACCAATAAAGAAATTAAACCGGTAGCCCTGAAATAACGTAGGATAAATATTCGCATGAGGGGTAAAGTTGAAAAGGAAACGAAAAAGCTCTTGGATAACGACCCAATTGAAAAAGTACATATTCAATCGACGCCATTAGTCTCCGCCATCGTGAACCCGCCGAAGAAAAAGGGAGGAGTTCGTATTTGTATTGGTATGCGCAAGGCTAACTAGCCTATCGGAAGGGAAAGAAATCCGATGCCCACGATCAACGATCGAATTCATGACTTAAATGGTCTTAGAAGAGGAATCGGGACCGATTACTGCATTTAAAACGCATCTCGGATCATTCAGAAATAAAAGTCTAAATTTTGGAACAAATTCAGCGCCCTGGAGAGGTTTTACAGAAGACAATAAGTTCGGGAATACAAGGCTTGAACGGTTAAAAAAAAATCTGGGATGACATTCTTGATAGGGTATTAAAGGCATTACCCGACAGTGGTCTAACATTAAATAAAAAGAGTGAATTAAACAAACCTAATGTAACGTTATTTGGAGTGGGTTTTGGATGATCCGGAATATTTCCTGATCCGAATAAGGTAGAGTCAATCGAACAAGTGGAACCCCAATGAACGTGTCGGAACTGCGTAGATATTTGGGCATTACGGCTTACTGCTCAAGGTTCATAAAGGATTTAGCTTCTGTCACCGAACCATTAAGGAAGCTAACGCGGAAAGACGTCGAATGGGCTCTGAATGAAAACAAACAAAATGCATTCGAATAACTGACAAATGAATTCTCGAATAAAACTGTAATCAAATATTATGATCAAAACCGGAATATTAAACTTATCATATATGATTCACCATCAGGGTTTTTAGGAATCTTGACCCAAGAAGGTAAAGTCATAGTTTAATATGCTAGCCGCGTTTTGACACAAACTGAACCGAGGTATAGTCAAACTGAAAGAATGGCACTTGCACCCGTGTGGGTTTGTGAACACTTCATTATGTACTTAAAAGTCGCGCCGTACTTTTCAGTCGTCACTGATCAAATGCCACTGACAAATGTTTTGACAGAGAAAAAACCGCCGTTATGTATTGAACGTTGGAGATAACGTTTACAACCGTTCAAGTTGAAAATAGAATATAGGCCGGGAAGTTTGACAATCTATCAGATTATATTTCCTGTCACCTTTTGAAAACTGATCAGAATGCTGGAAATTTTGTCGAGGAATACGTAGCATTTGTATCCAAATGCTGTGACAATGGATGAAATAAAAGATGCGTCAATCAATGATCAAACAATACGAAAGACCATCGAATACACTAAAACTGGAGAATATGACACGAACTTGATCATGACTTTCTACCCTCTAACTACCTAGCAGACATTGATGGATAATTCTGAATTTTAAGTTGCTTTTCATAGTCTAAAAAAGTATAGACCCTTAAGTCAGCAAAAATAAATTTCTACAATCATATCATTCAGCAGTTAGATACATTGCACGACAATTATCTGAAATCTTTTTGAAAAAACTGTTGATCAATTGAAGTATAAAGAATAGCAATAATCCGTACTCTGTTTCTATTTGGTACAATATTTGTCGGAACTTTATACTGAAAATAACCCAGACTTAAACTCAAGACTTATCCAGAAATGAATACTGCTAGCCCACTTGACTATCCATTTACCTGTAAAGAAGTGCGTTCTGGAATAACAAAACTAAAATATGACGAACAACCAGGATTAGAATTAATCTTAAATAAAATTATCAAATATGACAATGAAGTATTGCTTCTCCCAATAGTCAAACTCTTTAACAGAATTTTGAATTTTTGGAACTTTTCCACAAAGCTGGAATGTTTCGCTTGCCTCTTTTCTGGCAAAAAGCAATGATATAAATGACTGTTATAACTATCGTTGTTTTCGCCTTACTAGCTATTTTGGTAAACTATTTACTTCTAGTATCGATAGATCTAGGGGCACATTCGTCACAACTCGGCCGATTCCGTACCTACATCTAGATCGGAGACTTCGGAGATCGCCCGAGGATAGCGGAATGCTAGGGGCAGTAACCCAGACAAGTAGAGACAGTATGGTTTACCAGTCTAAATAATTTTTGAAAAGTCCCAGGCTATTGTATGACATTTGTAGACTGGAAAAATGTCAACAAGCGAAAGAAAATGTGAAACAAATTTCAAAGAAATTGAAGACGAAAAGAAGCTGGTAGAGGTAGCAATATCTGGAAATTTAGAAGAAGGAAAACGTCTGCTCGATGCCGGTGTATCGCCAGACTCATCCGAGTATAATAAACAATTATTCTACCAATCGGAAAATTACATGACACCTTTGCAATATGCAACACAAAATGGTTTTCCAGATTTAGTGAAGTTATTTATACGATATGGTGGTAAGTCTTTCATTAAAAAAAAATGATTTCAAAAAGTTCTGTGTATCCGAATTATACTAATTTGACTTCAAAAGCCATCCGCCAACTCGTGCCTCGGTCAACTCGTTTTTCAGTCTTCTCTACCCATCACGCATTGTCCCCGAAATACCAAATTAATACCAGATTATACCAATTCATCTCATTGTCTTGCAAAGTCTTAAGTTTATGTTTGTTTATGTGATAAATGACCATTTGATTATAACTGCATTCACAAATCAAAGCACTGTAGTTTACTGATGACAGTTTTATGTGTTGGCATAGAAGAATGATGTGCCTGTTTTGGTGTACAAAATGGCAATTTTCATACAGATAATCTTTTAAAAGCCTGATCCATTTCATACTTACATGTAATACAGGAAGTTTCTGTTGCATTTGTCAGGATCAAATGATTATAAGACAGATAGATTTTCCTGTCAAGATATAAAAGCAGCTACACATGTAATGGCTGAAATTTAATTGTTGCAGTTTTTCATGTTTCTGGTAAGAAAAATGATAGGAATTCATGGTTGGGTGCACCTACCAAATGTGTCTTTACTGAAATACTCCTGAAAGTGATGTTTAAGCAAATTCACTTGATCATGGTCTTATTAGCTTTTAAGATACAGTCAAACCTGTTGTCTGCAGCCAGCCAAGGGACAGATCAACAAAGCCACAAACGACAGTTAGCTGATTAATATATAGCAGATTTTTCCTATGCACCCGGTTGACATAAAATAGACATGATACTAGTAAATGTTATCTTATCAGAATGGCCACATAAAAGGTTCAATACACAGGAAAAAGGCAAGTTTTTTCATTAACAAAAAGTAGTAAATACACCAACAGGGCCTTCCCTGAATTGAATTTTCTTTTCACCATCACTTTCGCCTAATTGGAAAAAACTGTAGCCAAATCGGCTACTAATAAGACAAATGAGAGGCCAATTTTTTGTCCAGTTTGATGACAGTGAAATTAGCTGAGCTAGGAGACTATTGAAAAATTCCCCCCTCTCCAAAAAAACCCAAAAAACTTTGATAACTGAATGTGTGATCCCCGAGTTCTAATATTTTACTTTAACCAGGGCTCTGCAGACTCCTAGAATTTGGGGAGAAGTCACTTCTAACTAGTCTGAGAATTGGGAGAAGTTTTTCAAAATGAGGAGAAGTGGTGAGACTTTCAGGAGAAGTGGATCGCGTTAAGTTTTTACGCGTATTCCTCATTTCTATCAGAAAATAAAATAGCTTTACAACCAAGTAGTTGCATTTTATATTATGTATTATGCAATAAACATAGAAAATACTGCTTATCCTTTCAGTCCTCAATAAAGATCTTATTCCTGTGAACAAATACTTTTGTATTTTCATTTTTTTAGGTTTGAGAATTCATGAGTCTGATTCTGAATTTTATTTTAATACTTCATAATAGATTAATATATGATAAAAAAAGTCAACTAATAAAAAAAATGCAAATAGTGTATAGGCGGTCTGAATGAAATGAGTAGTGTTCCTATTTGAAGCAGAAAATGAGAAAAGATTTTATTGTAACAACATGTATTTAATCAAACCATTACAAGAAGAAAAAATTCAGACTGGTACAATTAAAAAGAAGCTAAATAAGACATTTCAAAGTGTGCTTAGATAAGAAAGAAGGTGCCAAAGAGGGTAGAAACATGTGGGAAAAGGATAAATTGCTTGCTGCAACCATTTCCTCCTTTTTCCACAGTTTCCCATAAAAACATTTCAAGATCTCAAAATGGGGGATTGTGTGTTTATGAGTTAAAGTCTGTGCACTTTACTTGATAACATATAAATGGATAAAAATTGTCATTAATTGGTAAAAAAAGGTCCTCTGTGATTAAGTCAGTTATAGTGTGTAAAGGGTAAGGGTTACTGCTCAGTACACAAAACCAGGCTGTGTACATGCAGAGGTTTAAAGTTAACACAGGATAATTTGCTCCATTTTTTAGGATTACATGTTATTTAAAGGAATTATTACCATCACAAGTAAGTGAAATTTAGTTTTTGGATAGAATGTATCATAACAAGAAACTCAGGAAAAGATCATAGCAGCCTTTAAATTGTTTGTCATAACTTTCTTCACTTGTTACAATTAAAGCAGATACTGTAATTCAAATTGAAGGATTCTAATGAAAAATGAATTTACTCTACATAGATTTTCGGCAGAATTATTTTTCATCAAGATTTCAAAATCTTAACAAAGTTTTGACTTCTGGCAAATGACACGGCGTCCGTAAATGTCGGCCATTATTCTCATTTTGTGAAAGTAAGCAACAAATCTCGTAGACTGATGATAATTCAATTTACAGAAATAATTAAAAGGGATTTTAAAGATTTATTGTGCCGATAGTATACAAAGCATTGCCGAAACCAATCAGCGTAGGTGTGAATGAAGCAAGCATGTTGAATATTAGCTGCCAGAACATACCCCTCTTTCTGATAATCTGTTGGCCTCACGACTATCGATACACGCTTGAATTACGATCAAAGGGCTTCCGACCGGCAGTTGTATAATTGCACACTGTCCCCTACTTTTATAGCCACTGGGCCAGATTTGGTTATCACCTATCGTATCCAAGCAACTTCCCGAAAATTCCAGGCGACTTCGACTTCGCTTTGATCAGCAAATCAGGCGAAGTTTTATGAAACCAGGCGACTTTTTCGCCCGAGTCGCCCACTCTGCAGAGCCCTGTTTAACAGAGATCAAAGTCATTGCGTTTATCTGTCAGCAGGTTACCCTCAAATATTCCTCCGTTTGTGGGAAAATATGGCTGACATCACAAAAATTTCAAGTTTGTCCCATTCTACCCTACAGGAGCAGTGGGTTATGCCTACTTCAAAGAGACAGACAAGACAGACTGTAGAGAGTTGCACACATTTCAAAATTTTCCGAATAGAAATTAGCAGAGATTTATGTACAAATATCGGTCATTTGTATATTTTAGTCAATTAAGGATTTTATTCGTCGGAAATTTTTTTAGCTTCACTAGCTGAAAGCCAGGGAGCTATTGTCATGGCGTTGTGTCCGTCATGCGTCCATGTGTGCATCTGTCCTTCTATCTGTAAAATTTTACTTTAAAAATCTTCTCCTCAGAAAGTGCTGAACAGAATTCAATTAAATTTCACAGAAATGATCCTTGGGTGACCCTTTATCAGATTCCTTCAAAGATTTTAATCGGATGAAATATATTGGTTTCATTGGCAGGGCTATTTCCATATTTGGTGAAAGCTTTAAAAATCTTCTTCTCAGAAACCAGTTGATGGATTTCAACCAAATTTTACAGGATTGATCTTTGGATGACCCTGTATCAGATTCCTTCAAATATTTAAAAATAAGGATTAAAAATATTAAATTATTAAAAGTAAGGGGCTATGTCCACATATGGTGGAACCTAAAAAAATCTTCTTCTCATTACTAATTGATGGATTTCAACCAAATTGTACAGTAATGCTCATTGGATGACCCTTTATCAGATTCCTTCAAGGAATTAACCCATTCCCAAACAATGACAGTTTTGGACGCTCTTTAAGAAAAACAAGTGGAAAAGCATTGTGTGAAATGAAGAAATTGCTTGTGACAAGCAGTTTCTTCATTTCACACAATGCTTTCTACCCAGAGAGTTGAACAAATCTATAATTTCATGAAATTTAAATTGCCGTCTGCAACACCCTTCAATTTGGACCAGTCTAAAATTTGGGGTCTGGTAATGGGTGAAGATTGGATGAAAATATGGTTTTAATGTGAGGGGCTAATTTCAATATATTGTGAAGTCTTTAAAAATCTTCTTCTTAGAAACAAAATGATGGATTTCAACCAAATTTTACAGGAATGCTCAATGGATGACCCTTTTTCAGATTCCTTCAAAGAAATTTTTATTGGATGAAAAACACTGCTTAAATGGGAGGGGCTAGTTTCAATATATGTTTAATGCTTTGAAAATCTTTTTGTCTGAAACCAGTTGATGGATTTAAGCCAAATTTCACTGGAATGATCTTCTGGTGACTTTTTAGCTCATCTGAACAGGAAGTGCTCTGAGGGAGCTATTGTGATCAGTCATTGTCCGGCGTCTGTCCGTCCAAACACAATTACAAAAAAATCTTCTCCTCCTAAACTCATGAAGAACTCTGGTTGCCATGGCAATGGAGTGAAAATACTTAAAAAATCTTCTCCTCCGGAGCCGTAAGGCCTAGAGCTTTGATATTTGATACAAATCATCATCTATTGACTCTACCAAAATACTTCAAAGAATTACCTTATTCTGATAATTAGCCCTTTTCTGTGTGATCCCTGATTTTACATAGAAATAAAGAAGGACAACTTCAAAAGTCTTCTTCTCCCAAGCCGTAAGGCCCAGGGCTCTGCAGAGTGGGCGACTCAGGCGAAAAAGTCGCCTGGTTTCATAAAACTTCGCCTGATTTGCTGACCAAAGCGAAGTCGAAGTCGCCTGGAATTTTCAGGAAGTCGCCTGGATACGATAGGTGATAACTTAATCTGGCCCATGGTTATAAAATTAGGTGACAGCGTGCAATTATACAACTGTTGATCGGAAGCCCTTTGATTGTAATTCAAGCGTGTATCGATAGTCGCGAGGCCAGCAGATTATCAGAAAGAGGGGTATGTTCTGGCAGCTAATAGTAAACATGCTTGCTTCATTCACACCTACTCTGATTGGTTTCGGCAATGCTTTGTATACTATCGGCACCAGAAATCTTTATTTAAAATCTTTTTCCCTTCTTAAATTTTAATTATTTCTGTAAATTAAGTTATCATCAGTCTACGAGATTTGTTGCTTACTTTCACATAATGAGAATAATGGCTGACATTTACGGACGCCGTGTCATTTACCAGAAGTCAAAATTTTGTTAAAAATTTGAAATCTTGATGGAAAATAATTCTGCCGAAAAATCTACATAGAGCAAATTCATTTTTCATTAGAATCATTCAATTTGAGTTATCTGCTTTAATTGTAACAAGTGAAGAAAATTATGGCAAACAATTTAAAGGCTGCTACGATCTTTTCCTGAGATTTTTGTTATGATACATTCTATCCAAAAACTAAATTTCACTTACTTGTGTTAGTAATAATTCCTTTAAATAACATGTAATCCTATAAAATGGAGCAAATTATCCTGTGTTAACTTTAAACCTCTGCATGTACAGAGTCTGGTTTTGTGTACTCAGCAATAACCCTTACCCTTTACGCACTATAACTGACTTAATCACAGAGGACCATTTTTGATCCATTAATGACAATTTTTATCCATTTATATGTTATCAGGTAAAGTGGACAGACTTTAACTCATTACCACACAATCCCCCATTTTGATATCTTAGATAGTTCTATGGGAAACTGTGGAAAAAGGAGGACACAATTGCAACAAGCAATTTATCCTTTTCCAACATGTTTCTACCCTCTTTGGCACCTTCTTTCTTATTTAAGCTCACTGTGAAATGTCTTATTTAGCTTCTTTCAATTTGTACCAGTCTGAATTTTTTCTTCTGGTAATGGTTTGATTAAATACATGTTGTTACAATAAAATCTTTTCTCATTTTCTGCTTCAAATAGGAACACTACTCATTTCATTCAGACCGCCTATACACTATTTGCATTTTTTTATTAGTTGACATTTTTTATCATATATGAATCTATTATGAAATATTAAAAAATAAATAAATTCAGAATCAAACTCTTGAATTCTCAAACCTAAAAAAAGAAAAATACAAAGGTATTTGTTCACAGGAATAAGATCTTTTTTGAGGACTGAAAGGATAAGCAGTATTTTCTATGTTTATTACATAATACATAATATAAAATGCAACTACTTGGTTGTAACGCTATTTCATTTTGTGATAGAAATGAGGAATATGCGCAAAAACTTAATTTCTAACGCATTCCACTTCTCCTGAAAGTCTCACCACTTCTCCCTATTTTGAAAAACTTCTCCCAATTCTCAGACTAGTGAGAAGTGACTTCTCCCCAAATTCTGGGAGTCTGCAGAGCCCTGAGGCCTAGATGTTTGATACTTGGTACAATGATCCTCTACCAAAATACTTCAAAGAATTACTGTATCCTGAAAATTAGCCCTTTTCTTTGCATTCTCTGATTTTACATAGAAACAAAGAAGGAAACCTTTAAAAATCTTCTCCTCCCAAGCCGTAAGGCCTAGAGCTTCGATATTATATACAAATGATCATCTATTGACCCTCTACCAAAATACTTCAAAGAATAACTATATTCTGAAAATTATAGCCATTTTCTGTGCGATTCCTGATTTTACACAGAAATAAAGAAGGAAAACTTTAAAAATCTTCTTCCAAACCATAAAGCCTAGAGCTATGATATTTGTTATACATCATTATCTTTTGACCCTGTACCAAAATACTTCAAAGAATTACTGTATTCTTAAAATTAGCCCTTTTCTGTGTGATCCCTGATTTTACATAGAAATAATGAAGGAAAAATTTATAAATCTTCTTCATCAATTGTCTTTCTACCAAAAAACTTCAAAGAATTATCGTATTCTGATAATTAGCCCTTTTATGAACGATCCTTGATTTTACATATAAATGAAGAAGGAAAACTATAAAAAATTTTCCTCTCCCAAACCATATGGCTGAGAGCTTTGAAATTTGGTTCAAATCCTCATCTATTGACCCTCTACCAAAATAATTCAAAGAATTACCGTATTCTGAAAATAAGACCTTCTCTGTGCAATCCCAGAAAGGAATAAAGAAGGATATCATAGAAAATGTTCTCCTTCTAAACCATTTGGCCTAGAGCTTTGATTTTGGTATGTATTAATGCCTATTGACTCTCTACTTAAGTACTTCGAAGAATTACTGCACTCTTGAAATTGGCTCAATATGGTTGGATCTTCACTATACCTTGGATTAAAGGAGAAAATCTTTAAAAAATCTTCTTCTTCAAAATGATTAGGTGTAGGGCTTTGATATTTTGTATATTATATCATTAAGCCTTGAGCCATCATACTCAGGGGAGCGATATAGGACCATCATGGTCCTCTTGTTATTACATGCTACTGGCCACAAATTTCTCAAAGTAATGCCGGTTAAACTTCTTGTTGGAGTCAATGACTGGGCCAACAGAGTAATAGAGTGGGGCAACTAATTAGTCATTTGCAAAGATCTCTGGAAAGTTATCTTTCTGAATTTATTTGTTCATACTCCCTATTGGTAATGGAAAATTTCAAATATATCACAATGACATGTATCATTTAGTTTACCTTTTTCAGCAAAAGTGGATTCTGGTGACAGATTTGATGTCACAGCCCTACATATAGCAGCAGAACTTGGCCATGAGAGGTGTGTAAAGCTATTGTTGGACGCTAGTGCTGATTGCAATGTTAGCACAAAATACTCTAAACATGGGTCCTACACAGGTAAGTAATATTTTGTTGTGTAGGCCAGGTTTAACCCATTACCATATGAGAAAATTTTAGAATGGTCCAAATTCAAGGATCGTTCAGGCGACAATTTAAACTTGATGAAATTTTAGAATTTTTTAACTTTCTAGGTAGAAAACATTGTGATAATAGGAAACTTTTCTTTTGAAAATTACTGGAGTGATAGTGGCAATTTCACTGTTTACACTAGAGGTATCAACTTTGGCTCAATCTTGATCAAATTTTGAGAGATTGTTTGAGAGGTCATAAGGAAATCTCTTATTATAAATGGGACCATGCTATTGGTAAGCTAAAAAGTAGGTCACTAGATCAAATATTTCATGAAATAAATGCACTTCTTTAAGCTTAGTGTACTGCTTGTGTCTGCACAAATAAGACCCACTCTGGAAACTTGGTTTCATGTTTCTACATTTAATTAACCCATTCCCACACAATGATGCTTTTGGATGCCCCTCAAGAAAAATTATTGGAAAACATTGTGTAAAATGAAGAACTACTTGTGACAGGCAATTTCTTCATTTTCACAGTATTTTACCCAGAAAGTTGAAAAATCTAAAATTTCATTAATTTCAAAATGTCATCTGCAACTCCTTTCAATTTGGACCAGTCTAAAAGTTTGTCGTTTGGTAATGGGTTAAAATCTCAGGGGAGTGATCATAGGCCAAATTCATAATTGGTGCTCTTGCTCTTTCTTTTTATTTTGGAGTACCGGTATTGTGGGCCAATTTAATTTGACACAAAATACTAGTACCCCTTGAATCAATCATGATTTAAACATCTTTATCATCAGCTTAGTTTTGTCTGTAAATTATCTTTGAGAGTTAATGCAGCTATTGAAAAGGTTATGGATGAATCTCAATTTCCATAATTCTAACTTAAGTATATTCAGACATTTGAAAGTAGGGAGTTCAGCTTTGTAGTAATGAACAATATTGTTCATTGCTTTTTTAAGAAACGAAAGAAAAATAGGGTAAAAAGAATATACTACTTAGAGAGAATTCAATAGATGTAACACAATGAAAGAAAGAATTCAGTAGATGTAACACAATGAAAGAACATTTTATCATGAAAATGACATTAACCCATTCCCACTAGGGAACTCTTTTAAACATCCCTCAATATAAAAGCTTTGGAAAACATTGTGGAAAAATAAGAAATTGCTTGTTACAAGCATTTTCTTCATTATTTACTTTTCTACCCCAAAAGACAAATGTTGTAAAGATTTAGTTAACTTAAAATTGTCATATGTAATTTCTTTGAATTTTGACTGGTCTAAAATTTCAATGTGTGGTATTTGGAAGCCAGTTCCAAAGGATGACGAGTGGGGACCAGTTAGCTCAACTGGTATGCACTGTAGTCTAGATACTGGAGTTTTGAGTTCAAGTCCCAGCTCTGAAAATATTCTTTACAAGAAGTGTCCCTCATTTTTGGACAAATGAAAATTAGTACACCTAGTATGGGTGAGCAGCTGATGGCTCAGATTGAATGTTGTGGTCATGTAAATTAACAGGAAACCATGGCAAGGTCTCCATCCATGAGATATTACTGAAAATAATGTTGGAAGTAGTGTTAAACAACAATTGACTAATCAATCTGGTAATATTTTTTAACAAAGTTCATTTCGTAGTCTCAAAGGGATCCTTCAGCAAGAATGTTTGTTAGCTGTAATGATAAATTGGGATATTGGGATATAACAATTTGTCATTTCTGTATATTTAGTATCTTTATAACTAGAAGTTAAGAAATGTAAATTTTAAACTGAATATTACATAGTTTTATTCAATTCACTTCAAATCGAATTAACCCATCACCATGAAAATCCTACATATTATGCCCCAAAGAATTAAGGCCTTTAAAAATGTTCCAAGAAAAGGAGAAAATGCTTGTAACAATCGATTTCTTGTTTTCTCATCATGAATTCTTTTCCATGAGCTAATTTTACAAAAACAACAACTTTGAATTGTTGTCTGCATTATCTTTGAATTTGAATCAGTCTAAAATTTTGTCCTGTACGAATAGGTTAAGAAAGGAATAAATCAGATTTTGATAGGCCTTTGTCTTGAGATGATAGTACTGTAGTTTAGCGCTTTACAAGAGGACAAGAATCTAGGCTGGTCAAAATTGAAAGAAGTTGTAGATGGCATTTTAAATTACTCTTTAATTGGAAAATGAGTCCTAAATAAGACAGAACATTTTGAGAAAAAAGAAACTGCTTGTTACAATAATGATTTCCATAACCATATACCTTCAAAAAGTGTCATTGTGTGGTAATGGGTAAAGGCCCTCTTGATTATTTTACATTTTACAGCTGTTCCACATCCTGGTGGGACTACACCTTTACACCTCGCTGCATTGAACAATCATGTCGAGTGTGTTAAAATGTTGATCTGGAACGGGGCTGATTACAATGCTGTGGACGAGAAAGGGAGGACTAGTCTCTACCTTGCCGCACAGAATAAGTACAACAGCTGTGTACATGCCCATTTAGATAATGCCATATGGAAGGACATTTTGTCTTTACCTGAAAAGTTTTGTGGTAAGCAAAAAAGATCTTGACTTTAAACTAAGACTTGGTTTCATCATAATTTTGGTTTTTAACAAAAAACGGTGCTCTCAATATGGACCAATTTCAGGAATCTTTAGAATTTCGAGTTTCAATTTCCATATCCCCCAACCCGCTGAAAAAACTAGATGAAATAAATATATATTGATAAAGCCTATTATATATAATCTTTCCCATTTGTAACTAGAGTCCAAGGTTTGCAATTAAAATGCTTTTTAGCTCCACTGGCTGAAAGCCAGCAAGCTATTTTCATGGCGTTGTGTGCGTCCGTCTGTCCGTAAACTTTTACTTTGAAAATCTTCTCCTCAGAAAGTACTGAACAGAATTCAACTAAATTTCACAGAAATGATCCTTTGGTGACCCTTTATCAGATTCCTTCAAAGAATTTTGATCTGATGAAAAGCATGGCTTTAATGGGCGGGGCTAATTTCTATATATGGTGAAAGCTTTAAAAATCTTCTCAGAAACCAATTGATGGATTTCAACCAAATTTTACAGTAATGATCCTTGGGTGACCCTTTATCAGACTCTTTCAAAGAATTTTGATCGAATGAAAAATGTGGCTTTACTGGGTGGGGCTTTTTCCATATATGGTGAAAGCTTTAAAAATCTTCTTCTCAGAAACCAATTGATGGATTTCAACCAAATTTGACAGGAATCATCCTTAGGTGACCCTTTATCAGATTTTTAAAAAGAAATTTGATCAGATGGAAAACATGGCTTTAATGGGCGGGGGTAATTTCCATATATGGTGAAAGCTTTAAAAATCTTCATCTAAGGAACCAATAGATGGATTTCAACCAAATTTTATAGGAATGCCCATTGGGTAACCATTTATAGCATTCCTTCAAAGAATAAAGATTGGATGAAAAATATGGCTTTTATGGGTGGGGCTTTTTCCATATATGGTGAAAACTTTGAAATTCTTCTCAAATACCACTGGATGGATTTCAACCAAATTTCACTGAATTGATCCTTTGGTGACTTTTTATGTACAGTAAAAACCCCTCTAATACGGCAACCTGCGGTACTTTCTGAAAGTGGTCGTAATAGCAGTTGGTCATAATACTGAGGTTTGGTTGTTTGTTATCAAGTAATTCATGTTTATTTTACTTTTGTTATTTGAATATATTAATACTATAAATACAAAAATGAAACTATAAGAACATGTTTTACAGCGGAATCTTATGTCATTTTCAAATTTACGATCTTCTATAAGTTCTACTTTTGCTATTCTCCATTTGATCCATCTGATTCAGAAGTCCGACCTCAGATTATTTATTCGTAAGTACAGGTTCAAAGTGTCAAACTGTCGATATCATATCTTCTACAATGTGAATACCAAGCATCAATTACCTTGAAATGAAAATTTAATTGCTAATTAATTGTTCGGAACACAGTAAACAAACTAATCATAACTTCTCGGATACGTTTTCACTTTCGAATTTATCACTCGAGTCAAAACCTGTGACACATTCAAATAACAATTAAAAATAATACGAGCTATAATTTCTAAAAGTGATCGGGCACTTTAATCATAACACCTATTATAATAAGGGTTCAATATCACATAATCAAAAATCCGATAATGTATTTACAATGTATTCGTACAAAATTAGTGTCGCTCTTGTCAAGTGTGAAATTCGGGTGGTTGGCCTCAATGTGTGAAATTACTGGTCGTTTTAGTGGGGTTCAAAATAGTGTATCAGCTTTAGTTGGTACTGAATTTAGTGGTCGTAATTCGGAATAGCTGGGTGCCCATTTTAGAGGGGTTCGCGACCATTGAAATAAAGAACAAAAAATTCTGTTCTGTAAAAAATCGGTTGTAATAGCGGGGTGCCCATATTTCCGGGGTGGTCGTAAGGAGGGGTTTTACTGTAATTCCTTCAAAGAATTTTGGTAGGACAGAAAACATGGCTTTAATGGGCAGGGAAAAATTTCCATATATGGTGAAAGCTTTGAAAATCTTCCTCTAAGAAAACGTTTTATGGATTTCAACAAAATTTCACCAGAATGATCCTTTGATGACCCCTTATTAGATTGCTTAAAAGGAATTGATTGGATGTTAACATTGATTAAATGGATTTGGCTTATTTCCAAATATGGTAAACAGTGAAAAGCTACAATCTGCAGGATGGTTTTCAACCAAATTTCTCAGGAATGATAAGTAAATTCAGGCTTGTGCAGGGAATCAGGCACTCAAGCGCCTCTAGTTTCTCTATCTAGTTTTTACAGGAAAATCAGTTTTTATCACAAAGATCTTATCTTTTTTTTAGCAAAGAATCTTGACATATGGTAAATGACATGACATTCGTAATATTCTGGCTGCTTGAAAGTACGCAACAAAACTCCTTGATTTAATAAGATAAACATAATGTGTCACAGAAATAATTGAATCTTCAGAAGGGAAAGGTTTTGAAATAAAAAAGTTCCTTTAACGCCCACAGTTTACAAGGGCTTGCAACCATCTAATCTGCTGACGTGCAAATAAAGTTTACGATCAAAGGGCTTCTGATTTACAGTTGTATAATTGATTTGCTGTCCCCCGATTTGATAGCCTTTATGAAAAATGCAGTTATTATCCCCCGTCATTTCAGCGAAGGGGATATAGTAATGGTCTCCGTCTGTCCTTCTGTCATTTCGTCATTCGGTCCTTCTGTCACTAAACTTGTCCGGAGCATATCTCTGAAAATATAATTGCTATCAACTTGAAACTTCGTAGGTGGATACATCTCATTGAGGAGAAGTGCAGTGCACAAGACCCACAACTCTTGCTTGCGTAATTTTGGAGTTATTGTCCTTTGTTGTTTTATACACTTACATTTTGTCCGGGGCATATCTCTGAAAGTATAATTGCTATCAATTTGAAACTTCATAGATGGATACATCACATTGAGGAGAAGTACAGTGCACAAGAACCACAACTATTGCTTGCATAATTTTGGAGTTATCGCCCTTTGTTGTTTTAAAGACTTAGATTTTTTCCTGAGCATTTTTTGAAAGTATAATAGCTATTATTGAACTCATTGAGAAGATATGGAGTGCACATAAAGCCTAAATCTAATTGGCTTCAGCTTACTATCAAGCTCTTAGGGCAGGGGATGGCCATGTCTGACATGGCTCTTGTTGCCTATACTTGGGCGAAGTTTTATGAAACCAGGCAACTTCTTCGCCCGAGTCACCCACTCTGCAGAGCCCTGATGATAGATATCTGAGTACATATGTCACAAATATCACTTACTTGAATTAAACAGTACAGAACATTATGAAATTTTATCAGAGTTGGATCTCATAAGAAATTCCTTGTTTTAGTTCTACTAATTTGTATTTACAGACGACAAGTGACGTCATTGAAAAGTGCGAGAACTCCTGGAGACTATTGAGATCAATTATGTAACTTTAATGTTTCATGTCAAGTTACAAAATAGAATACTTTGTCATAAGTGTATACAAATGCAAAACAGGTGTGTAATTTTGACTGCGTTCTGCACCCCAAGAAAACACAGGACTTGACATTCCTGGCAAATGAACACAAAAATTTGTTCCAATGGCGATATTTGATGAAGTCTAGTTGGATGTCCATGGGGCCACTCTATTATGACCTGACATGTTACTTCCAAAGAAATTGTCTAAGACCCAGCCATGGCTTGGTTAGTGAACCGGCTGTAGTATGCCGATGTAAATTGTCCATCCACATTGCTCGTCATGGAGATTGTTCAATATTCAATTTTATTCGGGGATTTTTTAGCTCACCTGAGCATGAGGTGCTCAAGGTGAGCTATTGTGATTTTTCAATGTCTGGCATCCGGTGTGGCCATGTGTCTGTCAACGATTTCTTTAAACACTTTCTCCTCATGAAATAGACAGCCAATCTTTATGAAACTTTGCAGGGATGTTCCTTGGGTGAAGCTCTTCCAAAATTGATCAAATAATTGAAATCCACCTTGAACTCTGGTTACCATGGCAAAAAAGGGGGAAAATAAGGAAAACTTTAAATTATTCTTCTCTGAAACCAGAAGGTTTGCCAAGTCCCCCTGCCTCCCTTCTGCCAAATTTAACATAGAGACAAAAATGGGGAAAGTCTCTTTCTCTGAAATGAGAAAGCCTAGAGCATTAGTATATGGTATGTAAAACCTCCTAGTGAACCTTTAAAAGGTTTTCATTTGTTTACCCATCAGACATATTTGGGCTCTACACATGTACCTCTTTTTTACATAAAAGTATAGTAGAATATCTTTAAAAAAACTCAACCAACCTCCACACCCTATTTATACCCCCCAAAATATATTTTTCTGATTTTCTTGACATAATATACATCAATGTCTGCTTATTGAGAGCACTGAAAAAGGATTAAAAACCATCATAATGGAAACAAGGCTTATGCTAGTCTTGAAATTCAGTAGTTATTTGCGTCTTAACTATGAAATCCCGAAGGAAAAAAAACCATTTAGAAAGGCTAAAAATACCCCCAAAAAATAAATCAGAAGAATAAATTTGAAGGAAATGGGTGGCCATGCATAGTCCTGGGATTTGATCTATATTTGAATAGAGGACAAAAGGTAGCAAATAAAACTGACCTTCATTTGTAGCTCACTCATGGTGAGCTTTTGTGATACTTGTATTTCCTGCACCCGCAGTTCAGTGTTGCTACTCTAGAGGGTCACTGTTTTGGCTGAATCTTTCTCAAACTTGTGAGAAAATCTATAAAGCCATAATGTAGAACATTCTAACTAATATCAAGGGAAAAGGAGCCTTGTTAACAATTGTTCTTTCTCTTTAGGTCACGATTTTGGCCCAATCATTCTCAAAGTTACGGGAAGTGCTTGCACGGTCTCGAAATAGAATCTTATCAAATATGGTGACATTTGGACCAATTGTGAGGGAAAAGGGACCTATTAACAATTTTCTTGTTGCCAGAAGTAATAATTTTGGTTCAATCTTTCTCAAACCTGGTTAGACATTTATAGCTATGTTACTGCATTCTTTTAGAGCATTACCCTACCCACTTAGCTAAACACACTTTTTTATGTCCCCACCATGTAATGGTGACGGGCATATCAAGTTACTTTTGTACTGTGTGAGTGTCTGGGTTGCATGGGTTGGTCAATTTCTTGTCAGGTCATATCTTCAACATTTAATGACTGATCTCAAATTGGTATGGCGCATTTGTTCCCCATGAAGTGTACTAATGTCAGGCCTAAAGTTCTGTTTGATACCTCCAAGGTCAAGGTCACAAGTGAAGATCAAGTGACAAACTTTACCTTTTACAGAGTAAATTTTCTACATGTATAGATGAATTTCAAAATAACTGGGCACAATTGTTTAACTTGAAGTTTATTAATGTCATGCATAAAGTTCTGTAGGATACTTAAAGTTAAAGTTCACAGCTGAAAGTTATGTGACAAGCACTGAAGTGGGGACATTCTGTGAATTATGACTCATTACTAATTCAATATCATTGTATCTGGATGGTAAAAGTCATTTAAATTTCAGTGTGAGAATAAGAATAACATGTAGTTTTCATTTGAACAATTACTTTCACAATCCTTTAACCTTTGCTTCAGGGATTGAATACTTGGAACCATTCCCAAACAACAAAACAGTTACAGACAATATTCTATAGAATATGGAATTTTACTTTTTTGTGTTGGGGTTGAAAACATTTCTGGATAATGAAGAAATTGCATGTAACAAGTAATTTCCTCATTCTCAAAAGTGCATGATTTCTAAAATTTCTTGAGGGGCATGAATAGAAGGGATTGTATTGGAATGAGTTAATAAACCAAAAAGTAGTCATATAAATATTTACTTTTTTAAGATTATTGATCATCTTAACTCTCAAGATGTTCATTTAAGAAATGAAGAGAATAGTTTTTGTTTGCATGGAGGTATGAACTGAAAAAATTAACCACACTGTATGAATACGCCAATCTAATTCATACATAAGTGTGATTAGGTTTATCGGTTCATACCCCTATGAAAACAAAAAATATTCTCTTCATATCTTATGATTTAATAGCATTGAACAAAAAAAGCAAAAACTTTACACATTTTGTTACTTTTTTGTATGGAACTATTTTGTGTGGAAGCATATTAAATGGCTGCCTGCTCAAAAATGTGATCATGGAGGTATGAATATTTTTTTATTATTATTGAACTACTAAGCTTGGTTCAGAGGTACAATTTGAAATTTGTTTATGGAATGTATGCATTGCAAAACATCTTTGGACCTTTTGGACATATGTACAACAGTTTTTGAACATTGTACTGTTATGGGTTGGTAAACACTTGTTGATATTTTAGGAACCTTTTTTTTGGGGGGGGGGTTGGTCACTGTAGGGTATTTTGCCCTGACTATGTAATGGTGATGGCCATATAGAGCTACCTCTGTCTGTGTGTGAATGTGTGTGTGTGTGGGGGGGGGGGGGTGAGTGTGTTTGTGCATTGATGTGCTCATGTATTTCAAATTCCTGTAAAGAATATATCTTCCACATCAATTTATGGATTTCAAAGTAACTTGGCATAATTATTTCTCTTAAAGAATTCTTAAAGAAGTCATGCGTGCTTAAAGTTGTATAAGATTCTCACAATTCAAGGTCACTACTGAGGTTATTTGTCAAGTATTATGCGGGGGCTTCTGTGTCTGAAAGATTTATAGTTCTATTTTTAAGGATATTTTGTATGTTCTGTGAAAATACTTCACCTTATTTTAAAAGTTCAGTCTTTTACCAATCTTTAACCCAATCCAAAAAATCAACATTTTAGTCTGGTCGAAACTGAAAGAGATTACAGAGGAAAAAACAAATTTGGTTTACATGGACAGTAAGGACCATATGACCATATACTTTTTTTGGCGAGTAAAAATTTGGGTTTGTGTGTTAATGTGTCAACTCAATACCACACAGTAAAATTTTAGACTGGTCCAAATTGAAAGGAGTTGCAGACAACAATTCAAAGTTTATGAAATTTCAGATTTGTTCAACTTTCTGGGTAGAAAACTATGTGAAAAATGAAGAAATTGTTTGCTATAAGCAATTTCTTCATCTTACATAGTGTTTTCCCAACTTTTTTTTTTGGGGGGGGGGGGACCCAAAAGCGTTTTTGTGTGGAAATGGGTTAAATGTAGTAATAGGTTATTGGGTTAAATGAAAGAGACTGTATAAATCATGTTTCTTGAGAATGATTTTAAATTTAAATGATTGATTTTATTCATATCATTAAAATGTTGAAGTGATTAGGAACTTTGGCAAATCGCTTGTAACTAACAATACATGTACCTTTCTTTGTACAATATTTTCCTAAATCAATGTCTCTGGTTTGTAAAAAGTAGGGTTAATTGTGCTAGGAAATAACTAGGAACTTAATCATTCTAGGTGATACACCTCTTCATGAATGTGTCAAGAACAACATGTTGGATTGTGTTGCCAAACTTCTGAATCATGGATCAGATGTTAACCATCTAAACAACAGGGGTGTTTCCCCGCTACATTTGGCTGTGCGAACAGGAGAAAACTTCAATATGGACATTTTGAAAGAATTAGTGAAGAATGGGTACAACACGGATGTAAATCTTCCTGAGAAAATATGTAAGTAGAGATAAGGGTGGTGGAAAAGGCGGAAGAGTATTATGAAGAAAGTTGCCTCCCTGAAAGTAAATCACAAGAAAGTAATTCTTTCTAAAATGGGTTGGCTCCTGTGTCAAAGGAAAATAAACTACCCCATACTTGTACCATAAAGAAATTCAGGCTGATGAAGGGATTCAGGCACTCAAGCACCTAGTCTGTTCTCTGTTTATACTCTTATAAGTACTCTCAGAATGGCGAGCTTATAGTCACCACATTATATGTCCATCCTTCTTCCATCCATCCGTTACCTCAATTTCTCCACAACCCTTTACCGGAATTGGACTCCTGGATTTTTGGATAGCTCCAAGGTCATGGTTACAGTTGAAGGTCAAACATTAAATTGAGCTTTTCCAGAGCAAGACTCCTAAAATTTCGGATGGATTTTATCACTTGGTACAATTGTTCTCTATCATGAGTAGATGTACAGTTTGTAAGAAATATTCAGATAGCTCTTAGGTCAAAGTCAAATCTCAAGGTCAAACAATTAAATTGAGGATGTCTGGAGCATAGCTACTAAATTATGGATAGATTTCGAAATAACTTTACACAATTGATTTCTGTCAGTAGTGGATGTGACATTTGGAAAAGAATTTAGATAACTCCAAGGTCAAGGTCACAGCTCAAGGTCGAACATTTAAATTAAGCATGTCCAGATCATAGCTCCTTCAATTATGCATGGATTTTGATATAACTTGGCAAAAGTGTTTTCTATCATGAGTAGATATACAACTTGAAAAAGAAGATTTAATATTCATATTGCTCCAAGGTCAAAGCTCAACATTGACAGACAAAATTATGCATTTCCAGACATTGCGCATTTCAAGAGCATAGCTTCTAAAATTATGGTTAGATTTCAAAATTACTTTGCACAGTTGTTCTCCATCATGAGTAGATGTCCCATTTGAAACCGATTTTTATATAGCTCTAAGGTTAAGGTCACAGCTTAAGGTTGTTCAATAAAATTAAAACCGCCCTCATAGCACAGTAGGTAGGGCATCAGACATCTAATATCCAATCATGGGATGTCATGGGTTCAATCCCCGAAGTGGCATAGCAGCTGGAGGCTAGGAAAGGATGTGGTAGAACTGGTGTGAGAAATACAAGGAATCTATGGTTAGGTGTTACAGCCACTGTGATATGACTGAAATACTGTTAAAAGCAGTGTTAAACCCCATTCAATCAATCAATCGGTAAAATCAAGTATGACTGGAGAAGGGCCAGCATATAGTCCGTTTTGTCCGTTCATCCAAACCCTTTTCCCTTAAGTTTCACAAAGATGATCTTTTCGTGACTTTTTATCAGACTGTGTATAAGAATTTTGATAGGATGAAAAATATGGCTTTAATGGGTGGGGCTAATTTCCAGATATGGTATATAGTGAAAACTTCAAAAATCTTTTTTCTCAGAAACCATTTGATTGATTTCAATCAAATTTCACAGGAATTACACTTTGGCAACCCTTTATTATACCCCCCTAAACTTTGTTTGGGGGGGTATAAAGGAGTCAGCTGGTTGGATTGTTTGCCCGTCCGTTCGTCTGTCTGTAGTTTTTAGCTCACCAAAGCCAGCGTGCTCAAGGTGAGCTATTGTTATCAGTAATTGTCCAGCGTCCGTCTGTCCATCCATCCATCTGTCGGTCCATAAACAATTATTAAAAAATCTTCTCCTCCTAAACCATAAGGCCTAGAGCTTTGATAATTGGTACATATCATCACCTATTGACCTTCTACCAAATACTTCAAAGAATAACTGTACTCTTAAAATTAACCCTTTTCTGTGCGATCCCAGATTTTACAAAGAAAATCTTAAAAAATCTTCTCCTCCAAAACCATAAGGCCTAGAGCTTTGATATTTGGTATGCATCATCACCCATTGACCCTCTACCAAAATACTTCAGAGAATTAACGAATTCTGAATATAAGCCCTTTTCTGTGCGATTCCTGATTTTACAAAGGAATAAAGATGGAAATCTTGGAAAATCTTCTTCTCGGTAACCATAAGGCCTAGAGCTTTGATATTTGGTATGTATCATCACCTATTGACCCTCTACCAAAATACTTCAATGAATTACTGTACTCTAAGAATTAACCCTTTTCTGTGTGATCCCAGATTTTACAAAGGAAATCTTAAAAAATCTTCTACTCCAAAACCATTTGGCTTGGTATGTGTCATCACCTATTGACCCTCTACCAAAATACTTCAAAGAATTACCATATTCTAAAATTTAGTCCTTTTCTGTGTGATCCCTGATTTTACAAGGGAGTAAAGAAGGAAATCTCAGAAAATCTTCTTCTCCCAAACCATTAGGCCTAGAGCTTTGATATTTGGTATGTATCATCACCTATTGATCCTCTACCAAAATACTTTAAAGAATTACTGTATTCTGAAAATTCACCCTTTTCCCTTATTTTTGATAGGAATAAAGAATGATATCTTTAAAAACCTTCTTCTCCTTAACCATTAGGCCTAGAGCTTCTATATTTGGTATGTATTGATGTCTTCACTGATATAATCAGTATCAAGCAGAGATGTTCATATTCTATTTTGGTTATGATCTATTGATTTTTAACGGAGTCATGGCCCTTAGGTGAAAAATCGTGTCCACTCAATTTCTCAGCAGCCATTTGACGTATTTTGATTCAAATTTCACAGAAACACTTGGTACAAGTCAGACATATGCATATCCTATTTTGGTTATGGTCCATTGATTTTAAGCTCACCTGAGAACAAAATGATCTGGGTGGGCTATTGTGATCGGTCACCATCCGTCGTCCGTCCGTTCGTCTGTCTGCTGGTTCACAATTGAAAAATATCTTCTCCTTCTTAGCTTACCATGTAATTTCAACAAAACTTCACAGCTATGATCCTTAGGTAATGCTCTTTCAAAATAATTCAAAGAATTGAAATTCATGAAAAACTCTGGTTACCATGGCAACTGAGTGAAAAAACTTAAAAAAAATATCTTCTCCTAAGCATAAAGGCCTAGAGCTTTGATATTTGGTACAAATCATCATCTATTGACCCTCTACCAAAATACTTCAAAGAATTACCGTATTCTGAAAATTAGCTCTTTTCTGTGTGATCCCTGATTTTACATAGATATAAAGAAGGAAAACTTTAAAAATCTTCTCAATCCAAACTATAAGGCCTAGAGCTTTGATATTTTGCATAAATTATCATCTATTGATCCTATACCAAAATAATTCATAGAATTACTGTATTCTGAAAATTAGCCTTTTTCTGTGCTATCCCTGATTTTACATAAAAACAAAGAAGGAAAATTTTAAAAAAATCTTCTTCTCCCAAACCATTAGGCTTAGAACATTGATATTTTTTTACAAATCATCATCTATTGACTCTCTGCCAAAATGCTTTTAAGAATTACTGTCATCTGAAATTAGCCTTTTTCTGTGCGATCCCTGATTTTACCTAGAAATAAAGAAGGAAATCTTTAAAATCTTTTCCCTAACCATAAGGCCTAGAGCTTTGATATTTGGTACAAATCATCATCTATTGACCTCTACCAAAATACTTCATAGAATGAACCGTGTCCTGAAGATTAGCCCTTTTCTTTGTGATCCCTGATTTAACATAGAAATAAAGAAGGAAATCTTTAAAAATCTTTTCTCCCAAACCATAAGGTCAAGGGCTTTGATATTTAGTGTTTAATAATACCTATTGACCCTGTACTAAAATACTTCATAGAATTACTGTTTTCTGAAAATAAGCATTTTGTAGTGCAATCCCAGAAAGGAGGAATGAAGGATATGATAGAAAATGTTCTCCTTCTAAACCAATAGGCCTAGAGCTTTGACATTTGGTATGTATTAATGCCTATGGACCCTCTACTTAAGTACTTCAAAGAATTACCGCACTCTTAAAATTGGCTTGATATGGTTGGATCTTCATTATACCTAGGATTAAAGGAGAAAATCTTCTTCTCCAAAATGATAAGGTCTAGGGCTTTGATATTTTGTATATTATATCATTAAGCCTTGAGCCATCATACTCAAGGGAGCGATATAGTACCATTGTGGTCCCCTTGTTGAAGGATTTATGGCCCTTTAATTAGAATGTCCATTTTGTCAAGCCCACCTGGGGTGAGCGAGACATGGTTGTCACCATGACAAGTCGGTGTATGTGCGTTAGTGTGATAGTGTCCGTCAATCCGTCTGTCTGTGCAAATTTGTCTGGACATTTATGGATGGATTTAGAAATAACTTTGCACAATCATTCTCCATCATGAGTAGATGTGCCATTTGAAAGAATTTTTGGGATAGTTCATATGTCAAGGTCACAGCTCAAGGTCAAACACTAAAATTGTGTGTGTCTGGACAATTACTCCTACATGTATGGATGGATTTCAAAATAACTTGGCACAATTATTCTCCATCATGAGTAGATGTGCCATTTGAAAGAATGTTTTGGATAGCTTTAAGTTCAAGGTGAAAGCTCAAGGTCAAACACTAAAATTGTGCTTCTCTAGAGCATGATGCTTACAAAACTTTGCAGGCTTGACAGCTGTTGTCCTGGGACAACTATCTAGTTTGTTATGGCACTTTGGCGGATAGCACTTATACATGTACACTGCAACTTCTCTATAACGCTCACGGGCACAGTGCTGACTCCATTATAACGCGGGTCAAAATTTGGGAGGGAGGGGATTTTGGGTTGCCAATGCTGAGATACAACGTTAATGCTGATTTGGCCGCGATTTTTTCATCCCGTCTTCGGCCCACTCGAAATAAAGGGTTGCAAATAAAAATCGATAATTACCCAAAGCCAGGTAAGTTTTTTACACCTTACGTGGACGGTCCTGGCCATTAATGCATTAGTTCAGAGGTAATTTCTTTGTTTGATTGATGACACGCATACTGTTTCAATTTACAAAATCTGTTTGATTGTTTGGTCTTACTGTTTGACATAGAGATGATCAATGCCTTAGGTCATTGAAATTTTTCAAATCAATAGAGAATACGCACGCACCTCGGTATCATTCAGTTACAAACCTTGAAGGTGGTGCGATTATAATATCACACTGATTCACTCTCGGCGTTCTTAATTTTTTTCAGTCCCCTGTAGGATGTGTTCTTAAAGTAATGCGCGACCTTGAATAAAGCCAAATTGTCTGAAGCCTACTATTTATTTCACTTCATAGTTTGCTGGTATCGGGAGCTCGTAGAGGATAGTGGTTTCAAGATAAAAACTTTACAATGTGCTTTGAAAACAATCAGTCGTAGTTGCGACTTTTTCGCTAAACACAGAAAATATGTGAATTTTAATTGTAAATATCACAATGTCGGAAGATTCTCATCCGAAACAGGATAGATAATATAAGTAGATTTAAATAGAATACCGTTATGTTTCTGTATTTCTCTCAATAGTCCGAAAATTTAATGCCATTCTGTATGATCAAACACACAGCAAAAAGCTTGTTGACAAATTTGAAGTAAAGGTTTTACGGGGATAGTTTATTTTATTCTGAGGAAGGAAAGGTGATCTAAGGCGCCGCCTGATGTTCAGCTACTTATGGGAGAGTTTCTAGTGTTGTCACGTGCCAGACGCGTACCCCCTGAGAATTCTTGCTGACCGAATCTTTTACTCTTGTCCTTATGAAACCAGACATTCCGCCATCTTGGATATTTTCGATTATAATGACCTTCATTTTTACGATTAAAAGTTACCTGCTACAAAGTTTAATCCAGTTTGTATAGGTGCAACTGGTCGGTTTAAATTACCTATTTGTAAATGACTAGGTTTAGATAGAGTTCTTTGTCCATTTATTGTTACCGTATTTTTAACAATGGTTAAGAAATTAGACCAAGTCCATTACTGCGAAAGAGGTTCATTTTCTCAACGCTTCAATAACCCCAGGTGTTCAACAACTCGTGGTCTCCAAGGAGACGTCGCTATGCGAGCCATAGATTTTATCCCTTTTGTCTATGGATAGAAATATTTACGGCCGTGTAAAACTAAATTCAATTAAATTAATGCCGACGACTATCATAATAATAAACATGTCTCAGGAATTTTATCACGAATTATCGGGTGTTTAGTTCCGATTCTGATGGTTGAAAATTTCAGTTACGGGGGCAGGGGGAGGGGGCAGCGTCATAGCATGATAACTCCACTTCTTCTGCTGTTTCATTTCTTGGACCCCACCAACAGCGTTATAGTGGAGCTGCAGTGTATATGGACAAGCGCTGTTGGGGGGTATTAGTCCACTTTACGGTAATTTCTAGTTAGATTTCTCAGATAGGCTCATGTTATTTGTTGTGTTTACCATTATTTGTATTTGTTGACATGATCAAAGGTTTTAGCTTTAACATTACCAGACAACAAAAATTTAGACTGGTCCAAATTGAAATAGGCTGTCAACAACATTGCAATATTTGTTGAAATTGAAATAAAGTTAATGCCTGGTAGAAAACAATTCAAGAAAGGAGCAGTATCTCTTTTGTTCTAAATTTTTCTATGGGTAACGACTTTAGATGTGTCGAAATGTCAAATGTGTGGTCTAGTGCTAAAATGTACTGAGTAAATTTTGAAAACGAGACATGTTTTAACACTTGTCATGCTGACTTATAAACCCTTAAAATCATTGTAATAAAATCAATGTGCTGAACGCACTTGAAATAACAACTATAAGTTTTTGAAATTTATCTTACAAGCAACTATGGCTGAAAATGGACAAGTAGGTGGTGTAGACTAAGATCAGACTGCACATATGGGCAGGTTGATCTTTTTGTAGACCTCCTGCAAAAACAGGAATATTCCATAGTTCAGTATGACAAGGGTTAAACTTTTATTTCAGCCAACTACACTCCCCTACACTATGTCTGTTTTAATGACATTAGTTCCCATGAAAGGAGACCAGAAGCTGCAGTATTACTTTTAGCATACGGTGCCGATTATAACATTCGTAACAAGACTGGAGATTCTGTAATACAAAGTGAGCTTCGAAGTCGAAACAGTGACACTAGGATTCTGAGTGCAATAGCTAAATGTACACCCTCATTGCCAACTTTAGACTCCTTAGGACTTGTGATGATACTCTCAAATTCAAATCCTCCATCTGGTCATCCCCCACAACAACAACAACAGTTTGTGCCACTTCAAATGCATGGACAGAGGGAACAATTCCTTGCGCGATTTTTCTCAGAAAACATGTACACTAAATTAGCTTGGTATAAAGAACTGTTCAAAGAGCCAAGAACATTACAGCATTATTGTCGATGTGCAATAAGAGACACAATGGGTCCAAGCCGTCTTAGAAAAATAGATAAGCTTCCTCTTCCATCAACGTTAAAAGAGTATTTGTTGTTGGAGCATGAAGAATTTTTGTGAATTAATGTTTGTGGACATTTAACTCTTGTAATGCTATATAAAACCCTTTCTCAGAATTGCATCAAAATCAAAGGGCTAAGTGCACTTGTATGCCTGAAATTGAGGTTAATTATATTTTGTTAATTCTACTAACAACTCTGAAAATAAAATGAAAAACAGGTGCCTTAGACTAAGATCAGACTGCACATATGCAGACTGATCTTAGTCTATACCTCCTGCCAAAACAGGAGTATTCTGGGTTTAGCATGAAAAGGGTTAAGTTGTCCCAACTGAAGGAAATAGAAGATAAAAAAAAAACCATATTGTATCATTTGAAAAAAGGTGGCAAGTAATAGGATTGAGACAAAGTTTAAAAAGAAGAATTGCTTATTTGGCTAATACACACTTTTCTAAAGATGCTTTTCTTTATAAGTCGGTTATTTGGAAAGGCAAAGGTAGATTTTGAAGAAATTGCATTTATCAAACAATTTCTTTCTTAACTCATCTGAGCACAAAGTGTGAGGTGAGCTATTGTGATCAGTCATTGTCCATTGTCTGTCCATCTATCTGTCTGTCTTTCCACAATTTTTAAGCCCCCACATCAATAGATCAGGGGCATATTGTTTGACCGTTGTCCGTCTGTCCATCTGTCTGTCTGTCTGTCTGCAAAAGTTAACCTGCCAATTTTCCTATAACTTCAACCCCGTTTAATTTAGTATGTAGATAGATCTCAACAAGGCGCAACTGGAGAAGGTCATTTCTTCAAGGTCAAGGTCTAAATTTTTACCCTTTTCCCTTAAACTTTACTCAAAAACTTAACCTGCCAACTAAACATTTTCCTATAACTTCATCCCTAATCAAGTTACAATGCTAATATTTGGTATGTACATAGGTCTCAACAAGGCGCAACTGGGAAAGGTCATTTCTTCAAGGTCAAGGTCAAAATTTTAACCCTTTTCCCTTAAACGTTATTCAAAAACTTAACCTGCCGACTAAACATTTTCCTATAACTTCATCCCTAATTAAGTTACAATGCTAATATTTGGTATGTACATAGGTCTCAACAAGGCGCAACTGGGGAGGGTCATTTCATCAAGGTCAAGGTCAAAATTTCAACCCTTTTCCCTAAAACCTTACTCAAAAACTTAACCTGCCAACTAAATATTTTCCTATAACTTCATCCCCATTTAAGTTAAAATGCTAATATTTGGTATGTATTTAGGTCTCAACAAGGCCCAACTGGGGAAGGTCAATTCCTCAAGGTCAAGGTCAAAATTTTAACCCTTTTCCCTAAAACGTTCCTCAAAATCTCAACCTGCTAACTTAACATTTCCTATGACTTCATCCCTAATTAAGTTACAATGCTAATATTTGGTATGTAGATAGGTTTCAACAAGGCGCAACTGGGGAAGGTCATTTCTTGAAGGTCAAAGTCAAATTTTAACCCTTTTCTCTAAAACAAAAAAAAAACAAAAAAAAAATAAATAAAAATTACCCGTTTCTAAAAAACTCCTGTTTCGGGGGCATGGTGTTTCACAAACACATCTTGTTTTAGAAATCTTCTACTTCAATACCAGTAAGCCAACCAAGCTGAAACTTTGCAGGGATGTTCCTTGGATGAAGCTCTACAAAAGTTGTTAAAATTATATTATTCCATGAAAAACTCTGGTTGCCATGGCATTTGGAAATGGAAAACTTTAGTCAATATTTCAGAATCTTTTCCCGAAAAAACAGTAGGCTAATCAAGCTGAAACTTTGCAGGGATGTTACATGGGTGAAGCTCTAAAAAGGTTGTTAAAAGAATTTCATTCGGTGAAAAACTCTGGTTGCCACAGCATTTGACAATGGGTATTTTTTTTAATAAATCTTTGTGTTTTTTTTTAGTAAACTACGAGGCATAATCATGTATATTTCACATGTAGCTTTATCACTTGGTTCTCTGCCAATTTTTCAAAAATTTTATCCTTGCAGGGATATTCCTTGGATAAAGCTCTACAAAAGTTGTTAAAATAATATTATTCCAAGAAAAACTCTGGTTGCCATGGCATTTGGAAATGGAAAACTTTAGTAAATCTTTCAAAATCATATCCTCCAAAACCATTAGGCTAATCAAGCTGAAACTTTGCAGGGATGTTACTTTGGTGAAGCTCTAAAAAAGTTCTTAAAAGAACTTCAGTTGGTGAAAAACTCTGGTTGCCACGGCATTTGAAAATGGAAAATGTTTAACAAATCTTTGATTTTTTTTTTAGTAAACTACGAGGCCAAAATCATGTATATTTCGCATGTAGCTTAATCACATGGTTCTCTACCAATTTTTCAAAAATTTAATCCTTGGGTTCAAAAATGGCCCAGTCCCTGAGGTCCAAAGTTTGGAAAACTGCTTATTTGAGCAAGTTCAAAAGACTTCTCCTTGTAATCTATAAGGCCTAGGACATTAATATTTGGTTTTTAGCACTTCAAGATAGTTTTGTACTATTTCACTTGAAATTGAGCTCCTAGGGTCAAAAAACAGCCCTGCAATAGGTGACCCAAATGGGGAAAAATTGAAAATTTGAGTGAGTAAAAAAAAAACAAGAGGTCCATAGGGCCTTATCAGTCACCTGAGTCCAAAGAGCACAAAAACAAATAATAGTCCACCAGATTATGCTACATACTAAATATCAAAGCTCTAAGCCTTTTAGTTTAGGAGAAGAAGATTTTTAAAAGTTTTCACTAAATAAGCCTATGTTAAACTTGGAACATCTTAGAACAGGCTTATTCTGACCCTAGGGCCATAATTTATACAATTTTGATGGAGGTCCATCAGGTGATGTTACATACAAAATGTTAAAGTTCTAGGACCTCCTGTTTTGGAGAAGAAGAGTTTTTAGATTTTACTATATAAGCTCTATGTAAAATTCGAGACATCCAGGAATGGGCTAATTTTCATCTTGAGGCAATAATTTGTACAATCTTGATAGAGCTCCACCAGATGCTGTATACCAAATATCAAAGTTTTAGGCCCTCCTGTTTGGGAGAAGAAGATTTTTAAAAAATTCACTATATAAGCCCTTTGTAAAACTTGTGATGTCTGGGAATGGGCTAATTTTGTCTTTGGGGCCATGATTTATACACTATTGATAGAAATTCTTTAGATGATGCTACATACCAAATATAAAAGCTCCAGGCCCTCTAGTTTGGGAGAAGAAGATTTTTGAAGTTTCCACTATATATGCCTATGTTAAACTTGTGACGTCTGGGAGCAGGCTAATTTTTATCCTTGGTTATAATTTATATAATATTGAAAGAGGTCCACCAGATTATGCCTATTACCAAATATCAGAGCTGTAGGTCTTTTGGTTTGGTAGAAAAAGATTTTCAAAGTTGTCACTTTGTAAGCTTATGTATCCACCCCACCTTTGCCCCCACTTCTTAATCTTTGTTAGAAAACTCTGTCTGATTCGAACGTCAATATTCGTAGGCCATTTCTTTTCCCGAAAGTAAGATTATAGCACAAACTCCTATGTTTAATTCATAGGTCTGATAAACAAATTGTCACAAATCACAACTTACCTTGATATTCACACCTCCTAATCTATATGACAAATAATGTGGTATCATATACCTTTAGTGAAAATGGGCTGTTTGGTTTGTAAGGTGGGTAATTAATCAAATTAAGGTTCCCGTAATTATCGCCAAAAATTTACTTTAAATTGACGCACCTCCTTAGTATCAGTGTTTATTAGTCATTTAGAAGTTCTAACCACTTCAATTCAATTTGCAGTTGCTTTCTTCACAATCGTCAGTCCTTAATTTTATGATTTGGTGATAGAATACTCAGAGTGATTTGATCCAATGCATTGCAAAGGGAAATCACTCTGATGGAGGTAGAAATTTGATACAAACACTGTGTTTAAAAAATGCTAAATATCAACACAGAGATAAAAGCATAAAAATACGAGATGAGTAATTTTAAGCCCTACTGGCCGAAGGCCATTAGAGCTTTTGCGATGGCTTTTTCCTGTCCGGCATCCATGCATCTGTCCGTGCGTCTGTCCATCTGTCTGCAGTCCACAGTTTTCATCGGATTCCCTTAAAACTTTCTCAGAATGATTGTACCATCATAACCATCGTTCTTTCGAAATTGGTTCAGTTCCCACAAGAGACACGGGAAAAGGGGCCTAATTAAAATATAATTAAAAAATCCTAGTTAACACTCTAGAGTCCAAAGATTTCATCGGATTCACTTCAATCTTTCACAGAATGATTGTACTATCATAACGATCGTTCCTTTCGAAATTAGGTATGATCCAACAAGGACCACGGGAAAATGGGGCCTTATGAAAATTTGATTTAAAAAATCCTCATTAACACAATAGAGTCCACAGTTATCAACAAATTCTCTTCAAAAATTAACAGAATTATTATTACATTAAATGGAATTTTCTTTTCCGAATAGGGATTTGATCCGTCAAGTATCATGGGAAAAGGGGCTTTATGAAAATTGAATTAAAGAATCTTAGTTAACACGTCATGGCCCTAGATTTCACCTGATCGACTTCAAACCTTCACAGAATGATTGTACCATCATAAGGATTGTTCAAATTTGGTCTGATCCATTGACAAACATAGGAAAAGGGGCCTTACGAAAATTTAGTTGAAAAAATCTTAATTAAAACTATCTGTCATTAGGATTGTTCCTTTTTACATTGGGTCTGATTTGTTAAGTTTCACAAAAAAAGGTGTCTTATGAAAATTTTATTACAAAAAAATTCTTGACCCAATTCAGGCCACTGTTTTCATTGATTCTCCTTTACTTTTACAGAAAGATTGTACATTCATTTGAATTGTTCCTTTTGAAATTTGGTTTGTTCTGTAAAGTATCATGGGAAAAGGGGCCCTATGAAGATTTCACTATAAACACAATAAATTCCACAGATTACACAGATTGATTATACCATCATCACAATTGTTGATTTTAACAGTGGATCTGATATGGCAAGTGTCACATGAAAAGGGGTCTTATGAAAAACTTTCTTAAATATTCTAGTCAACACAATGATGTCCCTTGCTTTCACCGGTTTCAGTTCAAAATTTCATACAATGATTGTACAATCACTTAAATGGTTCTTTTCAGAACTAAGCACAATCCGTCAAGTATCATGTAAAAAGGGGCCATATGATTTTTCTTTTAAATATTCTAGTTAACATAATGAAGTCCCCATATTTCATCAGATTCACTTTAAACTTTCACAGAATGATAAAACCAAAGTAAAGTAAAGTATCATAGGAAAAGGGGCCTTATGAGGACTTGATTTTAATATCTTTGTTAACACAATAAAGTCAACAGTTAATATCTGATGCATGGAATAATTTTGGCATTGGAAACACAGGAAAAGGGGCCTTACAGATTATCATTCAAAACATTCTTGTGTATGTGATAAAGTTCACAATCATTATTAGTTTGTCTTAAAAATTTCACAGGACTATTGTAGGGTCATAAGGAAAATTCCTTTTGAAAATGAAATTGATCCATCAGAAAACACAGGAAAAGGGGCCTTATGGAATTTCATTCAAAACAATCCTGTTTATGTGATAAAGTCCACAATTAATGTCGGGTTCTAATGAAAATTTCACAGGATGATTGTAAGGTCATATGGAAACTTCCTTTTGGAAAAGGAGTGGATTCGTCATGAAACAAGGTAACACGGACCTTGAGGATTATTGCTCAAAATGATAAAGGGGATAATGTCTAATTTCTTTTTATGCCCATCATTGATAGATAGGGGGAATATTGTTTTACCGTGTCCGTCTGTCTGTCAGTCTGTCTGTCTGCAAAAGTTAACCTGCCAATTTTCCTATAACTTCATTATGCTGATTAAGTTACATCGCTAATACTAGCATATAGTCGCTGGCCTGTGTGTCCGTCCTTCCGAGGTCATATCTCAGCAACCCCTGGGCCTAATTGGACGACACTTCATATTTAATCTTCCTAGGAAATTTCCAAGACCTGTTTTTAGCTCACCTGAGCACATCGTGCTCAAGGTGAGCTTTTGGTATCACCTTTTGTCCGTCGTGCCTCATGCTTTGTGCGTCAGAAGGCGTCAACAATTCTTTAAACATCTTCTCCTAAGTAACCACTGGGCGTAATTCAACCAAACTTGGTAGGAATGTTCCTTGGGTGACCCTTCTCAAAAGTAGTTCGTGGATTTTTGATTGACCCCCAAATATGGGCATGGCAGTTTTTGACTTTGAAATCTTTAAACATCTTTTCCTCAGTAACCATTGGGCCAATTTCAACCAAATTTGGTATGAATGTTCCTTGGGTGACCCCTTTCAAAAGTTGTTCGCGAAATTTTGATTTATGCCCAAATATAGGCGTGGCAGGGTGTGGCAGTTTTTGATTTAGAAATCTTTAAACATATTCTCCTCAGTAACCATTGGGCCAATTTCAACCAAACTTGGCATGAATGTTCCTTAGGTGACCCTTTTCAAAAGTCGTCTTGGAATTTTGATTTATGCCCAAATATGGGCGTGGCAGGTCGTGGCAATTTTTGACTTAGAAATCTTTAAATGTCTTCTCCTCAGTAACCATTGGGCCAATTTCAACCAAACTTGGCATGAATGTCCCTTTGGTGACCCTTTTCAAAAGTTGTTCGTTGATTTTTGATTTATGCCCAAATATGGGCCTTGCAGGGCGTGGCAGTTTTTGACTTTGAAATCTTTAAACATCTTCTCCTCAGTAACCATTGGGCCAATTTCAACCAAATTTGGCATGAAAGTTCCTTGGGTGACTCTTTAAAAGTTGTTCGCAGAATTTTAATTTATGCCAAAATATGGGCGTGGCAGGGCGTGGCAGTTTTTGACTTAGAAATCTTTAAACATCTTCTCCTCAGTAGCCA
Organism: Fragum fragum; assembly: GCA_946902895.1. NCBI lineage: Eukaryota > Metazoa > Mollusca > Bivalvia > Cardiida > Cardiidae > Fragum > Fragum fragum. Next base: position 47,594,414 of record OX336374.1, read on the forward strand.
TTCGGCCAATTTCAACAAAACTTTGCATGAATATTCCTTGGATGCTCTTTTCAAAACTTGTTTGCGGAAATTTGATTGACCCATAAATATTGGCGTGGCAGGGCGTGGCAGTTTTTGTCTTTGAAATCTTTAAACATCTTCTCCTCAGTAACCATTGGGCAAATTTCAACCAAATTTGGCATGAAAGTTCCTTGGGTGACTCTTTAAAAGTTGTTTGCAGAATTTTAATTTATGCCCAAATATGGGCGTGGCAGGGCGTCGCAGTTTTTTACTTTGAAATCTTTAAAACATCTTCTCCTCAGTAACCATTGGGCCAATTTCAACCAAATTTGGTATGAATGTTCCTTGGGTGACCCTTTTCAAAAGTTGTTCGCGAAATTTTGATTTATGCCCAAATATGGGCGTGGCAGGGCATGGCAGTTTTTGACATTGAAATCTTTAAACATCTTCTCCTCAGGAACCATTGGGCCAATTTCAACCAAACTTGGCATGAATGTTCCTTAGGTGACCCTTTTCAAAAGTCGTCTTGGAATTTTGATTTATGCCCAAATATGGGCATGGCAGGTCATGGCAATTTTTGACTTAGAAATCTTTAAACGTCTTCTCTTCAGTAACCATTGGGCCAATTTCAACCAAACTTGGCATGATTGTTCCTTTGGTGACCCTTTTCAAGAGTTGTTCGTGGATTTTTGATTTATGCCCAAATATGGGCGTGGCAGTTTTTGACTTTGAAATCTTTTAACATCTTCTCCTCAGTAACCATTGAGCCAATTTCAACCAAATTTGGCATGAAAGTTCCTTGGGTGACTCTTTAAAAGTTGTTCGCAGAATTTTAATTTATGCGAAAATATGGGCATGGCAGTTTTTGACTTAGAAATCTTTAAACATCTTCTCCTCAGTAACCATTGGGCCAATTTCAACAAAACTTTGCATCAATATTCCTTGGATGCTCTTTTCAAAACTTGTTTGCGGAAATTTGATTGACCCATAAATATGGGCGTGGCAGGGCGTGGCAGTTTTTGTCTTTGAAATCTTTAAACATCTTCTCCTCAGTAACCATTGGGCCAATTTCAACCAAATTTGGTATGAATGTTCCCTGGGTGACTCTTTTCAAAAGTTGTTCCTGGAATTTTGATTTATGCCCAAATATGGGCGTGGCAGTTTTTGACTTTGAAATCTTCAAACATCTTCTCCTCAGTAACCATTGGGCCAATTGCAATGTTACTTTGTAGGAATGTTCTTTGGGTGACCCTTTTCAAAAGTTGTTCGCAGAATTTTGTTTCACGCCCAAATACAGGTGAGGCAGTTTTTGACTTTGAAATCTTTAAACATCTTCTCCTCAGTAACCATTGGGCCAATTTCAACCAAATTTGGTATGAATGTTCCTTGGGTGACCCTTTTGTAAGTTGTTTGCGAAATTTTGATTTATGCCCAGTTATGGGTGTGGCAGTTTTTGACTTAGAAATCTTTAAACATCCTATCCTCAGTGACCTTTGGGCCAATTTCAACCAAACTTGGCATGAATGTTCCTTAGGGGACCTTTTTCAAATCGTGTTTAGGAAATTTGATTGACGCCCAAATATGGGTGTGGCTGTTTCTTTATTTAGAAATGTTTAAATATCTTCTCCTCAGTAAGCATTGGGCCAATTTCAATCAAGCTAGGCATGAATGTTCCTTGGGTGCACCTTTTTCAAAAGTTGTTTGCGAAATTAGATTGACGCCCAAATATGACCATTGGGCCAATTTCAACTAAACTTAAATGGATATTCCTTTTCAAAAGTGTTGGCAAAATTTCGAATCATCTTACATTAGTCAGGTGAGCGATTTTAGGGCCATTCTGGCCCTCTTGTTTTATTTTTCTTATTTCAAGGCTGTGTCATGGAAAAAGGGGCCTTAATGTAAAAACTATTTTTTTGCCAATTTCTCCAAGACTAATTGTCAGTATTTCATGAAATTTCATATTTGAGTAGCAAATTAGATCCCCTTGACCTTAAACTAAAGGGAATTTTCGTTTAAAAAAATGCGTCATGGGAAAAGGGGCCTTAATGTTATTACCTTTAAGTTAACTGTCTTTTCTCCTGCAAAAACTAAAATTGGCAATAACTTTTGATTGGTTACAGATGAAGTCTTCATATTTCACATGTGCATTGCTTGTGACAAACCCTTTCTGTTGGTAATTAAAACTTTAAAATTGGCTATAATTTTGCAATGGTAAGTGATATAGCCATCATATTTAAGCACTTTTCATATGTTTATTACTTGTGACAAGAACTTTCAGCAGAAACTTAGATAAAGTTCTTCGTCAAGGTCAAGTCGAATTATAACTGATAAGTGATTGCAATTTTTATATTTTGTATATTTTCTACTCTAAAATAAATCGGTCTATTGTTTCTGCAAGACTACCCAAGTTAGTCTTCATTTTTAGTATGCAGACATTTTTCATTGATAACTTTGATGGTCAAGGTAAAATATTTAACCCTTTACCATATAATGATATTGAATTTTACTAGAATCAGGCCTGTGAAGCCACACAGATTTCTTCCAAATTCTTGTGAACTGAACTCTCAAACTATAGTTGCATTCAATAAGTTTTTTGTCCGATAATGGCATACAATTTTGTGACAAAAACCTTATTCAGGGAGCATAAACCGTCTCTGACGGCTCTTGTTGGTGTATATAATATCATCTATTGACCCTCTTTCAAAATACTTAAAAGTATTACTGTAATCTGAAAATCGGCTCTTTTCTGTGCATTCCCTGATTTAACATAGGAATAAATATAGAAACTGTTGAAAATCTTCTTCTCCCAAACCATTGCTTTAAACTTTGATATTTGGTATAAGTCATCATCTATTGACCCTCTACCAAAATACCTAAAAGGGATACAATACTCTGAAAATAAAATTAGCCCCTTTTCTGTGTGCTTCAAAGAATTCCTTTACTCTGAAAATAGCTCTTTTCTGTGTTATCCCTGATTTTACCTAGGAATAAAGAAGGATATCGTTTTAAATCTCCCAAACCATATGGCCTAGGGCTTGAGTATTTTGTATGTATCAAAACTTATTAATCTTCTACCCAAATACATACAATACAATTACTGTACTCTGAAAATTAGCTTATTTCTGTGCAATAACTGATTTTACATAGGAATAAAGAAGAATATCTTTGAAAATCATTTCCTCCAAAACAATTAGGTCTAGAGCGTTGATATTTGGCATGTATCAATGCCTACTGACCCTCTAACAAAAAAATTCAAAGAATTACCATACTCTTGAATTTAGTGCTATATTATGGGAACTAATATATACCTTGGATTAAAGGAGAAAAGTCACTTAAAATCTTATTTTCCAAAATGATTAGGCGCAGAGCATATGTATTAGGTATATATCATAAAGCCTAGAGCCATCATGCTAAGGGGAGCTATTGGACCATTATGGTCCTCTAGTTCTTGAAGGGCCTCCAAAAGTGTTACTGTGTGGTAAAGGGTTAATGGAAACAATTTATCTTAACTTAAAAGCAATTTCTAATTTCAATGCTATAACTCTAGATACATATATTTTTAGCTCACCTGAGGATGAAGTGCTCTGAGTGAGCTATTGTGTTTGTTCATTGTCCGTCTGTCCGTCAATCCGTTCACAATTTCCAAAAATCTTTTCCTCCTAAACTAACCATGGAAAATCAACCAAACTTCACAGAAATCATTCTTAGGTCATGATCTTTCAAAATACTTCAAAGAATTGAAATCCATGGAGAAATTTGCTTGACATGGCAACCAAGTGAAAAACTCTAAATATCTTCTCCTCCAAAACTATAAGGTCTCAGAAACCATGTTGCCTTGAGCTTTGATATTTGGTGTATATCATCATCTTTTGACCTCCTACTAAAAAAAAAAAAAAAAAAAAAAAACTAAAAGAATTACTCTACTCTGAAAATTACCTGTACAATCCCTATTTTACTTAGGCATAATGAAGGAAATCTTCCCAAACCATAAGGCATAGATCTTTAATGTTTGGTATAAATCATCATCTGTTGATCATTTACCAAGATACTTCTAAGAATTACAGTACTCTGAAAATTAGCCCTTTTCTGTACGATCCCTGATTTTACATAGAAATAAGGAAGGAAATCTTTGAAAATCTACCCAAACCATTAGGCCTAGAACTTTGATATTTGGTATAAATCATCATCTATTGACCCTCTGTCAAAATACCTCAGAGCATTACCATACTCCGAAAATTAGCCCTTTTCTGTGCAATCCCTGATGTTACAAAGGAATAAAGAAGAAAATCTTTGAAAATTTTCTTCATACATACCAAAAGGCCTAGAGCTTTGACATGTATCAAAACCTATTGAACCAAAATACTTTAAAGAATTTCCTTATTCTTATAATTTGCTGTTTTCTGTGCAATCCCTTATTTTAGATAAGAATAAACAAGAAAACTTCAAAAATCTTCTTTTCCAAAATGATTTTTAGTAGAGTGTTGATTATTTGTTTATCATAAAGCCTCGAGCCATCATACTCATGGGAGCGATATAGGAACATCATGGTCATCTTATCAAGATTTTTTACCCTTTTTGCCTTAGATATATGGTCATTATTGATCAAGTTACAGTCTAGTATCTGGTATCTTCAATGCTCTTGTTACTTCATAAGAATATATTCAACCTTTATTTGGTCTTCTATTTGAATGAGAGCCATGCAATCAAATATTTAGGGTACTATGTATTATAGAATGAAGATTTTGTTTTTGTTACAATTTAGAGAGGTTAATGTATTCCAATCATTGTTATTAATTGTTTCATTACGTCTACTTACAAAACTGGCATTAAATTTTTCATTTTTGATTGTTTTTGTGATGTTTTAATGAATAGAGGCACTGCACTTTAACCCAGTCCAACGCAATCCTGCTTTTATACGCCCCTCAAAAAAAATACTTCGAAAACTAAAATGGACTATGAAGGAGTTGCCTGTAACAAGTCTTAATTTTTGGTGTGGGGTAAACCATTCCCACAATCAATCATTTTTATGCTTTGATAAAAAAAATTGTTTGGAAAAACATTGTTGGCAAAGGAGGTATCTGCTTTATACAAGGTCTAAAACAAACTTTTGAATGTTGAGCAATAAAGCACATAAAGAATGTCACTTGGAAAAAAACAATTGTTAAAGGAGAAATTTGCTTATCATAATATTGTCTAACCTTTTAGGTGATTATCATTCAATCTAAACAAATTTTTAATGTCGTCGGCAATATCTTTTAATTTAAACCAGTTTAGAATTTTGTTGTCTGGTAATGTGTTAAAAGTAAGGATGGGAACAATTAGCAAAATGGATATTCAAATATTTGTTTTTTATTAGGTTAAGATTCGATGTCCAGAGATTTTCTATTTCCAAGTGTGTTTTGACTGTAACTATTTCATTTATTTTCATTTATCTATTTGATTTTTTTTCTTTGTGTTTGTTTCCTTTACTTTCTTCAAAAATTCAAATACTATCCGTGTATGATCATCACTGGAACATGCATGATCAATGTAAATAAAATACGTCAAAATGTTTTACAGGCATATTTAACCGGGACTTACAAAGAAAAATATTTCGGCAGTGAGCGACAAAATTATCATAGCTTTCTTCAAGCTGTATTTACATATGCCGGTCACACCTTGACGATTTGCAAATGACATGATCGAGCAGATTTTTTCTGTCATCTATCTTTCAAAAGTTACAATCACAAAGAATGTAAGGGCTGATCCGTGTCATTACTATTTTCATGCGCTAACTGAGAAATATCCGTGGCATTCTAATAAAGTTTTGACTGACCTAATTTCAGATTACAACCCATTCTATTATTGGCTACAGAATTAGCCTACTTTTACATGTTACGGGTTTAGACTGATCCAAACCTGAACATTTGGAACAAAAAAGAAAAATGTATCAAGCCTTAATGATTTATCCTTTTTCTATTGACGCTCATTTTTAAAGAGTATTACTTATTTTAAGTTCCAAATTCTTATCGTATATTGGAATAATAATAATAATAACAGGATGTTTTACTCAAACGCTGGTGGATCGAAATGAGAAGGGAAGAAAAACAATCTCAATGTTCAAGTATGAGACCACACTGCATCAGTTAATAATTTAATTGTTAGTTTTGTCTATCAAAAACTAGCGATCTAATTGGTCGAAAAATTTAATTCATACCTCCATGAACAAAATTTTGAGTACGCAGCCATTTTGAATGCTTCCGCACAAAATAGTTCACTACAAAAAGGTATCAAAATTTGTTAAGTTGTTGCATTTTTCGCTCGATGCTATTAAATTATAAGAAATGAAGAGAATATTTTTTGTTTTCATGGAGGTATGAACCGAAAAACCTAACCACACAATGTATGAATCCACTTCGCGTATTCATACAGTGTGATTAGGTTTTTCGGTTCATACCTCCATGAAAATATGAATATATATACCATTTTGGGGGAAAAATCAGCTCCAAGGTCAGCTCATAGCTCAAGGTCAAACGTTGAAATTAAACATTTCCAGACTATAGTTCCTTCAATCATGAATGGATTTCGAAATAACTTTACATAATTATTCTATAGCATGAGTAGAAGTGCAATCAGATAGCCCCAAGGTGAAGGTCACATTCCAAAGTCGAAAGTTTTGAAAAAGCATGTCCACAGCATAACTCCTTCAATCAAAGAAGGATTTCAACTTGGCACAATTGTTCTCAGTCATGAAAAAAAAATTGGATAGCTCCAAGGCCAAGGTCAGACATCAAGGTCAAATGTTGAAAATAGCCTTGTCTAGAGCACAGATTGTAGTATTATGGATCAAATTCAAAATGACTTGTTCTCTATCATCAGTAGATGTGTAATTTGAAACACAGCTCAAGGTCACATTTGAAAAGTTAGCATATCCAGAGAACAGATCCTTCAATAATTGATGGATTTCAAACAACTTTTCAGATAGCTCCAAGCTAAAGGTCACGGCTCAAGGATTCAAGTTAGAATTTAGCCTGTCTGGAATAAAGTTAGCATATATCAGCAGATGAGCATATATCAGCATCTTTATCTGTCGGTCTGTCTTAGTGCATTTCCCTGTTTATGTTATACTTTTTATGACAGGGCTACATTCAGGGAGCATAATCCGTCTCTTGTTTCATTGGTCTACAATTGACATTTTATCACTTACCAGACTGTGTGACATTTTCAATCATAGCACATGTGTGCTAAGTAGACTCTCTTAGGGGTGTTAAAAAGCAGTATTTAGTGGAAATGGGCTCAAATGGTATTGCCTTTCATTGTAGCAAAAAGATATGGTAAGAAAATGGTAAATATAAGCATAATTAATAAGAAAATAATTAACCAGTCATTATTACAGGTTTCATATGCAGGCTTTAACCCACTGCTGGACATAAACATTTATGTCTAATCCCGACTGAATGCTGTTAGACACAAACATTCAGAGAGAGTGGAAATAAATCAAAGTACTGAAAGTATTGTAAGCTAGCAAAGCATGGTTGATTTTAGAAAATCTTTCCCTTGTTGGGTAGAAAACAATGATGAAAATGAAGAAATTGCTTGTAACTAGCATTTTCTTCATTGTCCACAATGTTTTCTCAAACTTTTTTCTTGAGATGCTTGAAAAGCGGAATTGAGTGGGAATGGATTAAATAGCATGCTTTTGAAAGAATTCTCTACAATTTGAATAAAGTTTGCAATATTCCTGAAATACATAAGAACTATATTTTATGGCGTAGGCATTCCATGGATTTGGTGGTTAATCCTCCAGTGACAGTTTGCACTCGTTTAACTTTGAGAAGACCTAAAAATTTTGTCTGTTAACTTAAGCCATCAAAGCTGACGCTTTACTAGCTAAAAAGTACCATTTACGGTAAAAAATGTTATGGTTAAATGATAAATTCATTATTTAGCGAACAAAATGTCGTAATTACAGCTTCATTCAATCTGTAAAAATTTACGACATTTTTCTTGCCAAACAACAAATTGCCTGTCACTGGTTTATAAAAAGATATGAAAACTTGCATTTTGTCTCAAAAAGGGCAGCAAACGTTCTACTTATATTTGTGGAAAAGATGACCTCGATGTATCTGTTCACTCGTGAGGGTGGTAAATTGACAGATAAGAAGGTATGTTATATGTCATAGACCTCTGCAGTCTTATCCTAATCATTGCTGCCTGAATCGAAAGCAGAAATATTTCAAACCCTTTCCTGTGCAATCCGTGTTTTTTACGACACTGTGTTTTTATACTTGAGAAAATGATGTGGAAAAAAAGAAAAAAGAATTTGCAATCAAATTTCTTTTTTTCTCACAATTTTTCCAACCAAATAAACTTTGAATAGTTGTCTCAAAAACTTTCAATTTGGGCAAGTCTTAAAATTTTGCAAAACAGGAAAGGGTTAAACATTGAACAGAGTTAATGCTAACAACTAAATTTGAAAGTTGAAGCGGTGATAACTTCTGTCCCCTTGATAGACCAATTATATCCATTATCTCTGATACAAAGTCTGAATTTGAGACTTCACTTTTAGCTTGGACTGGCTGCGATCCAACATAACCAGTTACCTTCCCAGAGATAACATCCATCACTTCACATTGTTCGGAAATTCGGTCTTCCTTGTACCCTCTTGGACAGGTACACTGATAGGAACCAGGGGTGTTTCGGCACACTTTGTCTGCCGAACACGTGACTATTTTCTCATAACATTCGTCAACATCAATGCAGAAACCATACTGATTACTCCATCTAAACCCTTTGTTGTCCGCTTCACAGTTACAAGTAACGTTGAACTTGTTTCGGATGAGATCTTCGAAATTCTTATTACTTTTAAAATCCCAGTCACAAGTTGGAATTTTTAATTTCCTGCAAGGGTTCCCTATGTCAAGAGAATAGGCCTGCTGGCTATCACCGTTAATTGATCCACGAGTTTTTCGACCAAGGCAAGGATCTGGACAAAACCACAACAGCGCACACACGGCTCCATTGTGAACCCGATTATAGTTCTTGTCAGATCGAAAATCATTAATTATATTTGGCGGTTTCTTTTGAAGAATAAGCCCTCGATGAGTTTCGGATACTTCGTTTACATGCACCAGATATTCCAAACATCCAGGTTCGCCCGAATATTGTATACTAATTATCTCTTCTCCCAAATCTTCCCAGTTCACTGCGTATGAGCACAAGAAGTAGGCTGCCGTTTGTCGGAATACAAAAAAGTCGTACGCAGTTCCGAAAGGCGCAAAGTCTGGAATAATGTCATCACCTTTAACAACGTCAGCCTTTGATGAAAAATAATTTCGTAATGTCGTTGAATTCTTTGCTTTCTCATATACTGAATCTACACACGATTTAAGGCTCAATCTGCATGTAGCAGCGAGATCTGTATGAAGCTTTCGGAGTGGTCGGGACGGAAACTTTTTAAAAAATATTTGATCATCAGGTGAAATATCTCCCGCCAAATATCTGAAGTCTGCACCGAAATATTTATGGGCGGCCATATAATTTCCCACCATATATAAGCGAAACTTGTCCATTTTAAAGTCCAGTGTCTTAAAAATACGATAAGCAATCGAATCTTTTGGTATTGAACTTGATCTAGTACTCACGATAAGCATCATACAGGTGGTGAATATGACAGAAAATTTACTGTTAGCCATTTTGTTCCAGGAAAGCTAGATGACGTCATCCTCTTAGATGACGTCATTATAAATGCAACAACAACATCTAAGGTAACAGGTAAGAAATGAAATGTGTTTTGAACTGTTTCTCAAACAAATAACCTTGGAGCTACAGTATGTCTACTCTTGAAGGTATTCTCGATTTCGTACAGTTTTGAAATAGAGCGTAGCGCCCATTACGCACACACTTGTAGACTAAGTGTGATAAAAAAGAAAATCAAGATACAATGTATTTCGTCGTTAGTGATTAAGAAATCATCACTACAGCTTATAAGAGCAGTAATCGCGGTGATTTAATGCAAAAGAAATAATACAAAATGAGTGAAACATCCCCTCCTCACGAAGAGAAAGTTTTTCCATGCCTGTACATAGCGTCTGTTACACGCGTATTTATAATCGGTTACGCCGATGGTAATATTCAAAGCACATTCATGAGTATGGACATGAACATGTATAGAGCAGAATAGACCTTTCACTATTTAAACCCTTGTCAAGCTAAATTTAAATCTTATCCGGGAATGCTTTAAAATAAAAGGGCTGGTGGCATTGTAGGCCTGGTTGTCGGGATCAATACTTCGTTTGGAAATTAATCGTATGAAGAATTATGGTTTATAAAGGACGGGCATGTGGGGTAGACTAAGATCAGATCTTGCGGTCTGATCTTTGTCTATACCTCCTGCTAAATATTTCGGGATCAGCACGACAAAAATTAAAATATTGTTCCTAAATCTACACATGTATACCTTTGTGTCGACATATTTGAAGTAAGAAGTATGTGTGTACTTATATTTTGATTGGCCAATCGCTGGCCCCGCCCACTTACTCCTTTGGTCACGCCCACTGACTCCAACAGCAAGAACCGCTTCGATTTCAAAGGCGTTATTTTGAAATATATATATATATATATATATATATATATATATATATGTGTGTGTGTGTGTGTGTGTGTGTATCTACTGGTAATCAAATTTTCCGTTAAAAAATCTAATATTTAAGAAAGTTAATTGCCTAAAGAAGAATGCATAAAATGAAAATAACAAATTGAACTTTATCCCTTTTTTTTTATTTTGAGCAACAATCCTTAAGGCCCCTTTTAAAAAATTCGCATGTTTCATGATGGATCCACTCCATTTCCAAAAGGAAGCTTCCTTTTGACCCTACAATCATCCTGTGAAATTTAAAAAAAAAACTGATAATAATTATGGACTTTATCACGTAAGCAGGGTTAATTTGAGTGTAAATCCTTAAGGCCCCTTTTCCTGTATTTTCTTATGGATCGATTTCCTTTCTTAACAAACTTTCCTTACGAACATATATGGTCCTGTGAAATTTGGCAATCTGATAATAATTGTTAACTTCATCACATAAACAAGAATGTTTTGTTGAATAATAATTTGTAAGGCTCCTTTTCCTGTTTTTCCAATACCTGAATTATTCCTTGCATCTTTGAAGAGAATCTGATACCAAAAACTTTGGACTGTATTGTGTTAAGGAAGATATTTCAATCAAGTTCTCATAAAGCCATTTTTCCCGTGATATACTTTAATGTTGGTTTAATCATTCTGTGAAAGTTTCAAGTGAATCTGATGAAATGTGGGGACTTCATTATGTTAACTAGAATACTTAAAAAAAATCATACGGTCCCTTTTTACATGATACTTGACAGATTGTACCTAATTCTGAAAAGAACCATCCTTATGATTGTACAATCATTCTATGAAATTTTGAAGCAAATCCCGTAAAATCTAGGGATATCATTGTGTTAACAAAAATATTTAAGAAAGTTTTTCATAAGGCCCCTTTTCATGTGATACTTGCCATATCAGATCCACTGTCAAAATCAACAACTGTAATGATGGTACAATCAATCTGTGTAATCTGTGGAATTCATTGTGTTAATGAGGATTTTACAGTGATATTTTCCCCTTATCCCGTGATACTTTATTGAACAAACCAAAATTCAAAAGGAACAATTCTGATGAAGGTACAATCATTCCGTTTGAGTTTAGAGAGAATCTATGAAAACAGTGGACTGAATTTTGTTAAGATTTTTTTGTAACAAAATTTTCATAAAGCCCCTTTTCCCATGAAACTTAACAAATGAACAATCCCAATGATAGATAGTTTGAAAAAAATGATAAAGACTGTTGACTTAATTGTGATAATGACGTTTTAGCAATAAAATTTTCATAAAGCTCCTTTTCTTGTGTCACTTAACAGATTAGACCCAATTTACAAAGGAACAATCCAAATGCTGATACAATCATACTATTAAAGTTTAAAGAGAATCTTATAAAGACTGAGGACATTCTTGTGTTAATGTGGATTTGGTAATACTTTTCATACAGCCCCTTTTCCTGTGATACTAGTCAGATCAGGCCTAATTTGGAAAGTATGAATCCTAATGACGGTACAAACATTTTGTACAGGTTTGAAGAGAATCCGATGAAAACGGTGGACTTTATTATGGTACAAGGTTTTTTAGTTTAAACTCATCAGATCAGATCTAATGTAAACATCAACAATCGTAATTGTTGTACAATCATTCCGTGAAAGTTTGAAGAAAAACCAATGAAAGCTCTGGACTTGGTAACAAGGAATATAGATGAAATTTTCAAAAGACCCATTTTTCCATGATACTAAACAGAACAGACCCAATTTGAAAAGAAAAAAATCCTAATGATGGTACAAACGTTCTGTGAAAGTTTGAACAGAATCAAATGAAAGCTGTGGACTTTATTGTGGTACAAGAATTTTCAAATTAAATTTCATTAGGCTCCTTTTCCTGTCATACTTGGCGGATCAGGTCTAATGTCAACATCAACAATCATTATTTTTGTACAATCCTTCTGTGAATGTTTGAAGAAAGCTCTAGACTTGGTAACAAGGGTATCTCGTAAGGCCGCTTTTCCCGTATTTCTTGACAGTTAAAACCCTGCTTCGAAAAACATGATCGTTGTGACCTTACAATCATTCTATGAAAGTTTTTTTTAAAAAAAAGCTGACCAAAACTGTGATCTTCATTGCGTTAATAGGGATTTTTAATTAAATGCTCATGCAGTATCTTTTCCCATGTCACTTGATGGATCTGAACCAATTCCAAAGGGAACAATACTTACAAAAGTATAATTATTCTGTTTGAGTATGAAGACAACCAAATGAAATCTGTAGACTCTAAAGCATTAGTTAAGATTGTTCTAATTAAATTTTCACAGGGCCCCTTTACCTATTTTTCTCGATGTATCAGACCCAATTTGAAAGGAACAATTTTTGTGATAGTACAATCATTCTGTGCACGTTTGAAGTCAATCTGGTGAAATCTGGGGCCATGATGTGTTAACTAAGATTTTTTTATTAACTTTTCATAAAGCCCCTTTACCCATGATACTGAATGGATCAAACCCACTTCCGAAAGGATCAATCCATTTAATGGTATAATCATTCAGTGAATTATTGAAGGGGAATCGTTGAAAACTGTGGAGACCGGTTTGTTAACTAGGACATTTAAATCAAATTTTCATAAGGCCCCTTTGCCCATGTTTCTTGACGGATCATACCCAATTCTAAACGGAAAGATTCTTATGATAGTACAATCGTTCTGTGAAAGTTTGAAGAGAATCTGATGAAAACTGTAAACTCTAGAGAATTAATGAGGATTTTTAGTTAACTTTTCAAAAGGCCCCTTTTCTCGTATTTCTTGAGTATTCACGAAACTTTTTTAAAAAGATATTTAATTAACTTTTCATAATGCGCCTTTTCCCGTGTTTCTCGATGGATCATAGCCAATTCCGAAAGGAACAATCCTTATGATGGTACAATGATTCTGTGAACGTTTGAAGAGAATCAAATGAAAACTGTGGACTCTATACTATTAACGAGGATCTTTTAATTGAATTTTGATTAGGCCCCTTTTCCCGTGTTTCTTGACGGATCATTACCAATTGAAAGGAAGGATCCGTATGATGGTACAATCATTCTGAGAAAATTTGAAGAGAATCCGATGAAAACTGTGGACTCTAGAGTGATAACGAGGGTCTTTTAAGTGAATTTAATTTGGCCCCTTGTCCCGTGTTTCTTGACGGATCATTACCAATTTTCAAAGGAACGATCCTTATGATAGTACAATCAACCTGAAAAGGTTTGAAGAGAATCCGATGAAAACTCTGGACTCTAGAGTAGTAACGAGGATTTTCAATTAAACTTTAACTAGGCTCCTTTTCCCATGTTTTTTGACTGATCTGACCCAATTTCGAAAGGAACGATCCTTATAATTGTACAATCATTCTGAGCAAAATTGAAGGGAATCCAATTTAAACTATGGACTCTATAGTGTTAACGGACGGACGACGGTCGGACGGACGCCGGGCGGGATAAAGCCATCGCAATATCTCTAGTGGCCTTCGGTCAGTAGAGCTAAAAATAGTAGAACAGTTGGTTGGCGACCTAAACGTCGTAACTACAGCTTGAATTATCAAAAGGAGATATAGTCAAACATTTGCAAGAGGCATATGGCCCTGGGCCATACAAGTAGCGTCTTCGTTACACAGGTTTCTATATTATCAAGTTTTCGTATCTTAGTTGGATCATTAACTCCACTGGATGGAAGCCAGAGAGCTATTGTCATGGCGTTGTGTCTGTCGTGCGTGCGTCCGTCCGGTCGTCAGTCCGTTAACTTTTACTTTGAAAATCTTCTACTCAGAAAGTACAGATTTCAACCAAATTTCACAGAAATGATCCTTGGGTGACCCTTTATCAGATTCCTTCAAAGAATTTTGATCGGATGAAAAACATTGCTTTAATGGGCGTAGCTAATTTCCATATATGGTGAAAGCTTTGAAAACCTTCTTCTCAGAAACTAGTAGATTGGTTGCAACCAAATTTCACAGAAATGATCCTTGGGTGACCTTTTATCACATTCCTTCAAAGAATTTCGATCGGATGAAAAACATTGCTTTAATGGGCGGGGCTAATTTCCATATATGGTGAAAGCTTTGAAAAACTAGTAGATTGATTGCAACCAAATTTCACAGAAATGATCCTTGGGTGAACCTTTATCAGATTCCTTCAAAGAATTTCGATCGGATGAAAAAATGGCTTTTATGGGCGGGGCTATTTACATATATGATAAAATCTTTGATATTCTTCTTCCCATAAATCAGTTGATGGATTTCAACCAAATTTAAACGGATCGATCCTTGGGTGACCTTTTATCAGATAATGAAAAAGAAGTTTGATCGGATGAAAAATATGGCTTTAAAGGGCAGGGTTATTTTCCATATTTGGTATATACTGAAAACATTGTACATTTCTCAGAAACCTGTTGATGGATTCCATTCAAATTTCAAGGAAAGATATCCAGATGACAGTTTGTCAGATTCCTTCATATCATTTCGATTTGTTTAAAAACATGGCTATAATGGTGGTTGGTTATGTCCATATATGGTATACAGTGAAAATTTTACATTATGAATTTTACATAACTTGACTTGAATTTTTCAAAAACAATGAAAAGTTAGAATTGGTTCTCTAGAACTATTTCAAAGAATACATTAATTTATATTTATTTTCATTATATTCAGTTTATTTTAAACTAATGAAAAAATCTGCTTAATCAGTACATTAATACCTCTAGTTTTTGGTAATTCAGACAAAAAATGAACCATCTGAGACAAAATGACCCATACATCTTGGTTGCACAACTTCATAATAGGCATATAGCTTAATTGATCATCAGTTAGCAATTATTGCAATTAATATAATTGTCCCAAGAGCTTGTTCTCATATACAGGTTTTAGGTCATGCTTAGGAAAAAACATTGGCTGTGTTACGCAGATGGACCTCTCTCAAACTTTTGCCCAGTCCCACACAATCCCGCTCTTTTATTCCCCTCGAAAAAAATGAGGCAATCATTGTGGAAAATGAAGTATCCACGATGTTTTCTACCCAAAGACGAAAAAAAAAAGAAATTTTATCAACTGAAAAAAGTCGTTTGAAAAATCTTTGAATTTGGACAGGTCTAAAATTATTTCATAGTCAGAATATCACCTAAGTCAGAATACCATGCTGGAGGTCCGTGAACAGTGCCAGCGATCCGTCAATATAAAATGTAGTAAAGACATTTTGGTCGTCAATTGGTGATAATTGACAGGCACATTGTTAATCATACCTAATTCGTCTATAAAGGGGTGCCACCACAATATAGACCGACAGTGAAGTTTGCCTGAGATACCAAACAAGAATTTAATTATCGTGGCCAGAACAATTTCTCTGGCGAAAAAGAAAAAAAAATAGTTTTGTCACCAATTAAATAAAAAAATATTTCATAAGTGTCGGAGTTTATCAAAGCAACTTTGAGGCGAAAAGATTGTTTTTTGGTCTATCGGAGTACGAAGATCTTCGAATTTCTGTGTAACCATTTTGACATAAGACAAACTTAAGAGTGACTTAATAAGAATATAATAATTCATAACTTTGATTTTGAAGATGAATTGAAAAAAAGGAAATATCATTGGGCAAGAAGAAATATTTTGTTCCAGGAATTTTCTCGATAGTAATCCACGTTTTTTTATTTAATTTCTGAGCAGAAACACCAGAAAGTGGGGCCTTGTGGTGGGTTTCTCAAATTTGGAATAAATTCAGATAACCTGCAAAGCAGCTACTAATGTACATATATGTACAAGCTGGGGTTAGTATTAATATAATGTGTGATAGAATAATTTTTGAACCTGTTGAGAGACCAAAAGCCGCCAGTCCAGACATGAATTCACATCGTCTAGAGGCCGGGTTTTCCGTAAAACCCCTTGGACATACACAATTGTATGACCCCGGGGTATTGACACATATCTTATTGCCTCTGCACCACGCGGTTTTCTCCTTGCACTCGTCTACATCTATACACAAATCGAATTCATTGCTCCATCTAAATCCTTTGTAATTGTAATAGCAGTTACATGAGACGTTAAACTTACTACGAATAAAATCTTCGAAGTTACCGTTAGCATTCCAGTCCCAGTCACATCTAGGATCATGGAGGTCTCTACAACGGTTACCTTTATCGTCAGAATATGTGAGGATCTTAAAGACAGTGCCGCGATTTTTACGTCCTAAACATGGGTCAGGACAAAACCACAGCATTGCACACATTGCTCCATTGTGAACTGAATTGTATTTCCCCCTGGATCTGAAATCATTTACAGCATAAGGCTGACCTAAGTTTTGTAAAATAATTTCTCGTTCGTCCTTCGGTACGTCGTTCACGTAGACTAGATGGTCTATACAACCTGGTTCGCCGGAGTGCCGCAAATATATCATTTCTTTACCCAATTTCTTCCAATGTACCGCGTAGGAACACAAATAGTAGGAGGCTGTCTGTCTAAATATAAACATGTCTTTTGCACTTTCAAATGGCGTGTAGAATGGACGCACTTCTTTTTTATCTTCACAATCTATTTTATCTTTGGATATAAAGAACTTATTCATCGTTGAGGAATCCTTCGCCTTTTTATAGACCATGTTTACACATTTCTGTAGGCTTTGCTTACATTGTGTAACAAGATCAGGATGCATCTCTTGTAGAGGTGGTATAGGAAACTCTCTGTAAAACACTCGGTCGTCAGCCGTAATCTTAGCGTCCTGTGCTAATTTTCTGTAGTCGACTCCGTAATATTTGTGAGCAGCCATAAAATTCCCCGCCATGTATAAACGGTATTTGGCTCGGTCGAAATTCAATGTTTTAAAAATAAGGTGTGCGATAGAGTCATTTGGAAACGCATTTGCTCGAAAACTTAAGCAAAAACAAGAAATTATGAACAATTGAAATCCTAGTCTTAATCCCGCGGCCATTTTGAACAAACGCGTAATTGACGTCATCAAACGTACACATTGGCGTTAAATACGCACCCGTTCCTTTGCCCATTTTATTGGAAAAAAATATATTCTATTCTATATTTAACCCTCTCCCGCGGCCATTTTGAACAAACGCGTAATTGACGTCATCAAACGTACACATTGGCGTTAAATACGCACCCGTTCCTTTGCCCATTTTATTGGAAAAAAATATATTCTATTCTATATTTAACCCTCTCCACGACTGAAATCTTCGACAATCAAACGTTTAATGAGGATAAAGATTTTTTGAAAATATTTCTTAATATATGGATATCAAGAAAAGTTTATAGTCTAGACACATGCCTATTTCCTGTTTGAAACGATAGCTTATATCCATTAAAGAAGATTTTTCGACAGGGACTTTGTGTTATTTCGTACGTAAGCATTCGAAAAACATGGAGATATGAAAAAGATTGTCGTTCATTCGGAGTGCAGGAATATTGATACACAAAAATTAAATAACATCAATTTATAACTTATTATCAAACAAGTTCCGCACAATTCTTTCCCACGCTTCTTCTTCTTTTTTATCTTTCTTACCCATTTTCTTCTTACTCTTGATTATAAACACATCAGGATTGAAAACATTCAACATATCATTTAGAAGAATAACAAAACAAACACAGACAATAACAAAAACGCCGGTTACTCCGAGGCATTTGGCGGACAGACGATCATCTGGAGCGCAACTGCGTCGACGTTTCGACATCGACACAGAAAGCCTGTCAACGAGAAGTTCACGCAAAAGCTCAGCGGCAGATTTCCCGCCAGTCTGATTGCATGGGCAATATCCAGTTAGATCGATATGTGACGCTGTTGATACCACGTTCGCTGCTGACCTTGATATTGACGTCAGATTGTAAGTTTGGGGTGTCGTAGTGACTGGAAAGAGAATTTAAAAATGATGTCTAAAACAAAAATGGACTATTCTAAATTGGAGAACATCTGAACTATAATTGATATAATTATATATAAAGATAATTTCGATAGTACTATTCATCTATCATACGACATCTTCAATGGGAAAATGGTTATTGGGATCTTTTGCGTCCTTTGAACGACCAGATAACCCTGGGTATTTTGAGTTTAACGCTTGTATAATTCCTGCGTGTACATGTATGGACATGTAATTGTTTAATTTGTTTAAAGCAAGCTCCCCGTGGCAAGGTGTCTGTAATGAATTTTCGAACCAAACCGTTACTGCCAGACGTCAGTCACTAATCGATTTAAGATCATGCCGTTATTGGTTCAAGATTTCGAACCTGGCTATACGCTCCATTCCCCCATCTCTCTCACTCTCTAGCTCTCTCTCGCTGGCTCCACTGGCTGAAAGCCAACGAGCTTTTGTCATGATGAGGTGTCCGTCATCCGCCCGTCCGTCCGTCAACCTTTATTTTAAAAATCTTCTCAGAAAGTACTGAACATAATTCAACCAAACTCAACCAAATTTCAGAGGAAAGATCCTTGGATGGCCTTTATCAGATCCCTTCAAAGCATTTTGATCGGGTGAAAAATGTAAATATATCGTTACAATACCTCAACGGGATGAAAATTATTGCGGGCAGGTTGTGTCCCCTAGCGCACAAATTGGCAGATCTACGCATAATCGACAGTAGATTTGGGTAAAAAGTGGCACCTCCGATAATCCGACCATCAAACTTTTTCTGTCCAGATTATATATCTCCTGTATACATATCTCAAGCTTTCAGCGCTTTGATCAATAGCGTGCTTCGAATTACTAAGTGTAAGTTATCTTGTAAAGCTTCTCTAAATGTTCAAGTTAGTTAATAATTTTCAGGCAATAACAAATCAACAAGTGAACTGCTAGTCACAGACGTTTGTAAATAGACGAATCGCTTGCCACGCCCACTGACTTCCTGCAGGAAGTTCAACCTATATATCAAACGGCATTATTTTGCAATTGAAATGAGCCTGTGCGTGACATTTCCAACAATTTCGCAGGTGCGTGATTCGCACACATTGAGCACATTGGACAGCCATTTCGGGGCAATTAGAATGTTCGCTGATTGTTTAAAGAAGATTTGGGTCAGTATCTATCTACAGAGCGCAGAGTGAAGACTCTGATCAGACTGTGCGGATGCACAGGCTGATCTGAGTCTTTACTTGGCGCCCATGAGTAATGGTTTGAAATGTCACGCACGCGCTCAAATGTTAGTTACATGCAACAGAAAAGTAAACTAGTTTGTAACAGCTTGAATAAGATATATAGTCGCGACGTTTAAAGTCGCCAAACCAACAAATGTGCTTAACATCTCTGTCGGAGTTCAAACTTTATCTCCGATCTAAATGAATTATTTGAGATGTCTGCCGATTTTCATATTGACAGTAGTTAGACTAACTTACTTGTTTCCTCATACATGCATACCACGGATTTCTCTGCGATTCTAACATCTAGATACCAGGTATCGCCATTACCTATATATACAAATCGCTCTGCGCCGGTAGCGACTGTAATAAAACGAAAAACAATGTGCTCGAATAGAGTTGTATGTTAGGAATATATTTTTAATTGAAATTTAAAAAATGGAGCATTAATAATAGGGACAAATACGTCTAAAGTTGCCATCCTACGGACGTTATCTTCCGATAGATGGCATTTTTCAAATACTGACCTATCTAATTTGAGCATTCTGGGTAGTGGCATTCGTGACAACTCGGCCAATTCCGTCTAACTTCATTCAAAATGTCAGCGCCCCCTTGAAATGCACGCTTCGAATTTTTGATGTCTCTTCTCGTAGAACAGGTAAGACATGAGTGCTTTCGTAATTCAAAATATTTATTTTTCTAATCAATTTTGGGCGACAGTTATGTTTGATTTCTCCACTATTGTAGGTTTTATTGCAATTATCCACTTGCTACTTTTTGGCGATATAATATGGAGCTATGCGAACGACGCAGTAATATTTATCCCAATCCGGATAAGTGATACGGTCCCGAAGACAGGTCCATCTTCGGAGAATATGACATGCGCAGACAACGATCCTACGGAATAGTCGCAAAACGAACAATCAGGCATCGGTCTTGTTCGGCCTACGAAATAATTAACCTGAGATATTGTCTTCGCCAACGAATTAAAAGTTGTCCATTATCATCAGTTTGAGATGTCGTCATAGCGCAGTCGGTAGCACATCAGACTCCCAATCTTTAATCATAGGGTGTCACGCGTTCGATCCCTGGCGGCGGCACATATTCTTCCCGACATTTATCTCTCACCAAATGGTGGATAATCGTAAACCTAAGTGGGATAGCAGCTGAAGGCTAGGAAAGGATGTAGTGGTAGTACTGATGTGAGAAATACCAGGAATCCATTAATAGGTGCTCTAGCCGCCGCGATTTGACTGAAATATTGTTAAAAGTGGCGTTTAACTCAATAAAACAATCAGTCATCAGTTTACACTATCAAGACTGTTGAACGTTTATTCTAATGTTAAGTCCGTTCAAATTCTCAATTGTCTTATCGTTAACTACGCCAACTGATCTCTGACAGTTATTTCGACATAAAGAAATTAAACAGCGTTAGCTATCCAAACTTTATGGCAAATTAAATGTGACAAAAAAGTAAAATGGTCAGTTTGAGACCTAAAGGGCGTCTGTTTGTTTGTTTGAATGGGGTTTTATGCTGCTTTCAACAATCTTTCAGTTATATCGCGGCGGCTAGAGCAACTAACAATGGAATCCTGGTATTTCTCACACCAGTACTACCATTACATCCCTTCCTAGCCTCCAGCTGCTATCTCACATAGGTCTACGATTATCGACCCATTGGTGAGAGACAAATAGTCGGAAAGGATGAGTGCCGCCGTCGGGGATCGAACCCGGGACCTTTAGATTGACTGTCCGACGCGCTACCACCTGCGCTGTGACGGCGGCTCCTAAAGGGCGTAACTGTAGTTAGAATAAGCGTAGTTACGGCGTTTGCATCTCTAATACAACAAAAATGCTTTAAGATTAATGATTGCCAATATTGATGTTCAAAGTTCACTTTCTGTCTAAATGAATGATTTGATTAGACAATCCATTGTCTGATAATGGCAGTGGGCGATCGGTGGATTTATTTGCCACCAAAACCGTTCCATCCTGTGAGGTAATAAATATTGAATATTACGTTACTGTCGAGATACAATAACTTGTATACATTTGAATTGAGCTGCGGAGGAACATTTTGATATTTCATGAGACCGAGTCTTAGACTGTCTTGTAAATATGGAACTGCATTTGACATTATCAGGTACGGATTTTTTCTGACTTGTCCGATTTTGTCTGTGAGGAATGTGGATATATTACTTGAAATATTTATAGGTTTGTAATAAAGAAAAATACGTAGTTTCTTCATCTCACAGTAGGCCTACGTATCATGGTCGTTGTCATTTTCTAGCACACATATGGGATAAACTAAATATTTTAGTAAATGTGCACGTAGCGTAATTTGCTGTTACTAACATTCCCATTTCTCCGTCAAGTTCTTGGCGGATTTTTTCCAATGTGGGGTATACTCCATATTTCAGCAAACATATGTAATACAAAGGTAAATGTGTATTTTTTTTTTTTGGGGGGGGGGATATGATTAAAATGCCTATTGTTCAGTTAGACTTTCATCAATACCTTTAGTCCTTTATGACATACAGAGGGCTTTGATTAAGGTTGCCACGAGTCATTTGCGCAGATGGCATTTCAGCAGCACTAATTTTAAGCTAACGGTTCGCGGCTGTCAGCCGAAGAATCAATCGACCATTCAAATAATACATAAAACGGATTTGAACTTCGAACTCAAAGATTCGCCGACATTTACATGATACATCTTAGTTTGTTTAGCGAGTCAGTTGTCGTAACTACTGCTTATGCAAGCAGTATTTATAAAAGTTAGGTCGCACTCCAATCAATTTACATTTTTGTCACAGTTTAAGCGAAACTTCCTGTTGGAGCTCGTTGGGCGTGGCTAGCGGATTCAGTGAGCGTAATCTTATTATAATTTAAATGTTAGTTTCGTCTATCAAAAACGAGCGATCTGGTTGATCGAAAAATTTAATTCATACCCCCATGAACAAAATTTTGAGCACGAAGCCATTTTATATGCTTCCGCACAAAATAGTTCCATACAAAAAGGTATCAAAATTTGTTAAGTTGTTGCATTTTTCGCTCGATGCTATTAAATTATAAGAAATGAAGAGAATATTTTTTGTTTTCATGGAGGTATGAACCGAAAAACCTAATCACACAATGTATGAATCCGCTTCGCGTATTCATACAGTGTGATTAGTTTTTTCGGTTCATACCTCCATGAAAACAAAAAATATTCTCTTCATCTCTTAAATGAAACACAACCCGATTCAATTCATTATTCCCGACGCGTCACGCGAAAAAGGGACCATTTCGTGTTTTTTTTCTTTTTTTTTTTTTTTTTTCAAGACAAATACAAGCTATTACTAGACTGCACGATTTAAACCGGTCCAAACTAAAAGAAGTTGCAGACGACATTTTCAAGTTTATGAATTTTAGTTTTTTCACCATCCTGGGTAGAAAACAGAGTGTAAAATGAAGAAATTACTTGTTACAATTAATTTCTTCATTTTACACAATATTTTCCCAATTCTTTTTCTTGGGGCGTCAAGCAGCTACATTGTGCTGGAATGGGTTAAAAGAGTATAGCCTCCAACGTAGGCCAGCTTGATTTGCAACTCAAAAAACCGATTCTAACACAGTCCCACTGTTTTACGCCCTCTAAAGGAAAAAAGGCTTTAAACATTTTAGAAAATGAAGAAATTGTTACTAGTAGTATCTTGATTATCCACATTGTTTTCTACCAAAAGGACAAAGATTTTTAAAACCAAATTCACTAAAACTTGTAGTCTACAACTTTTTTTCAATTTGGACTCGTCTAAAATTTTGTCGTGTGGAAATGAGTTAATCCATTCCCAATCATCGACGCTTTTAAACGTCTCTCATTATGAAAGCTTTAGAAAAAAATGTGGATAATGAAGAAATTGCTTGTTACAAGCAATTTCTTCAATATCCACAGTGTTTTCTACCCTAAACGACAAAGATAGTGAACATTTCATCAACTTAAAGGTTGTCATTTGCAACTCCTTTGAATTTGGACTGGTCTAAAATTTTATTGAGTGGGAATGAGTTAAGCGAGACCGATCGACAGGCCTGAAGATTATACCTGGAGGTAATACATCTGTATTGTAGGTCAGGTTGTCACCATCTACCCAATGGAACCCCCTGTTTAACACAGCATACAGACCGAGCCACAATTCCTCATCTCTGTATTGAATAATTAATTCTTTTAGACCAGAAGTAAACTTTGAATTCCAACAATGATTAAAATTTACGCGAAACATTCTTTTGGTTTGTCGACTTAAACGTCATAGATACAGCTTATTCACGTTTAGGAAGGAAACAAAGCATGTCACTTCTTTTATTACATTTTACTTTTTACATTAAATTTTACTGACTAAAGATTTTGCGAAATAACGCCGTTTACAAACGAAGTGTAACTTCTTGTGGAGCTCAGTGGGCGTGGTCACTTATCAGTCAATATTGTCGGATAATACCGGCCCAGCTTATTCAATGCCGATTTGCTTGTCGCTGTGTAGGAAAATGTGGATTCAACGGAAACTTCAGTCATGTGAAATAGTGAGATTTTCACTCCGAAGCCTGGAGCAAATACAATGTGCCGGATTGTCACAATACTATATTTTCCAACATAACTAAATATGATCCGTTATCCAGGAACACCTGTCGAAATGAAATAAAACATCTTTCTATTAAAAACAGACAAAGTTGCAACTGTTTTTGTACATTATCCAATAACCAGACGACATACTTTCAGTCTGGTCTAATTCTTAAGACGGTACTGATGATAGCTATTAGTTGATGAAATTTTTGACATCTGTATTTAGGTATAGAAACAGATTTGGTCGCTTGTGACAAGCAATTTTTTCATTTTCAAAAAACAACAACAACAACAGAACCCCCAAAGGTGGCATCTCACTAAAATTTCCTCCTATATAAATACATGTAAATTCCACATTTTTGCCGAACTGTCACAGGTTCCAAAATATTCGTTGAGATGTAACTGCAGTCAAAGTGTATCTATAACACAATGGTATCTTGAAATATCTGTGTTTGACCCTACCATGACCGATTGGATTTTTCACAAAATCATGTCAAACACACGTACCGTGTTAAATTCCAACCAAAAGCAGTCGACACAATGACATCAACTTGGGAGTCATCAGCATCCATACACAAGAAATAGTCCTGGAAAAGAGAGCATTTTATAGCTCATTTGTTGCAAGACAATGTATTTCAAAAGATCTGGTGACAATAACAAGACAAAAATACCTATTTAATGCACCCTGCCTTCTTGAAAAGGACTTAATAATTTTTCTTAATGGACTACTTTAGGGTACAACCACCCGGAAGTACTTTGCTGGGTGACCTTACTCCTAAATGAAACCCAATTTTTTCACAAGATTCAAATAAAGTCTTTTTTCTAAATTCTTGGCTCTAGTGCATCAACAAAATACAACTCTAGCCACAGGTATAGTGGTTAGGATCAAATAAGCTATCCCCAAACAAAGACATGTTTTGCGGCTTGGCTTGCGTCTGAGCCAGGATTTCAGCATTTGTCGAAAAGCTGTTACAAGTGCATTTTTTCACAATTATTTTGAAATTCCACGAAGTTTCATACATTCTTAGTGTTAATGGAATTTTTTTTGTCCTTTTCATGGGTATAGCAGCTATTCTTAGAAAAATTCATACTTCGAACAGTGAAAATGGCGCGACTCACAAGAGCGAAGAAACTAACTCGCGTCATTTTCCATGTGACAATATGTTTTATCACATTCATATATACCATGGTTTTGTTAAACAAATTGATTGTTGAACTGAAGCTTTTCATGTGATTTTTGTTCTCAAGATAGAAATTACTGACCTTCTATCAATATTGTGATATACATCAAATCAATGTAAGGATTGAGATAATGATTTGAACAAGGGGTTGTGTTATTAAAATACATCTCAGTTGAATTGTATAGACAAAGATCTTGAACTCAATTCATGTGCATTCAAACAATTAAACTCAGACCTAATTTGAAACACACAGGCCTGTTCAAGTTATTATCCTATGTAAGCCATCTAATGTTGTTGTTGTTGTTGTTTAGGAAAAAAATAAGAAAAGTAGGGGTTGGGAATGGGGGTTGGGGGGGGGGGATTGGACTCTCCTTGATTTACCTTTTCATAGGAAAGCAACCACTTTATGCCACTCTGGGACTTGCTGTGTATGTCCAGGAGAGTCAAGGGAGTCTTTTTTGATGTATCTTGGAGGTATTGGTGGTTGAATTCAAACCATCTTTCAACCATGAAGGTATTGAGTTTCAAGTCTGAAAATATACATAAATGATCCATTTATTAGGAAGATTGCTCTTGGAATGAGGTCATATCAAATGGATGCAAAGAATGGCAGCTGACGTCCCCAATGGATGAAGCTTTTGACATGGCGGTTGCTTGCCCATCAACAATTATTTCGAAAAAAGTGCTGCGGTTTCTCAGACCAGTCGGCTGGCAGTGCAATTCAAAACTCCATTTTCAGCGTAACCGCAGCTTGACAGGAGATTTCAGAACAATCCTAGACAAAATAAAATATTTCTCATTTTTAATACTTTCTATCCAAATGAGGCATTTGCAATTTGATTATAACAAAACTGACAGCCTATTTTGACTTTAATGAACACCCATGCTAAAATTTGCCATATTTGGCCAGTTTTAATCTTTTTCAAACAATTTAAAAACAAAATTTAAACTTTTAAAATTGGTTTGGATTCAGTTTTAAGTCAGAGAATGACTAAAATGAACATAAAATTCTAGAAGGGGGCAATTTCTGCATATTGGGACAGTCTAAATGCAGTAGAAAGGCTGGTACTTGTCAGTTATTGACAGTTTTACTGATTTTAAAATTGTTCAATTAAAATTTAATTAAATTTTGAAAATTTGACTCACCAGCAATAAAATCAAAGTTCCATTTAGTTTTCCATGATGTGACTAAATTGTATTCCAAATTTGAAGCAGATACCTTCATAATTCACTGAGATATTGAATTTCAAAAAAATCACTACGAATCGCATTTAGGTGGCATCTCACTAAAATTTCCTCCTATATAAATACATGTAAATTCCACATTTTTGCCGAACTGTCACAGGTTCCAAAATATTCGTTGAGATGTAACTGCAGTCAAAGTGTATCTATAACACAATGGTATCTTGAAATATCTGTGTTTGACCCTACCATGACCGATTGGATTTTTCACAAAATCATGTCAAACACACGTACCGTGTTAAATTCCAACCAAAAGCAGTCGACACAATGACATCAACTTGGGAGTCATCAGCATCCATACACAAGAAATAGTCCTGGAAAAGAGAGCATTTTATAGCTCATTTGTTGCAAGACAATGTATTTCAAAAGATCTGGTGACAATAACAAGACAAAAATACCTATTTAATGCACCCTGCCTTCTTGAAAAGGACTTAATAATTTTTCTTAATGGACTACTTTAGGGTACAACCACCCGGAAGTACTTTGCTGGGTGACCTTACTCCTAAATGAAACCCAATTTTTTCACAAGATTCAAATAAAGTCTTTTTTCTAAATTCTTGGCTCTAGTGCATCAACAAAATACAACTCTAGCCACAGGTATAGTGGTTAGGATCAAATAAGCTATCCCCAAACAAAGACATGTTTTGCGGCTTGGCTTGCGTCTGAGCCAGGATTTCAGCATTTGTCGAAAAGCTGTTACAAGTGCATTTTTTCACAATTATTTTGAAATTCCACGAAGTTTCATACATTCTTAGTGTTAATGGAATTTTTTTTGTCCTTTTCATGGGTATAGCAGCTATTCTTAGAAAAATTCATACTTCGAACAGTGAAAATGGCGCGACTCACAAGAGCGAAGAAACTAACTCGCGTCATTTTCCATGTGACAATATGTTTTATCACATTCATATATACCATGGTTTTGTTAAACAAATTGATTGTTGAACTGAAGCTTTTCATGTGATTTTTGTTCTCAAGATAGAAATTACTGACCTTCTATCAATATTGTGATATACATCAAATCAATGTAAGGATTGAGATAATGATTTGAACAAGGGGTTGTGTTATTAAAATACATCTCAGTTGAATTGTATAGACAAAGATCTTGAACTCAATTCATGTGCATTCAAACAATTAAACTCAGACCTAATTTGAAACACACAGGCCTGTTCAAGTTATTATCCTATGTAAGCCATCTAATGTTGTTGTTGTTGTTGTTTAGGAAAAAAATAAGAAAAGTAGGGGTTGGGAATGGGGGTTGGGGGGGGGGGATTGGACTCTCCTTGATTTACCTTTTCATAGGAAAGCAACCACTTTATGCCACTCTGGGACTTGCTGTGTATGTCCAGGAGAGTCAAGGGAGTCTTTTTTGATGTATCTTGGAGGTATTGGTGGTTGAATTCAAACCATCTTTCAACCATGAAGGTATTGAGTTTCAAGTCTGAAAATATACATAAATGATCCATTTATTAGGAAGATTGCTCTTGGAATGAGGTCATATCAAATGGATGCAAAGAATGGCAGCTGACGTCCCCAATGGATGAAGCTTTTGACATGGCGGTTGCTTGCCCATCAACAATTATTTCGAAAAAAGTGCTGCGGTTTCTCAGACCAGTCGGCTGGCAGTGCAATTCAAAACTCCATTTTCAGCGTAACCGCAGCTTGACAGGAGATTTCAGAACAATCCTAGACAAAATAAAATATTTCTCATTTTTAATACTTTCTATCCAAATGAGGCATTTGCAATTTGATTATAACAAAACTGACAGCCTATTTTGACTTTAATGAACACCCATGCTAAAATTTGCCATATTTGGCCAGTTTTAATCTTTTTCAAACAATTTAAAAACAAAATTTAAACTTTTAAAATTGGTTTGGATTCAGTTTTAAGTCAGAGAATGACTAAAATGAACATAAAATTCTAGAAGGGGGCAATTTCTGCATATTGGGACAGTCTAAATGCAGTAGAAAGGCTGGTACTTGTCAGTTATTGACAGTTTTACTGATTTTAAAATTGTTCAATTAAAATTTGATTAAATTTTGAAAATTTGACTCACCAGCAATAAAATCAAAGTTCCATTTAGTTTTCCATGATGTGACTAAATTGTATTCCAAATTTGAAGCAGATACCTTCATAATTCACTGAGATATTGAATTTCAAAAAAATCACTACGAATCGCATTTAGGTGGCATCTCACTAAAATTTCCTCCTATATAAATACATGTAAATTCCACATTTTTGCCGAACTGTCACAGGTTCCAAAATATTCGTTGAGATGTAACTGCAGTCAAAGTGTATCTATAACACAATGGTATCTTGAAATATCTGTGTTTGACCCTACCATGACCGATTGGATTTTTCACAAAATCATGTCAAACACACGTACCGTGTTAAATTCCAACCAAAAGCAGTCGACACAATGACATCAACTTGGGAGTCATCAGCATCCATACACAAGAAATAGTCCTGGAAAAGAGAGCATTTTATAGCTCATTTGTTGCAAGACAATGTATTTCAAAAGATCTGGTGACAATAACAAGACAAAAATACCTATTTAATGCACCCTGCCTTCTTGAAAAGGACTTAATAATTTTTCTTAATGGACTACTTTAGGGTACAACCACCCGGAAGTACTTTGCTGGGTGACCTTACTCCTAAATGAAACCCAATTTTTTCACAAGATTCAAATAAAGTCTTTTTTCTAAATTCTTGGCTCTAGTGCA
This sequence comes from Fragum fragum, assembly GCA_946902895.1. NCBI lineage: Eukaryota > Metazoa > Mollusca > Bivalvia > Cardiida > Cardiidae > Fragum > Fragum fragum. The sequence continues at coordinate 47,623,837 of OX336374.1, forward strand.
TCAACAAAATACAACTCTAGCCACAGGTATAGTGGTTAGGATCAAATAAGCTATCCCCAAACAAAGACATGTTTTGCGGCTTGGCTTGCGTCTGAGCCAGGATTTCAGCATTTGTCGAAAAGCTGTTACAAGTGCATTTTTTCACAATTATTTTGAAATTCCACGAAGTTTCATACATTCTTAGTGTTAATGGAATTTTTTTTGTCCTTTTCATGGGTATAGCAGCTATTCTTAGAAAAATTCATACTTCGAACAGTGAAAATGGCGCGACTCACAAGAGCGAAGAAACTAACTCGCGTCATTTTCCATGTGACAATATGTTTTATCACATTCATATATACCATGGTTTTGTTAAACAAATTGATTGTTGAACTGAAGCTTTTCATGTGATTTTTGTTCTCAAGATAGAAATTACTGACCTTCTATCAATATTGTGATATACATCAAATCAATGTAAGGATTGAGATAATGATTTGAACAAGGGGTTGTGTTATTAAAATACATCTCAGTTGAATTGTATAGACAAAGATCTTGAACTCAATTCATGTGCATTCAAACAATTAAACTCAGACCTAATTTGAAACACACAGGCCTGTTCAAGTTATTATCCTATGTAAGCCATCTAATGTTGTTGTTGTTGTTGTTTAGGAAAAAAATAAGAAAAGTAGGGGTTGGGAATGGGGGTTGGGGGGGGGGATTGGACTCTCCTTGATTTACCTTTTCATAGGAAAGCAACCACTTTATGCCACTCTGGGACTTGCTGTGTATGTCCAGGAGAGTCAAGGGAGTCTTTTTTGATGTATCTTGGAGGTATTGGTGGTTGAATTCAAACCATCTTTCAACCATGAAGGTATTGAGTTTCAAGTCTGAAAATATACATAAATGATCCATTTATTAGGAAGATTGCTCTTGGAATGAGGTCATATCAAATGGATGCAAAGAATGGCAGCTGACGTCCCCAATGGATGAAGCTTTTGACATGGCGGTTGCTTGCCCATCAACAATTATTTCGAAAAAAGTGCTGCGGTTTCTCAGACCAGTCGGCTGGCAGTGCAATTCAAAACTCCATTTTCAGCGTAACCGCAGCTTGACAGGAGATTTCAGAACAATCCTAGACAAAATAAAATATTTCTCATTTTTAATACTTTCTATCCAAATGAGGCATTTGCAATTTGATTATAACAAAACTGACAGCCTATTTTGACTTTAATGAACACCCATGCTAAAATTTGCCATATTTGGCCAGTTTTAATCTTTTTCAAACAATTTAAAAACAAAATTTAAACTTTTAAAATTGGTTTGGATTCAGTTTTAAGTCAGAGAATGACTAAAATGAACATAAAATTCTAGAAGGGGGCAATTTCTGCATATTGGGACAGTCTAAATGCAGTAGAAAGGCTGGTACTTGTCAGTTATTGACAGTTTTACTGATTTTAAAATTGTTCAATTAAAATTTAATTAAATTTTGAAAATTTGACTCACCAGCAATAAAATCAAAGTTCCATTTAGTTTTCCATGATGTGACTAAATTGTATTCCAAATTTGAAGCAGATACCTTCATAATTCACTGAGATATTGAATTTCAAAAAAATCACTACGAATCGCATTTAGGTGGCATCTCACTAAAATTTCCTCCTATATAAATACATGTAAATTCCACATTTTTGCCGAACTGTCACAGGTTCCAAAATATTCGTTGAGATGTAACTGCAGTCAAAGTGTATCTATAACACAATGGTATCTTGAAATATCTGTGTTTGACCCTACCATGACCGATTGGATTTTTCACAAAATCATGTCAAACACACGTACCGTGTTAAATTCCAACCAAAAGCAGTCGACACAATGACATCAACTTGGGAGTCATCAGCATCCATACACAAGAAATAGTCCTGGAAAAGAGAGCATTTTATAGCTCATTTGTTGCAAGACAATGTATTTCAAAAGATCTGGTGACAATAACAAGACAAAAATACCTATTTAATGCACCCTGCCTTCTTGAAAAGGACTTAATAATTTTTCTTAATGGACTACTTTAGGGTACAACCACCCGGAAGTACTTTGCTGGGTGACCTTACTCCTAAATGAAACCCAATTTTTTCACAAGATTCAAATAAAGTCTTTTTTCTAAATTCTTGGCTCTAGTGCATCAACAAAATACAACTCTAGCCACAGGTATAGTGGTTAGGATCAAATAAGCTATCCCCAAACAAAGACATGTTTTGCGGCTTGGCTTGCGTCTGAGCCAGGATTTCAGCATTTGTCGAAAAGCTGTTACAAGTGCATTTTTTCACAATTATTTTGAAATTCCACGAAGTTTCATACATTCTTAGTGTTAATGGAATTTTTTTTGTCCTTTTCATGGGTATAGCAGCTATTCTTAGAAAAATTCATACTTCGAACAGTGAAAATGGCGCGACTCACAAGAGCGAAGAAACTAACTCGCGTCATTTTCCATGTGACAATATGTTTTATCACATTCATATATACCATGGTTTTGTTAAACAAATTGATTGTTGAACTGAAGCTTTTCATGTGATTTTTGTTCTCAAGATATAAATTACTGACCTTCTATCAATATTGTGATATACATCAAATCAATGTAAGGATTGAGATAATGATTTGAACAAGGGGTTGTGTTATTAAAATACATCTCAGTTGAATTGTATAGACAAAGATCTTGAACTCAATTCATGTGCATTCAAACAATTAAACTCAGACCTAATTTGAAACACACAGGCCTGTTCAAGTTATTATCCTATGTAAGCCATCTAATGTTGTTGTTGTTGTTGTTTAGGAAAAAAATAAGAAAAGTAGGGGTTGGGAATGGGGGTTGGGGGGGGGGATTGGACTCTCCTTGATTTACCTTTTCATAGGAAAGCAACCACTTTATGCCACTCTGGGACTTGCTGTGTATGTCCAGGAGAGTCAAGGGAGTCTTTTTTGATGTATCTTGGAGGTATTGGTGGTTGAATTCAAACCATCTTTCAACCATGAAGGTATTGAGTTTCAAGTCTGAAAATATACATAAATGATCCATTTATTAGGAAGATTGCTCTTGGAATGAGGTCATATCAAATGGATGCAAAGAATGGCAGCTGACGTCCCCAATGGATGAAGCTTTTGACATGGCGGTTGCTTGCCCATCAACAATTATTTCGAAAAAAGTGCTGCGGTTTCTCAGACCAGTCGGCTGGCAGTGCAATTCAAAACTCCATTTTCAGCGTAACCGCAGCTTGACAGGAGATTTCAGAACAATCCTAGACAAAATAAAATATTTCTCATTTTTAATACTTTCTATCCAAATGAGGCATTTGCAATTTGATTATAACAAAACTGACAGCCTATTTTGACTTTAATGAACACCCATGCTAAAATTTGCCATATTTGGCCAGTTTTAATCTTTTTCAAACAATTTAAAAACAAAATTTAAACTTTTAAAATTGGTTTGGATTCAGTTTTAAGTCAGAGAATGACTAAAATGAACATAAAATTCTAGAAGGGGGCAATTTCTGCATATTGGGACAGTCTAAATGCAGTAGAAAGGCTGGTACTTGTCAGTTATTGACAGTTTTACTGATTTTAAAATTGTTCAATTAAAATTTAATTAAATTTTGAAAATTTGACTCACCAGCAATAAAATCAAAGTTCCATTTAGTTTTCCATGATGTGACTAAATTGTATTCCAAATTTGAAGCAGATACCTTCATAATTCACTGAGATATTGAATTTCAAAAAAATCACTACGAATCGCATTTAGGTGGCATCTCACTAAAATTTCCTCCTATATAAATACATGTAAATTCCACATTTTTGCCGAACTGTCACAGGTTCCAAAATATTCGTTGAGATGTAACTGCAGTCAAAGTGTATCTATAACACAATGGTATCTTGAAATATCTGTGTTTGACCCTACCATGACCGATTGGATTTTTCACAAAATCATGTCAAACACACGTACCGTGTTAAATTCCAACCAAAAGCAGTCGACACAATGACATCAACTTGGGAGTCATCAGCATCCATACACAAGAAATAGTCCTGGAAAAGAGAGCATTTTATAGCTCATTTGTTGCAAGACAATGTATTTCAAAAGATCTGGTGACAATAACAAGACAAAAATACCTATTTAATGCACCCTGCCTTCTTGAAAAGGACTTAATAATTTTTCTTAATGGACTACTTTAGGGTACAACCACCCGGAAGTACTTTGCTGGGTGACCTTACTCCTAAATGAAACCCAATTTTTTCACAAGATTCAAATAAAGTCTTTTTTCTAAATTCTTGGCTCTAGTGCATCAACAAAATACAACTCTAGCCACAGGTATAGTGGTTAGGATCAAATAAGCTATCCCCAAACAAAGACATGTTTTGCGGCTTGGCTTGCGTCTGAGCCAGGATTTCAGCATTTGTCGAAAAGCTGTTACAAGTGCATTTTTTCACAATTATTTTGAAATTCCACGAAGTTTCATACATTCTTAGTGTTAATGGAATTTTTTTTGTCCTTTTCATGGGTATAGCAGCTATTCTTAGAAAAATTCATACTTCGAACAGTGAAAATGGCGCGACTCACAAGAGCGAAGAAACTAACTCGCGTCATTTTCCATGTGACAATATGTTTTATCACATTCATATATACCATGGTTTTGTTAAACAAATTGATTGTTGAACTGAAGCTTTTCATGTGATTTTTGTTCTCAAGATATAAATTACTGACCTTCTATCAATATTGTGATATACATCAAATCAATGTAAGGATTGAGATAATGATTTGAACAAGGGGTTGTGTTATTAAAATACATCTCAGTTGAATTGTATAGACAAAGATCTTGAACTCAATTCATGTGCATTCAAACAATTAAACTCAGACCTAATTTGAAACACACAGGCCTGTTCAAGTTATTATCCTATGTAAGCCATCTAATGTTGTTGTTGTTGTTGTTTAGGAAAAAAATAAGAAAAGTAGGGGTTGGGAATGGGGGTTGGGGGGGGGATTGGACTCTCCTTGATTTACCTTTTCATAGGAAAGCAACCACTTTATGCCACTCTGGGACTTGCTGTGTATGTCCAGGAGAGTCAAGGGAGTCTTTTTTGATGTATCTTGGAGGTATTGGTGGTTGAATTCAAACCATCTTTCAACCATGAAGGTATTGAGTTTCAAGTCTGAAAATATACATAAATGATCCATTTATTAGGAAGATTGCTCTTGGAATGAGGTCATATCAAATGGATGCAAAGAATGGCAGCTGACGTCCCCAATGGATGAAGCTTTTGACATGGCGGTTGCTTGCCCATCAACAATTATTTCGAAAAAAGTGCTGCGGTTTCTCAGACCAGTCGGCTGGCAGTGCAATTCAAAACTCCATTTTCAGCGTAACCGCAGCTTGACAGGAGATTTCAGAACAATCCTAGACAAAATAAAATATTTCTCATTTTTAATACTTTCTATCCAAATGAGGCATTTGCAATTTGATTATAACAAAACTGACAGCCTATTTTGACTTTAATGAACACCCATGCTAAAATTTGCCATATTTGGCCAGTTTTAATCTTTTTCAAACAATTTAAAAACAAAATTTAAACTTTTAAAATTGGTTTGGATTCAGTTTTAAGTCAGAGAATGACTAAAATGAACATAAAATTCTAGAAGGGGGCAATTTCTGCATATTGGGACAGTCTAAATGCAGTAGAAAGGCTGGTACTTGTCAGTTATTGACAGTTTTACTGATTTTAAAATTGTTCAATTAAAATTTAATTAAATTTTGAAAATTTGACTCACCAGCAATAAAATCAAAGTTCCATTTAGTTTTCCATGATGTGACTAAATTGTATTCCAAATTTGAAGCAGATACCTTCATAATTCACTGAGATATTGAATTTCAAAAAAATCACTACGAATCGCATTTAGGTGGCATCTCACTAAAATTTCCTCCTATATAAATACATGTAAATTCCACATTTTTGCCGAACTGTCACAGGTTCCAAAATATTCGTTGAGATGTAACTGCAGTCAAAGTGTATCTATAACACAATGGTATCTTGAAATATCTGTGTTTGACCCTACCATGACCGATTGGATTTTTCACAAAATCATGTCAAACACACGTACCGTGTTAAATTCCAACCAAAAGCAGTCGACACAATGACATCAACTTGGGAGTCATCAGCATCCATACACAAGAAATAGTCCTGGAAAAGAGAGCATTTTATAGCTCATTTGTTGCAAGACAATGTATTTCAAAAGATCTGGTGACAATAACAAGACAAAAATACCTATTTAATGCACCCTGCCTTCTTGAAAAGGACTTAATAATTTTTCTTAATGGACTACTTTAGGGTACAACCACCCGGAAGTACTTTGCTGGGTGACCTTACTCCTAAATGAAACCCAATTTTTTCACAAGATTCAAATAAAGTCTTTTTTCTAAATTCTTGGCTCTAGTGCATCAACAAAATACAACTCTAGCCACAGGTATAGTGGTTAGGATCAAATAAGCTATCCCCAAACAAAGACATGTTTTGCGGCTTGGCTTGCGTCTGAGCCAGGATTTCAGCATTTGTCGAAAAGCTGTTACAAGTGCATTTTTTCACAATTATTTTGAAATTCCACGAAGTTTCATACATTCTTAGTGTTAATGGAATTTTTTTTGTCCTTTTCATGGGTATAGCAGCTATTCTTAGAAAAATTCATACTTCGAACAGTGAAAATGGCGCGACTCACAAGAGCGAAGAAACTAACTCGCGTCATTTTCCATGTGACAATATGTTTTATCACATTCATATATACCATGGTTTTGTTAAACAAATTGATTGTTGAACTGAAGCTTTTCATGTGATTTTTGTTCTCAAGATAGAAATTACTGACCTTCTATCAATATTGTGATATACATCAAATCAATGTAAGGATTGAGATAATGATTTGAACAAGGGGTTGTGTTATTAAAATACATCTCAGTTGAATTGTATAGACAAAGATCTTGAACTCAATTCATGTGCATTCAAACAATTAAACTCAGACCTAATTTGAAACACACAGGCCTGTTCAAGTTATTATCCTATGTAAGCCATCTAATGTTGTTGTTGTTGTTGTTTAGGAAAAAAATAAGAAAAGTAGGGGTTGGGAATGGGGGTTGGGGGGGGGGGATTGGACTCTCCTTGATTTACCTTTTCATAGGAAAGCAACCACTTTATGCCACTCTGGGACTTGCTGTGTATGTCCAGGAGAGTCAAGGGAGTCTTTTTTGATGTATCTTGGAGGTATTGGTGGTTGAATTCAAACCATCTTTCAACCATGAAGGTATTGAGTTTCAAGTCTGAAAATATACATAAATGATCCATTTATTAGGAAGATTGCTCTTGGAATGAGGTCATATCAAATGGATGCAAAGAATGGCAGCTGACGTCCCCAATGGATGAAGCTTTTGACATGGCGGTTGCTTGCCCATCAACAATTATTTCGAAAAAAGTGCTGCGGTTTCTCAGACCAGTCGGCTGGCAGTGCAATTCAAAACTCCATTTTCAGCGTAACCGCAGCTTGACAGGAGATTTCAGAACAATCCTAGACAAAATAAAATATTTCTCATTTTTAATACTTTCTATCCAAATGAGGCATTTGCAATTTGATTATAACAAAACTGACAGCCTATTTTGACTTTAATGAACACCCATGCTAAAATTTGCCATATTTGGCCAGTTTTAATCTTTTTCAAACAATTTAAAAACAAAATTTAAACTTTTAAAATTGGTTTGGATTCAGTTTTAAGTCAGAGAATGACTAAAATGAACATAAAATTCTAGAAGGGGGCAATTTCTGCATATTGGGACAGTCTAAATGCAGTAGAAAGGCTGGTACTTGTCAGTTATTGACAGTTTTACTGATTTTAAAATTGTTCAATTAAAATTTAATTAAATTTTGAAAATTTGACTCACCAGCAATAAAATCAAAGTTCCATTTAGTTTTCCATGATGTGACTAAATTGTATTCCAAATTTGAAGCAGATACCTTCATAATTCACTGAGATATTGAATTTCAAAAAAATCACTACGAATCGCATTTAGGTGGCATCTCACTAAAATTTCCTCCTATATAAATACATGTAAATTCCACATTTTTGCCGAACTGTCACAGGTTCCAAAATATTCGTTGAGATGTAACTGCAGTCAAAGTGTATCTATAACACAATGGTATCTTGAAATATCTGTGTTTGACCCTACCATGACCGATTGGATTTTTCACAAAATCATGTCAAACACACGTACCGTGTTAAATTCCAACCAAAAGCAGTCGACACAATGACATCAACTTGGGAGTCATCAGCATCCATACACAAGAAATAGTCCTGGAAAAGAGAGCATTTTATAGCTCATTTGTTGCAAGACAATGTATTTCAAAAGATCTGGTGACAATAACAAGACAAAAATACCTATTTAATGCACCCTGCCTTCTTGAAAAGGACTTAATAATTTTTCTTAATGGACTACTTTAGGGTACAACCACCCGGAAGTACTTTGCTGGGTGACCTTACTCCAAAAGTTTTGTTGTTGTTGTTGTTTTGTTTTTTTGAAGGGCGTAGTAATAATCAGGTAATTGTGGCGTAATTAAGAATGGAATTTTCCAACTCTTTAAAGTAACGCCATATAGGCACGTTTCCTGGATCACATATTCATACAGTGAATGTCGTCTCTCTTAAATAATCCATTATTTCTTTCTGATTCTATGGCATCCCTTTCCCGATTTTCGAATGCTATATCATAAATTGGACTTTTGAAGAGCCAAAGCAAAGTCGGACCAATTGTGTGGTTTGGTAATAAGTAAGTAAAGAAAGCGGTAACAACGAAAGGAATTCAATCCACAGTGAGCAAGTATCTTACCCAAAGTTGATGTCATAGATATACTGGTTGACATCATTTGATTTAGGCATTGCCAGATAACCTCCGTCGGTGATACATTTTGACTTGGAATTATCATACGTGTAGTACTGTCCAATGAATAACTTGAAACAAAAACGTTGGTATTTGTACGGCGAGGACGAACTACAATCTAAAAGAGTAATCCGTAGAAAGTTCCTTAACCCTTTCCTGTTTTTCAAAATTTTAGACTCGTCCAATTTGAACGAAGTTGTAGATGACAATTAAAAGTGTATGCAATTTGAAAAGTAGCAAACCTACAGGGTAGAAAATATTGTGGGAAAAGAAGAAATAGCTTGTTACAAGCAATTTCTTCTTTTCCCATAATGTTTTCCCGTGTATAAAATCATAGGGACGTAAAAAACAGGAATTATACAAGAAAGGGTTAAATCCTGTGACTCAGCTCTCAGTTCGTATCGAACAACCAATTTGGTCTTAGATCTACACTCCTTTATAGTCTATCAACTATTGAGGTTTGTTTATCCTCTTTGCTTTCAAACAGATTGTTACATCAATATATCAAATCGCGACAGTCAATTAAAGTATCAATCCACCAATTAAAATTTCTATTTTAACCGGAAGCGAGCCATGAGTTCCGACATTAGTCGTCTTTTTTTGTGAAGCATTTTTGTAGGCTTGGTGACATAAATGTCGTAACCACAGCTTATTCAAGCTGTAGTTACGGCGTTTATATCGCCAACCAACCAATGTATTTTGTTATTTATTTTTTCCATTTTCTTCAATTTTGCCCAACCAGATGTCTGTGAATGGGTTATACAATGTTGTAGCATATTCCAAACTTATCTGTGTAATATATTATTGACCATTTCAACCAAATTTCACACAATGTCGCTCTATACACCCCATAGAAAAATCTTGGAAGTCATTGTGAACAATGAAGAAATGTCTTGTTACAAGAAATTCTTTTATTGTCATTCAATGTTTTCTACCTAGAAGACCAGGATTTAAGAAATATTCAGCCTAAATTTATCTTCTACAGTTTCTTTCAATTGTTGTCGTCTGATAATAGGTTAATAAATACTTCGTGTGGGATTATAACAAAACGTACTCAAAACGTACCTGAGTGATATTTCTGACAAATGTAGGAACGGTTGTTGGTACAGACGGCATTATTCCAGCCCTCCTGCTGTATTTCAACACAATCCTCGTCATAGCCCTTGCTGTCAAAAGGTTCGTCTGGAACGTTTAAAGATTTCTTTTACAAAATATTGTTTAAAAACACCCTTCGTTTCAATCATAATAATTTACAGACAGCATATTTTTCTTTTCGTCGTTGGCGTATAAAACTACAGCTTTATTCAAGTTTGCCAGCCAACCACTGAGCCACGAAAAGCCCAGTAGTGAATTTCTAACAGACCTAATCATTATAATCAAATGCATTGATACTATGCAGTGGAAGATGAACTATGCAAGATCGAATTCTTTATTCTCCCGATTAGTGCCAGTAGACAGATTATCTACCTTAAATCTTACACAAATAAATTGTAATGTTCGTTTCTTGGGGTGCTGTATATCAACAAATGTGATATTGATGACCAAGAAGTTGATCAAAATAAAGTTTTTTCGCCTTCTATAGTGTTTCTTGTATAAAATATTAGTGACGTTGCTTTTATAAAGTGTCATTCTTTAGCCATTGATTGATTGAATGGGGTTTAACTCCACTTTTAACAGTATTTCAGTCATACCACGGCGGCTGAAGCACCTAACAATTTATATTCGGTATTTCTCACACCAGTACTGCCACTACATCCTTTCCCAGCCTTCAGCTGGTATCCCACAAAGGTTTACGATTATCAACCCATCGGTGACAGACAAATGTCGGAAGGGATATGTACCGCCGCCGGGAATCGAACCCATTGTTAAACCATTGTCACTCTAGCTTTCATATGAGTCATTGACCCATTGACATTAACAATGTTGAAAAATTCCATAGTCGAGGTTTTTGACTCCTTATGACCCAGATATAAAATCTGTCCAAGATGTCATTTATAATTGACGATTGAAAAGTCCAAGGCATTGGCCAGAAACAGATTTTTTATAAACATACCAGCTACGGTTTATGTAGATAAAATTTTATGATTAATTATGGCGCACTAAATGGGGTCAAAAGTCAACCCTAGGTAGTACACGCTAGAATATACGCGTGCACGCGTAAATGATACATTACACGCATAATTACCGAGCGTTCAATGGTACAATTTGTGTTGATTGATTAATTACATGGATGTGTCGAGGAATCCCGAGCAAACAGTCTCTATCCCTAAATCTAACATAAGTTCATCTTTATAATCCTTATATTTGTTATAATGTATATTGCCCTATTGTAGTTTTAGATACATGGGTGAAAATAAAGAATTGTTCTGTTCTATTCTTGATTTAATGGGGTTTTCCGCATTTTAACAGTATTTTACTCATATCGCGGCGGCTGGAGAATTCAACAAAGAATTCCTGGTATCTCTCACACCAGCACTACCACTACACCCTTTCCTTGCCTCCAGCTGCTATTCCACTAATGTTTGCGATTATCCACCCAATGGTGAGAGAAAAATGACGGAAAAGACATGTGCCGCCGTCGGGGATCGAACCCATGACATTCCATGATTGAAGATTGGGATTCTGATGCGCTACTGACTGTGCTATGACGGGTATAAGGTGTGCGTGTGCGCCTTAATTACAAGTGAACGCACAATATGAAGGTGTTACTTTTTACGCGTGTACGCTCATATTTTGAAAGTGCATGTGTTGAACAACGAGCGCACTTATAAGACAAAAGTTTGTTTGTTTGAATGGGGTTTTACGCCGCTTTCAACAATCTTTCAGTCATATCGCGGCGGCTGGAGCACCTAACAATGGATTCCTGGTATTTCTCACACCAGTACTACCATTACACCCTTTCCTAGCCTCCAGCTGCTATCCCACATAGGTCTACGATTATCGACCCATTGGTGAGAGACAAATAGTCGGAAAGGATGAGTGCCGCCGTCGGGAATCGAACCCGGGACCTCTAGATTGACAGTCCGACGCGCTACCAACTGCGCTATGACGGCGGCTTATAAGCGCGTACGTTTAAATTAAACGGGTTTACTTATAGCATTTGAGAGTGCATGCATTATCTAGTCTAAGGCGACTCAAACGGGACTTTTAATCTAAACGGAATACACCACAATTAATCACTTTTAGGTGACAGTAGGATTTTTTCTCTCTTTTTATTTTAAAGAATTTGATTCTCAAACCTACCGATTATGAGTAATTCTAAACATATGGACTATATCAGTCGTCAAGCAGTTATTCTATACATTGGCCCCCAATGACTTATCACCTAAAGAAAATCGCGAGGACATGGTAGAAACATTGGGCGAGCACATCTCATATTATAGTATGGTATTGATGGTAATGGGCCGCTGAATTTAAGAGGGGTAGAGTTTTAAAGATGAACCCCATCCTGACAGACAGTCAACTCAAAGAATACGATCAATAAAAACCATAATATGATGTGGCAGATCGACAGATGATTGGAAATAAGATTTCGCGCTCAAATGCATTGTTTTGCGCTAAATAGACTCGTTCTTTCAAGTCGTTTTTCAACACCTATTAACACATTCACGAAGGAGGTTTTTCCTATAAAAACAACCAGATATATTTCACGAATTATAACAAACAGTATCGAACTGTTACCATCAACTCAGGGTGTGAAGCTATGGAAAACAATGTAGTTACCGTTTCGACCCGTTTTCCATGGCTGTATTATGGTTGTATTAAGTTGCGTTCTATCTAGCCACCTCCAGTCCCCCTCTGTGTAAAAATCTGTCAGTCCTATCCAGACAGGGTCATGGTCAGAGGTCCTGTAATATAACATGAACATTGTATGTCTTTGAGAGAGAGATGATAATCACCATTTTACCATTTTGGTCTACAAATCGAAACCAGTCTCTCGTGCTTTTGTGTTGATGTAGTAGCACATTAACTAGAACTCTATTTGACCAATCGCGATTGTCAATCAAAGAAACTGTCGACCAATCACATCATTCCTTCAGTACGGGAGTGAAGTTTGAACTCCGACAATTGACTGTATTTTTTTAGGCATTTTTGTTGGTTTGGAGACTTTTTCAAGCTGTAGTAACGACGTTTATGTCCTCAACCTACCGTTCTACTTTTACTTTATACTACTGGACATGAATTTTGCAAAATAACGCCGTTTAAAATCGAAGCGGGACATTGCCTGTATTTTGGTTTCGCATTTTTGTTGGTTTGGCGACTTTTTCAAGTTGTAGTTACGACGTTTATGTCCTAAACCTACCATTCTACTTATAAGTTATACTACTGGACATGAATTTTGCAAAATATTGTCTTTTAAAATGGAAGCGGGACTTGATGTCGGAGTATATGGGCGGGGCTAACAAAGTAAGTTGGCGGGCCAGCGATTTGTCAAATGTTCGACAAAAATGATTAATTAAGTGGGGTTTATATCATTTATTTAATAGAGTTTTAGGGAAATTTGATATTGCAAAAGTATCTGCTTATCTAGATATTTATATTATTTTCATGACGAATCTTTTGTTTGTGTTAAATCTATTAAATTCACTAAGATTTTGTTGGTGTTTTATGGGATAATTAAGCGTGGTACCTACAGCTTATTCAAACTGTCAACAGAAGTATGGGTCACAAAGTTGCTTTTTATTCATAGTCCTTACGTCAATTTAACGTCGTTCGAAATCACCGTCAAACTGTCATGTCGGTAGGCGTGGTCCATCAAATCCCTTGCTGTGTATCGGATCTTTTCGGCCTTCATAAAGTATATAGGGAATATTACAACAGTGTGTTTTTCTCTATGTTGTTATCGTGTTCGAGAATCGTGAGTAGGCATTTTTTATTGGGTGAGACCTTCGGTCTCACCCAATAAAAATACAATCTCACGCTTCGAGAACACGACAACAACAAATAGAAGAAACACACTGTTGTAATATTCCTTTTATTATATACGTTTAGGACATGACATTAAGAAAATTCTCTTAAGTAATTAAGATATAACCAACTTTCCGGGAAAAAATCCCGAACGTCAATACACAAAAAAGGAGTCTATGTTTAACGGTACTCGACGAATACGTTTCTTTGGTACACGCCGAATATTGGTATTTTTTCTGTCGAGTTGTATTTTAATTCACATATATATATATAATTTACGAGATAATTTATTCATTATACTCAGCCAAAATCAAAAATAAAAAGAAAGGAATATTTACGTTTCAACTACACGGTGTCGTCTCACTTTGCCAACTTTGGATTAAAAAGTAAGAAAATTTGGGAAAACTTGGGTTTGCAAAGTGAAACTAGGTCAAGAGGTGCTAATTAGCTTTTGCCAATATTGATTTTTGATTTTTTAGCTCAACTAGACCAGCTACCCGACCCCTTCCCCCTCCAGTTTCTCCCTATCTATTTATCCAAATAATGTGATTATTAATGTTAATCTGATTTTAACCATTTGAATATCTTTTTTTACCTGTCTATTTATTTGATAAAATAATTAGCCTGTGTGCATATTATTATATGGTCATCAGTTTGCTGGTGATGAGACAAACACATTTTACCAGCTCTATACCATCCACGCCAAAGTGGGTGACCACATGTTCCCGTTAGTGTACAGCCTTCTACCAAACAAAACCAGAGAAACCTACAGACGATTCTTTAGTATTCTACAGACAGAAGCCGACAACCGAAATTTAAGACTCACACCAACTGTCATCATGATGGACTTTGAGAAAGCTTCACAGCTCAGTGTACAAGAAGTGTTTCAAACAGCTAGTGTCCGTGGGTGTTTCTTTCACTACACTCAGTGCTTATGGCGTACAGGGTCTTGGCCTTGTTAGGAATTTTTGCGAAAGTGAAGACTTTAAAACACTTGTAAGACGTGCTGCAGTGCTCCCTCTAGTGCCTTCTCGTGACGTCGATGACGTGTGGTTTTACGCGCTAGAAAACAATTACAGTGATTCACCACAGGTAGAACAGTTCAAAGACTATGTTACAGAACAGTGGGTCGAAACAGACTTAACGCTGTGGAATCATTATGATAACCATGGCCAAAGCACTACGCACCATATAGAGGGTTGGCACCACAAAATTAACAACATGATGTCCAGGTCTCATCCAAACATCTATTCCCTTCTTGACATTATCAAGAAAAGCAGTCAATGAATGAAATAAAAATGCTACAATTTAGTAACGGCGGCCGATAGATACCCCGAAAGAGAAAATAATCGACCAACGCCTCGCCAGCCTGAAAGACAGACTTCAAGCAAGGGAAATAGACATCTATCATTATGCCGATGCTGCTTCCCACTTAATCAAATTTTGGGCTAAACTCATTACCAAACAACAATATTTTAGACTGGTCCAAATTAAAAGCATTGCAGATGACACAATAAAAGGTACTGAAAATTTGAAATTTGTTTTGTGAAGGGTAGAAAACACTGTGAGAGAAGGAGAAAATGGTCAAGAGCATTTTCTCCTTTTCTCACAATGTTTTCTAAAGGCTTCTTTTTCATGTGTGGATGGATTAATCTTCAAATGTAACATAATAGTGTCTGTTACAACAGTAGCTCAAGATAAATAGGATTTAAAATTGAAAAATTTCAAATATTCTGTCTCGAACCCTATGATGTGAGCACTCATTAAAATTGTCTTGTTTAGACAATTGAAATGAGTGGGACAACACAGGGTTTAATTGTGAAATATCGATTATATATATATTATTATGTTTTTAATTCTTTCATACTTTTTTCTAAATAAATTTTAAAAAAAATACCTACTCTTTATTTCTTTGAAATGTCACTCTGTTTATTACATGCATTTAAATTTACAACAAATCACTTAAACAAGTAGTGCAAGAACGACCAATTTGACCCCTTGTTTATCCAGGTAAATCAGAGGTGTGGAAATATAATTGGTTGGCAAAGTGGGACTCAAAAAAAACCCCAATAGTTGGCAAAGTGAGACTGAACCCAACTACACATATTACTGTACTGATAGTGTTTAACCCACTCCCAAACAATCACGACCCTCAAGAAAAAGGTTCTGGAAAACAATGTGGAAAATGAAGAAATTGCTTGTTACAAGCAATTTCTGCATTTTCCACATTGTTTTCCACACAAAGAGACAATATTTAAAAAATATCATTGATTTAAAATTGTTATCTGCAACTTCTTTCAATTTGGACTAGTCTAAAATATTGCAGTCTGGGAATGGTCAAAAACAGCTTTCAAGGCATACATTCATGAAAAAGGAAGCTGGAATATTATTAAAATCGATTGCAACTATAGCATCGAAAACAGTATCTGATAACGATTATTTTGCAAATAAAACCTTGCTACCGATTCAATTATCTGAAGTAATTTAGACGTCAGATCGGGTTCATTTACATATTTGATAGTTTCGCTAAATGAATGAGCTATGCAATGCCGCTGCAATGAATGGTGATCCTCAAAGAGAATGACGTCAGTCCAATACAAACTTTTTTCAATGGATAATTGACCAATCGCTGGCTCCGCCCACTTACTCCGTTTGCCCCGCCCATTGACTCAAACAGGAGGTCCCGCTTAGATATTTCCCGGCGTCATTTCGCAAAATTTATAGCTATCAGCATGTAACAAAAAGTGAAATGGTTGGTTGGCGACCTAAACGTCGTAACTACAACTTATTTAAGCTGTTTTTACGACGTCTAAATCGCACAGCCAACAAAAAAATAACAAAAATGGCGGCCAATGTCTGAGTTCAAAGCTCAATTCCGGATTGAATTAATTATTTGATTGCTTGATTGATTCCTTGATTGATAAACGCGATCAATTAATTATCAACTTACCCAAGAATGTCGTTACGGATAAAATCTATTTCTTCTTGAGTTTTTGGCATGGCTAGAAACATGTCCCTAGAGTGACAGTCGTACCAAGCCTCTTGATAGGTAACCTTGTTAGCGAAGGCTCGGAAACAATACTGGGTATTTGGCACACATATTTGGTTGTAGGTAACCAATGGACCTGAAGGGGAATTACGTGTTGTTATTTTTTTCAAACGAAAGAAAAATCACATCCTTTGATAAAATAATGATTCTATCAAACGAATATTTGCTAATAGAAATAAATACAGTATATAAATGAATAGAATAAATCACAGTCACAATTAGAACTACATACATGAGTAAAAAGATAAGTGAATGAATAAAAAGATAAGTGAAAGAATAAACATATTTTAATGGTAACCAATTTCCCATTCGTCTAAAATCTCTTGAATGTATTGGACCCATTACAACATGGCGAATTTTTTGGGTGGTCCAAGTTAAAAACAGTTGTTGATGTCAATTTCAAATCGATGAAATTTTGAAAAAAAATTCATTCTTTTGGGGGCAGCAAATATTGTGGGAAATGTAGAAATTGTTTATTACAAGCACTTTCTTCATTTTCCGCCATGTTGGGACGTCAAAAAGCGGGGTTGCGTGGGAATTGGTTAACTGTGAATACGATTGCGAAAGTCTAAATACACTACCTGAATTCTTACTCGAACTATGATGCCAACAACCAATAATAAATAACACACTGTACGTGTAAAACATGTCTTTCCTTGTGGCCAACCGAATTCCAACTAATCTCGGCTTTCAAATTAGTATCTACTTGAATTTCAGACCTTGTAGAGACATTAGGCGTATATTTGCTAAACACTTAACGAGAATTGTACCTATTGTTAAATAATCATTCGTTAAACGATACATTATTTGGGCAAATATTCCGTTTACGTTAATTAAAAGTCAACAGATGCATCTGACCGATCGGGACTGTCAACAAAGAATCAAGCGACCAATCAAATTATTCCGGCATTTACAGCGTATCCAACATCGACCTGTATTTATATTCGTAAAGAAGTATTCCTGATGAATTGGTGACTTAACCCATTCCAACTCAAGCCCTCCTTTTTACGCCCCTCAAGAAAAAAGCTTTGGAAAACATTGTGGAAAATGAAGAAATTGCTTGTATCAAGCAATTTCTTCATTATCCACAATGTTTTCTATCCAAAAAGACAAAGAAAATTTAAATTCCACCAACTTGAAAATATCGTCTGCAGCTTCTTTCAATTTGGACCATTCTAAAATTTGGTTGAGTTGGAATGGGTTAAACGTAGTTACTACAGCCCATACGTTTATGTCGCCAACCAACGACTGTATTTTACAGTTACGTGACCCTGGTCATAATTTGAAAAATGAAGCCATTAATTATTAAAGTCGATTTGTTTGAATGGGGTTTTACGCCGCTTTCTACAATCTTTCAGTTATATCGCGGCGGCTGGAGCACCTAGCAATAGATATCTTGTATTTCTCACGCCAGTACTACCATTACATCCTTTCCTAGCCTCCAGCTGCTATCCCACATAGGTCTACGATTATCGACCCATTGGTGAGAGACAAATAGTCGGAATGGATGAATGCCGTCGTCGGGGATCGAACCCGGGACCTCTAGATTGACAGTTCGACGCGCTACCAACTGCGCTATGACGGCGGCTATCAAAGTCGAACTTCCTTCGGAGTCAGTGGGCGGGGCCAGTGATACGTCAAGTGGTGACAAGTCCTACAGCATTGTTTGGACGATATAAAAATACTCTCAAAGTTGTTCCAGACTTTATGTTGTGTGATGAAATAAAAATGATGAAGAAGTCTTTCCTCAAACTAGCCGTCTGCAATCTATCCTTTTTCTACGGTGCTTTCTCTATTATAAAATCACAGGGACTTAAAAAGTTTGTTTCAAGTGGCATATCTCCTCAACATGGTGAATAAGTCTCTGAACTTATTTTAAAATTCATGCTCAAATATTGGAGATGTGGTCTTGACTAGCCCAAATTGAACTTTTAAACTTGTATTGTAAGCTTGACCAATCTAAACATTCCTTTCAAATAGTAAAGCTACACATGATGGAGAACGACTCGGTCATTTTTTTTAAGTTCATTCACAAATATATAGAGTAATGCTCTGGACAAGCTCAATTTGACCGTTTGACCTTGAGTTGTGTTCTTGACCTTTCAGCTACAGGTATGTGAAAATTTGTTTCAAATGGCCTATCTACTATTGATGGAAACAATTGTGCCACTTTATTTTGAAATCCGTCAATAAATGTAGGAGTTATGGCCTGGAAAAACGGACTGACGCACTAACATACACCAACTTGTCATAGTTACAACTTCCTCCGGTTCAACGCTAGCGGGCTCGACAAAAAATGTTAACTCTTAGCTGAAAGACACAGATCTATCACATAAGCTCACGCGCATTACTTTCTACGCAGGGTCGCTAAAACATTCATATAGAAACCAAGACTTAAGCACAATAAGTCTATCATCCGATGAAAAAGAGTAAATTAGGTTTATCATTCAAGATTACAAAAATCTTCCAAAAGAGAAGAAAAAAATCGACCTGGTCAGAAGACACAGATCATACAGACCGACCAGATTCCATAATTTTCGCACTTCTTTTTTAACTAGTCGAATTGTCTGCGTTTACTTGGTTTTGAGAACATTGTTATGCGTCAGCCTCCCTGATCTTAAGAAGAATTCATCTGAGCTTTACTTATAAAAGTAGGAATTTATCTGATAAAATTTGATTCTTAAAGAATAAAGGTGATATTCACGTAAAAACCCGATGCCCAACGTTACAAGTTTCAGTTGCGGGCTTATTACAAATGACTAAGTTTTCCTCTAAAATATTGTTGACATCGTTCAACTTATGACGACACTCACGTTTTCGACGTCAGTTATTATGATTCGGAAAATTCATTCTTTTGCTAAAATTAGGAAGAAGATGTACATCGTATAAAAATGACGAAACAATTTGTATAATAAACCAAAACTAGAAAAAAAAATCGTTGGAAATAGAACCCACGTGTAAATATGTATTTTTAATATATCATATGGAAAAATATTTCCAGCCTTTTACACTAGATATTAATTAACTAGGATATGAGAAATTGTTTTTCCATAATGACACATTAGGCAATGACGGATCGATGGCTATGCCCACGGAATTCCAGTTCGATATTAAACGGCGTTACTTTGCAAAATTTATGGCCGGTAATATGTAACTGTGAGGGCCCTGCATCGCTCTCCTGAGATACTTAAAAAGTTCATATATTGTTAATGTTTTAACTGTTTCCATTTATTGTCATATTGTTTTCTTTTTATTCAACTTCACTTCTGTCTGAGTTTAATTATCTTTCTTACATTCTCAACTGAAATTGAGCAAAGTGGACAACAACCTTTCTTAAAGATCTTATGTCCGTTTCTTTTCAATAAGTTATCCTTGAAAACCTAGATTATGCTCACAACGTTCTGCTAATATAAATCACATCACCATAATCCCAAGTATTTCGGTAGATGACAATTAGGCAAAGCAACATGCAAATTTGAAAGCTCTAGTTCTCACAGTTTCAGAGATTTTCTTAGAATTCATAAGAAATTCTTTTGGTTGCAATGGCAACAAGACTTATTCGTGAATTCCTATTGTATTAAGTTTTTTTTTGAAAGAAAATAATGTAAGAATTATTGTGTAAAGTTCCATTGAAATCAGATGATTACTTCAGTTTATGATAATTAAAAGATTTTTCCCTAAGTAAATTCTAAGTACCCATACCATAGGGCTTAAATAAATTAAATAACCATACCCTGAAGTGTTTTGGTAGAGCTTGAATAAGATGTAGTTACGACGTTTAAGTCACCAAACCAACAAAATGATTTTCGTCCAATCCAATTCAATTTGGAAATCTAATAAAGGGTCGTCAAAGTATAGTTCCTGTGAAATTTTGTTGAAATCAATCTAATGGTTTCTGTGAAAAGGGATTTTTAAAGTTTTCATTATATACCACATATGGAAATTAGCCCCGCCCATATAAGCCAAGTTTTTCATCCGATCAAATTCTTGTATGTAATCTGATTAAAAGTCACCAAAGGATCATCCCTGAGAAATAAGGTTGAAATAAATTGACTTGTTTCAAAAAAGATTTTCAAATCTTTTCAATATATGGAAATTAGCCTTACCCATATAAGCCAAGTTTTTAACCCGGTAAAATTTCTTTGAAGGAATCGGATAAAGGGTCATCCAAGGACTATTCCTTTAAAATTTGGTTGATATCAATCAAATGGTTTCTAAGAAGAAGATTTTTTAAAGCTTTTACCATATATGGAAATTAGCCCCGCCCATTAAAGCCATGTTTTTCATCCGATCAAAATTCTTTGATGGAATCTGATAAAGGGTCACCAAAGGATCATTCCTGTAAAGTTTGGTTGTAATCCTTGAAATGGTTTGTGAGAAGATTTTTAAAGATTTCACCATATTTGTAATTAGCCCCGCCCATAAAGGCCATGTTTTTCATCCAATCAAAATTCTTTGAAGGAATCTGATAAATGGTCGGCCAGGGTTAATTCTTGTAAAACTTTGACGAAATCCATTAAATGGTTTCTAAGAAGAAGATTTTTAAAGCTTTTACCATATATGGAATTAGCTCCTCCCATTAAAGCCATGGTTTTCATCCGATGGAAATTCGTTCTCGGAATCTGATAAAGGGCCACTTAAGGATCATTTCTGTGAAATTTGGTTGAAATCCGTTCAGTAATTTCTTAAAAGGAGAATTTTAAAGTTAAAGTTTACGGAGGACAGATGGACAGACGACCGCATCACGGACACAACGCCATGACAATAGTTTTGCTGACCTTCGGCCAGTGGAGCTAAAAATGTGAAATATTTCATATTTATTGATTGAAATGTGTTCCAGCAACTTTTAACAGCGTTCAGTCATATCGCAATGGCTGGAACACCAAACTTTGGATTCCTGGCATTTCTTACACCAGTCCTACCACTTCATCCTTTTCATCCACCCATTCCATCCGGGGCTTAGGATTATGCACCTATTGATGGAAGATGTCAGAAAGGATCTTTGCAATAGCCGGGTATCGAATCCGGAACCCCATGACTGAGCCCTATGCGCCACTGCGCTATGACCTATCAGACACAATTTCTAGAAAGTAAGCCATTTCATATGTGAATTACATGGCAACATTGTGAGGTAAACACTCCCTCTGAGATGATGTTAATAGCATAAAACTGTTACCAGACAACAAAAGTTTAGAATGGTTCAAATTCAGGTGTTGTCGACAACAATTTTAAGTTGGTTAATTTTAAACATTTTGCCTTTTGTGATAAAACAAGAATGCCATAGTCACGATATACGCCGCCACTTTGCTGCTGTTTCACGAAACTAATTGAAGACACTACTTATTTTGACAGAACCCAATTCAAAACATTTGCAAGTTTTATTTAAATCAAGACAAAAGGTTAGTAGGAGTTGCGTTCACAAGGCTGAAATTTCAATAAACCCAAGATACTAAGTTTTAAGGGGCATAACTGAGGCAAAAATGAATGAACCATAAAATCCTTGATCTATGTACATCTACAAATTATGGTGATTACATTGACCTAGTTTCATTTAAATCAAGACAAAAAGTTAGGAGGAGTTGCGTTCACAAGGCTGCATTTTCAACAAGCCCCAGATACTAAGTTTTAAGGGGGCATAGCTGAGGCAAAAATGAATGAACCATAAAATCCTTGATCTATGTACATCTACAAATTATGGTGATGACATTGACCAAGTTTCATTTAAATCAAGACAAAAAGTTAGGAGGAGTTGCGTTCACAAGCCCAAGATGCTAAGTTTTAAGGGGCAAAATTCAGGGAAAAACTAATGAACAATAAAATCCTTACTTCATGCACATCTACCAATTAAGGTGATAACATTGAAAAGATCCAAGCAGAAACTTAGCAGGAATTGTGTTCTCAAGGCTACAATTTCAATAAGCCCCAGATACTAAGTTTTAAGGGGTCATAATGCAGGGAAAAATTAATGAATCATAAAATCCTTACTTCATGCACATCTACCTATTTAGGTTATAACATTGACCAAGTTTCAAAAAGATCAAACCAGAAACTTAGGAGGAGATGTGCTCACAAGAAAAGTGGACGTACGTATGTACGGTTGGACGGATGGACAGACAGACGGAGAAGATGACGCCAATATACGACCGCCTCCGGTGGCGTATAAAAAGTTGTGAATAAGGAAGAAATTGCTTGTAAAAAGCAATTTCTTCATTTTCCTCAACGTTTTCCACAGCATCCTTCTTCAGGGTATCAGAAAGTGTGATCGAGTGTGAATGAGTAAAATTGATTATATAAGTCTATTGAATGAGTAAAATTGATTATATAAGTCTATTGAAGTAGTTGATTAATCATATTGTATATCCACTAAGGAATCTTGTTAATTCAACACAGGAAGGCCAAAAGGGCCCTAAATCACCTGAAAATGATTTGAACTAAACCCTACTTGCCAGGCAGTTGATTTTTCAAGAATTATTTCTTGATTTCTCTAAGCCTGATAACACCCTACCACGCCCACATTTTTTCAAATATCAAAATTTCACAATCGAGTTTTGAAAAGGGTCACAAAAGTACACTCCTGTCAAGTTTGATTCAAACTGGCCCAATGGTCTAGGAGGAGATCTTTCAAGAATTACTTCATGGTTTCTGATAAGCCCCCAGCCCTGTCATTCTTACAATTTCTTTAAAAATCAATATTTCACAAAAAGGTTTTAAAAAGGGTCATCTAAGGAATATTCCGTCAAAATTTTGTCAAAGTCGGCCAAATGGGATAGGAGGAGAAGATTTTTAAAGAATTTTTTCATGATTTCTCTATGCCAGATTAGCCCGGCCCTGCCATGCCCATATACCTGCAAAATCTAGTCAAAATTGGCCAAATTTGATAGGAGGAGAAGATTTTTAGAGAATTATTTCATGATTTCTCTAAGTCAGATAAGCCTGGCCCTGCAATCTACACACTTTTTTTCAAAAATCAAAATTTCACAAACAGGTTTTAAAAGGGTCTTCTAGGAATGTTCCTTCATAATTTGGTAGAAATAGGCCAAATGGTTTAGGAGGAGAAGAATTTAACAAAAATTATCCCATGATTTCTCTAAGTCAGATAAGCCCGGCCCTGCCATGTCCACATTTTTATCAAAAATCAAAATTTCATGAATAAGTTTTGAAAAGGGTCATCCATGGAACATTCCTGTAAAGTTTGGTTGAAATTCACCCAGTGCTTACAGAGAAGAGGATCTTAAAAGAATTGTTGACGACTTCCGATGCACTACTCACAATGGACACAGGACGATCACAAGAGCACACACTGTGCTCAGGTGAGCTAAACTAGAGGGGCATGAGCGCCTTATACGCTCCACCGGCCTGAATTTACCTATCATTCAAGTTTGGTTGAAAACCATCCTGCAGTCTGCAAGAGTAAGATTTTCAAAATTTAACTATATACCATAAACAGTGACAAGGATCATTATAGTGAAATTTGGTTGAAATTCATACAATGGCTTCTGGGTAGAAGATTTTCAAAGCATTCACTATATATGGAAATTAGCCACCCCCATTTAAGGCACGTTTTCTGTCCTATCAAAAATCTTTGAAAAATCTGATAAAGAGTCATCCAAGGATCAATATTGTGAAATTTGGTTGAAATCCATCAATTGGTTTCTTAGAAGAAGATTTTTAAAGGTTTCACCTAATATGGAAATAAGCCCCGCCAATTTAAGCCATGTTTTTCGTCCAAGCTTATTTCTTTAAAGGAATCTGATAAAGAGTCACCCATTGAGCATTCCTGTGAAATTTTGTTGAAATCCATCAATTGGTTTCTGAGAAGAAGATTTTTGAAGGTTTTACCATATATGGAAATTAGCCCCGCCGATTAAAGCCATGTTTTTCTTCCGATCAAAATACCTTGAAGAAATCTGATTTAGGGTCACCGAAGGATCATTCCTGTAAATTTGGCTTGAAATCTTGAAGATTTTTTTAATGGTTTTACCATATATGGAAATTTTCCTTGCCCAGTACAGAAATGTTTTTCATCAGAGCACAAATCTTTGAAGGAGTCTGATAAGTGGTCACCCAAGGATCATTTCTATGAAATTTGGTTGAATTCTGTTCAGTACTTTCCGAGAAGTTTTTTAGAGTAAAAGCTTATGGACGGACAGACACACTTAGGCAAGCACGGGTGGAGGGATGCACTACGGGCACAAGCCATGTCAATAGCTCACTGGGTTTCAGCCAGTGGAGCTAAAAAGCATATAAGAAAACAAAACAAACTTTCTGAAAATAGTCTTTCTATTGCATAAAATTCAAACTTAAACAAAACATGTATTATGAAACTCTTATGAGCATGTGCCTGCAATACAAGTACATGTATTTTCTATAATAACAAGTTTGACTTCTCTTCAAAATGTAATATCAAAGGAAGACAAATTTGTAGAGTAATGATGGAAGATTACTTCACTGCCGTACAATAAACATACATTTTGACACCACTTATTGACCAACGTCATGCTGAATAAAATCCTTCAACAGAATTACATTCAACAAAAGCGTAGAAAGGCTCTAGAAGAGGGCAATATTCTTCATCAGTTATTTTTTTATCAACTCTGGCTTAGAAGGGTCAAATAGGTGGTAAAGATTAAGGCCAGAGTGCACATAAGTGCAAGCAAATCTTAGTCTATTCCCTGCCAAAGTAAAATATTCTGTGATCAGCATGACAAGGGCTAATACAAGGGGTGATTGAAAAGTACCTGGCCTAGGGCAGAGTTAACCTAAGTTCATGTTTTTCATTTATTTTCATTGTAATCACCTTGCAAGCTTACTTTATCTAATAGTGTTGAAACATTTGAAAACGTTCACTCATGCATAGGTATGTTTATAAGAGGGCTTGTTAGAAACAATTGTTTCAATTTCTCCCACCTTTCTGTTCCTATAGGGTGCTTAGTTTGCAATTTACACTCTTTGAAATTCCTTCCTTTTATTATTTTGAGCAACAATCCTTAAGGCCCCTTTACCCGTGTTTCATGGCTGATCCACTCCATTTCCAAAAGGAAGACTCCTTACCATCCTACAATTATCTGTTAAATTTAAAAAGACAATCTGATAATAATTGTGCCTGGTTTTGAATGAATATCTGTAAGGCCCCTTTTCCTGTGTTTTCAATGCTAAAACTATTTGCATATTTGAAGAAAATGGATAAAATCTGTGGACTTTGTTTTGTTAAATAGGCAATTTCAATCAAGTTTTCATATGGCCCCTTTTTCCCTGATACTTTTTTGACCTTACCCATTTTAAAAAAAAAATCAATCTTTAGGATTATAGAATCATTCTGTGAAAATTTGAAAAGAATTCTATGAAAACTATGGACTTAATTTTGTAATAGAATTCCCTTTCCCATCATTCTTGACTAATCAGATACAATTGTAAAAAGAACTATCCTTATGATGGTTTAATCATTCTTTGAACGTTTAAAGTGAATCCAATGAAATATTGGGATTTCATTGTGTTAAATAGAATACTTACATAAAATTTTCATAGGGCCCTTTTTCCATATTACTTGAGGGATTGTACCTAATTCTGATAAGAACCAACCTTATGATTGTACAATCATTCTGTGAAAGATTGAAGTGAATCTGGTGAAATCTGGGGACATCCTGTTTACTAGAATATTTAAATAAGTTTTTCATATGGCCCCTTTTTGTGTGATACCAAACTGATCAAATCCACTGTCAAAATCAACAATTGTAATGATGGTACAATTAATCAGTGCATCTGTGGACTTTTATTGTGTTACTTAGGATTTTTTAGTGAAATTCTCATTGGGCCCATTTCCCTTGATACTTTACAAAGCAAGTCAAATTTCAAAAGGAAAAACTCTAATAAAGGTACAATCTTTCTAAAAAGTTTAAAGAGAATATAGGAGAAAAGTGGATTGAACTGTGTCAATAGATTTTTGTAATAAAAATTTTCATAAGGTCCCTTTACCTGTTGAACTGAACAAATCAAAACCAATTTATAAAGGAACACCCCTAATGATAGTTCAATCATTCTGAAAGTATGGAGAAAATGATAAGGATTGAGGACTTTGTGTAAACAGCAATTTAGTAATGAAATTATAATAAGGCACCTTTTCTTCTCAAACTTAACAGATCAGACCCAATTTAGAACCGAACAATCAAAATGATGGTACAATCATTCTAGCAAATTTTGAAGAGAATCTAATAAAGACTGACTTCATTCTTACAGTGATATTAGACAGATCAGAACCAATTCGAAAGAAATAATCCTAATGATGGAACAATCATTCTGTGAAATTTTTAAGAGAATCCAATAAAAACTGTGGACTCTAGAGTGTTAACAATGATTTTTGAAAGATTTTTCAACTTTCATAAGGCCCCTTTTCCCGTGTTTCTTGAGGGATCTGACCCAATTTGGAAATGAACTATCCTTATGATAGTATCATCATTATGTGAAAGTTTGGAGAGAATCCCATAAAAATGTGGGCTTTAAAGCATTAACAAGGATTTTTAATTGATTTCATCATTAGATTTTTATTAGGCCCCTTTTCCTGTATTTCTTGATGGATCAGGTTTAATTTGAAAGGAATGATTTTTATGATGGAACAATCATTTTGAGAAAGGAAAATTTCTTATGATGGTACAATCATTTTTTAGAAAGTTTGAAGAGAATCCGGTGAAAATTGTGGAGTCTAGTGTGTTAACAAAAAAAAGTTAATGGACGGATGGACAACTTGACAAATGGCCAGACTGGAAAACGTCATTGCTATAGCTCTTCTGGCAACTGGACAGTAGAGCTACCTAGAGGCGCTTGAGAGCCTGTACCGCTCTACAGGCATGAATGTAAGGAAAATAAATCAAAGTCACTGAATTCTTTGAAATAGTTCTAGAGATGCATTTCATCTTTTTCATTGCTTTTACAAAATCAAGTCAAGTTATGTATAATTCATTCACTGGGGAAGATGAAAAAGGTATTAACAACTTTAAAAATTTTCACTCTATACCATATATGGACATAAGCTTTTCAACCAAGCTAAATCATATGAAGGAATCCGATAAACAGTCATCTTACGATCATTCCTGTGAAATTTGGTTGAAATCCACCAACAGTCCATTTTCAGTATATACATGTACATTATATGGAAATAAGCACTGCCCATTTAAGGCATAATTTTCTTATGATCAAAATCTTTTTAGTAATCTGATATAGAGTCACTGAATGATCAATTTGGTAAAATGTTGTTAAAATCCATCCAACTGGTTTCTAAGACAAAGAATTTCAAAGCTTTTACCAAATATGGAAATTAGCCACACCCATTAAAGCCACGTTTTTCATTAGATCAGAATTCTCTAAAGAATCTGATAAAGAGTCATCTAAGGGTCATTTCTGTGAAAAAGAGTCATCCAAGGGTCATTTCTGTGAAATTTGGTTGAAGTCCATTGAATGTTTTCTGAAGAGATGATTTTCAAAGCTTTCCCAATACATTGAAATTAGCCTCGCCCATTAAAACCAAGTTTTTCATCTGATCAAAATTCTTTAAAGGAATCCAATAAATGTTGACACAAGAATCATTTCAGTAAAATTTGGTTGAAATCCTTTAAATGGTTTCTGAGAAGAAGATTTTCAAAGGTTATACCATATATTGAAATTAGCCATGCCCATTAATGCAATGTTTTTCATCCAATCACAAATTTTTGAAGGAATCTGATAAAGGGTCACTTAAGATCATTTCTGTGAAATTTGGTTGAAATCCATTCAATAGTTACTGAAAATTGAAATCCATTCAATGGTTACTGAAAAGAAGATTTTTAAAGGTTATACCATATCGAGGGGTAAGAGCAAAAACATAGTATGGGTCTATACAATGTATAGACCCATACTATCTTTTTGCTCTAACCCCTCGATATATGGAAATTAGCTCTGCCCATTAAAGCAGTGTTTTTCATCCAATCAAATTTTTTTCAGGGAATCTGATAAAGGGTCTCGAAAAGATCATTTCTGTGAAATTTGGTTAAAATCTGTTCAGTACTTTCTGAGAAGAAGATTTTTAAAGGAAAAGTTTACGAAAAGATGAATGCACACCTGACGGACATCAAGCCATGACAATAGCTTTGGAGCTAAAAATCAATACAATATGAGTTTGCAAAAAGATAAAAATGAATATGTTACATGAACATATGAAAGAGAAAAAAATGAATATATCTGTATCACATTGAAACAATCTAACCACATTTTGCGTAGATATAACTATGAAAAGTTCATGAATTTCAAGTTTCTTTTGTATTAACCCATTACCAGACGGCAAAAGTTAAGACTTGTCCTACTTGACAGGAGCTGCACACAATGATTTTAAGTTTATAAAACTTTAGACAGTTTTAATTTTCTGGGTAGAAAACATTGAGGATAATATTAAGTAATTTCTTAGTTAAATCATTTGAAGTTTTGAGGTAGAGGGCCAATAAGTGATGTCACATTCCAAATACTAAAGCTCTAGGCCTTCTGCTTTAGGAGTAAAAGATTTTTCAAGATTTCCCAGTATTTTTCAATGTATCATGGATCGCACATGTAGGGCTTATTTTCAAACAAGAGCTATAATTTGATTAGTACAAGACCACTGGGCGATGTCACATGCCAAATATCAAAGCCCTTGGCCTT
This sequence comes from Fragum fragum, assembly GCA_946902895.1. Taxonomy (NCBI): domain Eukaryota; kingdom Metazoa; phylum Mollusca; class Bivalvia; order Cardiida; family Cardiidae; genus Fragum; species Fragum fragum. The sequence continues at coordinate 47,653,376 of OX336374.1, forward strand.
TTGGTTTTGGAACAGGAGATTTTAAAGATTTCCAGTGGGCAGGGCCAGCATTCCAACAACTGTATTGTCATGTTATAGGTTGAGCAACCACAACCACAAGGACATTGATAACACAAATATTTATATAGATCAGCTAGTAATTTTATATACATCTATATACATCAATATCACTCTTAAACCATTATCAGATGGCAAAATTTTAGACTGGTCCAATTCGAAAGGAGATGTAGACAACAATTTAAAGTTTATGAAATTTTAGATTTTTCAGCTTTCTGTATTGTAAACATTGAGAAAAATGAAGAAATTGCTTGTTACAAGCAATTTCTTCATTTTACACATGTTTACCCAATTGTTTTTCTTGAGGGGCATCAAAAAGCATCACTGTTTGGGAAAGGGTAAAACCACAGAGCAAATAACTGAAGTAATCTTCATTTGAGTTCCCCTCTGTTATGAATGAAAGAATTGTGTTTCATGGCCTGTTCTGTTATACAAAAGATAACATAGAGATAAAATGACAAGGAGAAAGAACAATAAATTAGCCATTGTAGCACATTTTGATTTCTTAATAGTAAAAATATTGTGGATTAAAGTTAACATTGCACTGTTTGATAAAAACATGTATATCACATGATTTTAAGACAATAATATATAATTACATGTATATTCCAATGTATATTCAAATGTCGTTCTTGACCTAACACACCTAATAGTTCAAGAAAGGGACATTGGTCCTAAATTGCTAACCTGAGTAAGTGGCAACAAATCGCAAAAAAGCCCCACACAAGATCTAGTTTTCTTTCAATAGTGAGACCACAAAATTATATCTTGGATATATCATGGGGAAATAACTCTTAAACTTAGTTTTAGAATATCCGAACCAGAAACTTAGCTTCTACACTGTTTACAAAGATATTCAAAGGTTTGACATAGTGGCTTAGTTTTGATCCCAATTGGCCAAATAATGAGCTTGTCCTTATGTTCAAAGAGACAAACATTTTGACCAAGTATCGAGGCATTTTAACCTTAAATATAGCTTCTAGAAAGAATACAAACATTACAAAATTTGACCATGTTATTTACTTTTTAACCTACAGGCTCTGAAATATCAATCAAGTCAACATTTTGAATAAATATAAAGACTGATTGCCCCAAAAAGTTACAACTAGAGCACACTCAAGGTATTTATAAGATTTGACCTGGTGACCTATGCTTTGACCCCACATGACCAAATATCAAACTTGTCTGAGAAATTCTGAACACAAACATTCTGACCAATCATAAAGACATTTGAGACAAAAATATGCCCTCTAGAGTGCGCCAAAAGTGTTTCTAAGATTTGACCTAGTGACAGGCATGACTAATTTACAAATTTGTCGGGCTATCATGTAGACAAACATTCCAGTCAATTTTGAAGAGATTTGAGCTAAAAGTGTGGCCTCTAGAGTGCACATAAGATATTAATACACAATGGATGATAGACACAGCTACATCACAAAAGCTCACCGTAAGCACTTTACTCAGGTTAGCTGAAAATGGGAGCTTATGCACTGTACTCGGGGGAGCTGAAAATAAATTCACTACACAAAATCTTACATTTGAGTCCTTTGCCATGTAAAAGCATTCAGCTTTTATTCAAATAAAAGCTCTTTTATAAACAGAATTGTTAGTGAAACATGAATGCCTTTGTTACCAGTCTAGAATCTGATGGACAACCATCACCATTCATTATTTTCATTGTTTCAGCCAATAAATCATATCCAGCAATGACATAACACATAAAATTTGATTCCATTTGAGGAGATTTCATAAATGTCATGTTTGTGTAAAAAGAAACATGATCAGGGGTAGGTGACCATGTGTATACATACATTCTAAGTTAATGTATACATACATTCTAAGTTATTGACAATGTCAAGTTTGCCTGTTCAGCTTTTGATAGAAGATAATAGATTGGCAGAGAACAGTGATTTCATCAATAACGAACCATGTCTTTGTTATAACCCAACATTTTGAATATTTTTGTATCTTGAAAAATAAGATATAATATGACATCTTATATACGTATATATATATATATTTATGTTGTTGACCTTAAACTGAACCTTCATCTTCTCAGATGTTCATGACATTGAAAACTACAGAAAATAAACTAAATCTAGAAATGCAAAATTAGTGTTCAAAAGTTTCACCACACAAGTTTGAAAAATACATACAGGTAAATAGTTATGTAGTTTCTTATACAAGTATTCTTGGTGTTATTTTAAAAATTGAAAAGTTCAATAAAAAATATAATACAAAAATGGTACATCAAGCAAAAAATACATGTCATATATCAATATGGGATCCATTCACAAGACATTGATAATCACTCACTGTTTCAAAAATACATGAAGCTATTGTCTTTATAGCGCAATTTCTCAATTTTTTAAACTTGGTTGAAAGTTGTAGGCCTTATAGCATTAGATAATAGAGATTTTGTGTCAAAGTTTCCTTCTACATGCGGCTAAATGACCAATTGCAGCTGTCAATCAAATAAGCAGTCAACCAATGAAATCATTCTTTGAGACAGGAAGTTCAGATTGGTAATAAAAGAGTTTTTAAAGAGGAATATAAGGCTATGCTATATTCCAAATTAAATGCTCAATTCACCAATTTTCTCCTATGTTAAATTGGGATCCAACAAAATAGGACTAACTGTTATCTAAGATTGATAAATTGCAGTTTTTGGTATGAGACCATAAGGCTTCATTATAAATTTGAAACCCTTTATGGTATTGAAGGAAACGATTAAATGAGAATTCTTCTTTTATCTGTATACAAACCATGGGGTTCTATTGAACAGGGCTATTATTGACTTAAGATATATGATTTAAGGTTATGTGATAAAGAAACGTTAAGTCATTAATCTACATGTGAATATTCACAGTTTGGAGAAGAAAGAAGCTCAAGTACCCCAAAAAATACAACTAAAGTTGATCCAAGAGTAATAATAAATTTACATTGAGCACAAAAAATCTAGCTCTTATATCTTCAGTTATATACTTCAATACATAAACTGTCTATTTAGATTTTTGTTATTCAAGGTTAAATACTTTAGTTTGTAAACTGCCTGTTAAGATTTTTACCTTCAAAGCAATGTACTTTTATATGTAAAGTACCTGTTTAGATATATTATCTTCAAAGTTATATACTTTAATTTGTAAACTGCCTGATTGAATTTTTACTTTCAAAGCTATATACTTCAATATATAAACTGCCTGTTTAGATTTTCTATATTCAGAGCTATATATTTTAATGTGAAAACTGCCAATTTTGATTCTTTAATGTTCAAAATTTATAAACTTCAATATGTAAACTGCCTGTTAAGCTCTTGTATCTTCAAAGCTATGTTACTTAAATATTGATATTGCCTAATTAAATTTGTATCTTCAACGCTATATACTTCAATATGTAATATGCCTATTAAGATTTATTAATCTTCAAAATTTATATACTTCAATATGTAATCTGTCAATTAGATTTTTTATCTTCAAAGCTGTATAATTCAATATGTAAACTGCCTGTTTAACTCTTTATCTTTAAAGTTTTACAATTTAATATAGAACCTTCCTGTTTAGATTGTTTTTATATTCAGAGCTATATACTTCAATATGTAAACTGCCTGTTTAGATTTTTTATGTTCAAAGCTTTATACTTCAATATGTTAACTACCTTATCATATAAACTTTTTTTTATCCATTACCAGATGACAAAATTTAAGACTGGTCCAAATTCAAATAAGTTGCAGACAACAATTCTTAGTTGATGAAACTATAAATTTGCTATGTTTATTAGGGTAGAAATGTTTGTGGATAATGAAAAAAAATGCCTGCAATTAGCAATTTCTTTATTGTCCACAATGTTTTCAAAGCTTTTTTATTCAGGGACATAAAAAGGAAGGATTTTGTTGGAAAGGCTTAATCAATGTTCGATCCAAATCATCCTTAAGATTTCACTAATCTAGGAGGACTGAACAAACAAGAGTTGCCAGACAACACAGCTTAATTTAATTGGTGCTTGTAACAAATAATATATAGTAATAATGAATATGTTAGCCCATTAACAGACAGCAAAAATTATAGACTCGTCCAACTTGAAAGGAGTTGCAGACGAAAATTTAAAGTTTATGAAATTTAAGATTTTTTCAGCTTTTTTGGATAGAATACATTGTGTAAAATGAATGTTTTCCCAATTGTTTATCATGAGGGGCATCTAAAGCATCACTGTTTGGGAATGGGTGAAGGGAAAAAAGGGGCTAATAGTGAGAGTCAAGGTCATTTAGCAAAAGCCTTTAATGTGATGGATTTCTACATATTTGACAATTTTTATAAATTCCATAAATGTAGGAAGAGGTGCAATGACAAGATGTAGACTTATTCTCGGGTAGAAATTGGGACTTACAGACAGGAGGACAGAGGGAGACAATGATAACCAATGCTAGCTAACCTCTGCCAGTGTATAAGGTGGCATATATCACAAAAATATTGAAAACATCAGAAGAAAAGAATGCAATATTTGAAAAATTTATTACCAGTTAAAGGAAGGTATTTCTGAGAATGATTTAATTAAAGGGGTAGCTTACTACACTTCAAAGTTGACAAGAAATGAAATTATCTAATAAAGCAGAAGAATGTCTGAAAAAATGAAATGATACAAACAATTTCTCCTTTTCCCACAATGTATTCTCTAATACAATGTCAATGGTTTGGCAGAAACTGGTATATGTACTAAGGTTTCAACTGTTTTTGTAGCAACAGTTGTAGATTTCATGTGATTCCATTTGATTTCAGATTATATTTAGTCACAGTAAGGTGGATATAGTAATAATTATTTCATATAATGTTAACATGAGAATAGTTAGAAATGGTATCAAAATCTTGACATTATAATTCATTTGGGATAAAATATCACTTGTTTATAAACAAAAACCTTCAAAATCACAACATTGCTGGCTGCATCTATTGGTAACTTTTTTAATATTCTCGGTATATAAGCTATAAAATTATTTTTTAATCTATGTTATGTGAGCATTGACTCAAGTTGGTCTTTGTCAAGTGACATATTATTGCTGTTTGATTATACAAAAGAATGATCAAATTTTATTGGGTTAGAATCATTGATTGATTGATTGAATTGGGTTTAACATTACTTTTAACAGTATTCAGACATACTGCAGCCGCTGCAGCACCCAAGAACGGATTCCTGGTATTTCTCACACCAGCACTACCACTACATCCTTTCCTAGCCTCCATTTGCTATCACATTTAGGTTTACAATTATCCACCCATTGTTGAGACAAATGTCAGAAAGGATATGTGCCGGGAATTAAACCCATGACATCCCATAATTGAAGGTTAGAATCAAAATAATGAAATTGGCTATGGCTGTGTCAATTTGACAAGCGTTGGTTGTTTCAATGCAATTAAGAAAAACTCTTGGGATACACCATCACTGCCTAATTAATGGATAGTGGCTATCAATTAAAAAATCAATTAACCAATCAAAGCATTCATTTAGACCAGAAAAGAGCTTTGAACTCTGAGAAGCATCATTTGTGCTCTGTCAATTAACCATATAAATTAGAATTATCCTAGTTTTTACTTCTTTCTCAATGATGTTTTAAAAAAAAACTTTCTTAACTTCCAGGTTGTTTCAACTAAACTTTATTTTGGCCAAGTAAAACCTTTTTTTTCAATGGAAGACTATAAAAATCAATTAAGTACCATATTGAACAATATATACATAAATAAATAGCATTTTTATATACACAATTAAGCAACTGGCAACTTTCATACAGTTATAATTATAATAATTATGGGTTTGTGTTTGAAATGGCAAGAATAGGATATCTTAATGATCCAGCATAAACACAAAACTAACAAGGTGTCAAATTGTCACAAGATACGCCCGTCACACTGCTTAATATTAACTGGGGGTTTGAATAGAACTGAGGTTATTTTGAATGAATTTTTTTTGTCAAACAAAGTATGAAAAACAACAAAGGGCAATAACTCAAAATATATGCTAGGTAGAGTTTTGGTTCTTGTACACTGCACTCCCCCTTGGTGAGATCTATCCATCCATGAAGTTTCATGATTCTAGCTATAATACTTTTAGAGATATTCTCCGGACAAGATTCAGTATGAAAAACAACAAAGGTCAATAACTCAAAAAATAGGCCAGGTAGAGTTATGGTTCTTGTGCACTGCACTCCCTCTTGGTGAGATCTATACACCTATGAAGTTTCATGATCCTAGCTATGATACTTTTAGAGATATACTCCGGACAAGATTCAAGTATGAAAAACAACAAAGGGCAATAACTCAAAAAATAGGCTTGGTAGGGTTATGGTTCTTGTGCACTGCACTCCCCCTTGGTGAGATCTATCCATCCATGAAGTTTCATGATTCTAGCTATTATACTTTTAGAGATATACTCTGGACAAGATTCAAGTATGAAAAACAACAAAGGGCAATAACTCAAAAAATAGGCTAGGTAGAGTTATGGTTCTTGTACACTGCACTCCCACTTGGTGAGCTCTATCCATCCATGAAATTTCATTGTTCTAGCTATTATACTTTTAGAGATATGCTCCAGGCATGATTCAAGTATGAAAAACAACAAAGGGCAATAACTCAAAAAATAGGTTAGGTAGAGTTATGGTTCTTGTACACTGCACTCCCAATTGGTGAGCTCTATCCATCCATGAAATTTCATGATTCTAGCAATTATAATTTTAGAGATATACTCCGGACAAGATTCAAGTATGAAAAACAACAAAGGGCAATAACTCAAAAAATAGGCTAGGTAGAGTTATGGATCTTGTACACTGCATTCCCACATGGTGAGCTCTATCCATCCATGAAATTTCATGATTCTAGCTATTACACTTTTAGAGAAATACTCCAGACAAGATTCAAGTATGAAAAACAACAAAGGGCAATAACTCAAATAATAGGCCAGGTAGAGTTATGGTTCTTGTGCACTACACTCCCCCTTGGTGAGATCTATACACCCATGAAGTTTCATGATCCTAGCTTTAATACTTTTAGAGATATACTCCGGACAAGATTCAAGTATGAAAAACAACAAAGGGCAATAACTCAAAAAATAGGCCAGGTAGAGTTATAGTTATTGTGCACTGCACTCCCCCTTGTTGAGATCTATACACCTATGAAGTTTCATGATCCTAGCTATAATACTTTTAGAGATATACTCCGGACAAGATTCAAGTATGAAAAACAACAAAGGGCAATAACTCAAAAAATAGGCCAGGTAGAGTTATGGTTCTTGTGCACTGCACTCCCCCTTGGTGAGATCTATACACCCATGAAGATTCATGATCCTAGCTTAAATAGATTTAGAGATATACTCCGGACAAGATTCATGTATGAAAAACAACAAAGGGCAATAACTCAAAAAATAGGCAAGGTAGAGTTATGGTTCTTGTGCACTGCACTCCCCCTTGGTGAGATCTATACACCCATGAAGTTTCATGATCCTAGCTATAATACTTTTAGAGATATACTCCGGACAAGATTCAAGTATGAAAAACAACAAAGGGCAATAACTCAAAAAATAGCTTAGGTAGAGTTATGGTTCTTGTGCACTACACTCCCCCTTGGTGAGCTCTATACACCCATGAAGTTTCATGATCCTAGCTATAATACTTTTAGAGAAATACTCCAGACAAGATTCAAGTATGAAAAACAACAAAGGGCAATAACTCAAATAATAGGCCAGGTAGAGTTATGGTTCTTGTGCACTACACTCCCCCTTGGTGAGATCTATACACCCATGAAGTTTCATGATCCTAGCTATAATACTTTTAGAGATATACTCCGGACAAGATTCAAGTATGAAAAACAACAAAGGGCAATAACTCAAAAAATAGGCCAGGTAGAGTTATGGTTATAGCGCACTGCACTCCGTATTGATGAGAAGAATATAACTGCCAAGTTTAAAGTCAATCGGACTTACGGTGACAGAGTTATGCTCCGGACAAAGAAGTGGACACCGCCGGACGCCCGGACGCCCGGACAACCGGACGCCCGGACGCCCGGACATCACTGGTGATCCCATAATACGTCCCGTCTTCGACGGGCGTATAAAAAGCATAATAAAGAGCAATCAGCCTTAACCAAAACTATCAAAAGAACAAAATATTGAACAGATTATATGTATTTATAACTTAACGCATTTCAAAATAATCCTGTATTTTGACAGAGTCCAGAAAAATCTTATTTCATTATAGGAAAAAAAACCTTTGAGATAAATAATTTCTCCTTTCTCATGTTTTTTCTATTCTTATGGCACTTATATTATAAATTGAATGCACTTCAGCAGCCTCTTTCAATATGGATTGGATAAATATATTGTTATCTGCTAATGGTTTGAGGAAGATAATAATTTGAAAGCACTGTAAAATAGAGCTGTAATGAAAACAATCTGATAAAAAATAAACTTATTTTGGCAAGTGAACATTACATGAATTTAAAAATTCTCAAATGAAGTCTAGTTACATAATTGTCAAATCATTTTAAGTTATTATAAATTTAATGCTTTTTTACTGCTTATAAAACTGCTTCAGATGTTCTTTTTCAACTAATTGACGGATAGCTGAACTATCCACTGACTCAGACAGCAAGTTCCATTTTGAATGGCATCTACTAATTACAGTACTTTTTTGTATAAAAAAAATGACACGGCTTGAGTTAAATAAATAAAACAAATATACAATTTTTGGCATAGTAGAAAACTATCAACACATGCTATACAGTAAGTATAAATGCTTATGGCTTTAAAGTAAAATACATCACCAAACAATCTAACATTTTGACACCCTCAAGGAAAATAGGTTTAGAAAACATTGTGAGTAAAAGAGCCCTTGGTAGTTACAAGCAATTTTTCCATTGCTCAAAATGATGTCTACCCAAAAAACTCCTTGTACTCAAATTTCAAACAAACTTGAATTTCCTTCAGCAACTTCTTTGAATGTGGACCAGTGTTAAGAGATGAAAACTTTGAAATTGATCTAATTGAGCATTTTACCAAACTCTTGGGTGGGACCATTTATAACTATAATTTTACCTTTACAGGAATTTCATAGGTTTGAATGCCTTTGGAATAGCCATTTTGGTCCAAAGGGGTATAACTTCAACAAACATAGTAGATAAAATAAGATTAGGCTATATTTTTAATATAAATGCTCTAGACGCTTTATTTCAGAAAACTTCAAATCAAGAGATTTACACAATTTTTGATCCCTGGAGAAGATATTTTTTCATCCTATGGGCATAATAAACATGGTACAAAAATATTTAGTAATGCTACATTCCAAATATGAATGATCTTCACCTTACATTTAAGAAGGAGAAGACTTGTGATCTTGCTCTAATTTAGCATTTCCCAAATTCTGGACCTCTGGGCAGGGCCATCTTTATCCCAGAGCTATGATCTTATCAAACATAGTAGATAACTATCAGTCTGGTTATGCCATATACAAAACATGAATGCCTTCAACCCATTACTACATAATCAATTATCATAAGCCCTTCAAAAATACAGTTATAGAAAACATTTGGAGAAAATAGGTTGAATTAATTGTTACAGGCAAAATTTCCCTTTCTCACACTGTCTTCTACTCTATCTAGAGCTTATTTTTTAATTTAAACTTCATTTTGCATTTTTGTCTGAAACCTCTTTGAATTGGAGTAGTCAAAAACTTTGTGATAACAGTTTAACCATTTACCACATTTGCATACGCTTACTACATATGACATAGAAAAATGATGGCAAAATGAGAAATGTTAGCTAATTGAAATTTATCCCTTTTGCCCCAATATTTTCTGAGTTAAATGACATTTCCTTTATAATATCAATACTATTTGAATTGTGGACAAAAACTTCTTTCAATTTGAATGGGTCGAAATTTTGTCAGCTGATTATGGCTTAATGAGGGCCCAGTATCATCATGCCAATGTCATTAAAGAGTGGAAAGTCATGCATCCTTGTTTTCCATTGATACTTAAAACTGGAACTATTTTCCTAAATTTTGACAGTCAATTGCAAATTTATGATCAGTTTACCATGTCTCTTTGTTATGGCAATTTTTTTACATTTAGTCCAAGCCTTTTAACAGTTTTGCATTACACATATGAACACTAATGAACTGAACACTAATGAACTATATCTGTAACAGTCTTTTTCAGATATGTGGCCTTGATAAGTGAAGCCATTTTCTTCAAATCAACATTATTCAAACTTTATAATCTACATGAAACATACAGTACATTCTGACAATAGGCCACTAAGAATTATGATTTTCATTGCATGAAGACCTATGTTTAGAATTGAAACCATGATTTAACACACATTCAAAGTCACATGAGGTCACCGAAGGGACAAGCCATAGCGACCAATAATTCTGAAGGAGAATACACCTTATTGCATTTTGGCACACTAGTATACACACATAGTATTAATAAATGTCTTATCAGAGGTGCTAAAAATGGGAATTTGCCAAATAGAGTGATGGTGAATTGAATAAGAACAATGGATTCTGCACTTTCCTTCACAGACAATTACTGTTCAAGTGAAAAAGTGAGAATTTTAATTGTAAAGGATGAAACAAGACCCTGTTAATCTGTCATAACCAATCAGAGTCAGTAAATGAAAATGATGTAGTGGATGTTGATCAAACAGGAGCATATATCTTTACACTTATTCCAAAACAATGACATTTTTGATGCTCCTAAGATAAAAAGCCTCGGAAGGTACTGTGGAAATTGAAGAAATTTTTTCATTATCCACAATGTTTTCTACCACAAAAACATAAGATTTTTGAAATTATATGAAGTATCAACTGTCGTCTGCAACTTCTTTGAAATTTGGACCAGTCTGAAATCTTGTTGGTAATGGTTAAATAAGATTGAAAATTTCCAAAATATAAAATTCCTGCTGACAGAGGGTATATTCATGGGAAAGATCTATGTTATTAACCTATTTTACAGACAACACAATTTTAGACTGGTCAAAATTGAAAGATATTGTTGATGGAAAAAGTGTATGATATTTTAGATTTTATCCAATTTTCTGGGTATAAAACATGTGGAAAATGATGAAATTACTTGTTGCAATCCATGTTTTCTAAATTGCCTTTCGTGAAGGGTGTCAAAAAGCATCAGTGTGGGAATGTGTTAAAAGTGCAAAAACATTATATATTTCATACTTTTTCATTGATCTATCAACATGTATCAACCCTTTTCCATAATATTCTGTATTTTGTTGCGCTGAATAAATTAACCCAGATGGGTAAACTCTTTGTAACAGGAAGTTCCTCCTTCTCTATCAATTTTTTCTACTCTATTTGGCACAAATTGAATGCAAATTGAACATTCTTCAAAACTTGTTCTAATATGAGAACAATATGAAATGTTGTCATCTGATAATGGGTTTAATCCATTCCCACACAATAACACTTTCAATATCCCTTAGAATAAAAGCTTCGGAAAACAATGTAGAAAACAAAGAAACTGCTTGTTTCAAAATTTACCTGAATGATTTTTACCACATAAGATAAAGATTTTAAAGATTTCATCAACTCAAATTGTCATCTGTAACTTCTTTGAATTTGGACTGGTCTAAAATTTTATCATGTGGGAATGGATTTAACCAATTCCCACACAGTGATGCTTTTGGACGCCCCTCAAGAAAAATGACTGGAGATACATAGTGTAAAATGAAAAAATTGCTTGTACTAATTTGTCGTCTTCAACTCCTTTCAATTTGGACCAGTCTAAAATTTAATCATGTGGGAATGGATTTAAGTCCTTGGGGGTAGAGAGCTGGTGATAAGTAATTGATAATTTGCATCATCCCATATTCAGCAGATTTTTCACTTATACTAAGTACCTAATGAACAAGTGAGACAAAATACATCACACCTATACCTGATACCAGGCAAACTGTCTGTAATATGGATTGTCTGAAAAAGAAAAACAAATAGATAATATTAATCCTTTATCAAGTGACAAACTTTAAACTGGTCCAAATTAAAAGAAGATGCAGGCGATTGTTTCATTAAATTTTCATTTTAAATATTTTTGCCATTTGGGGAATAAAACAATGTAGATAATGAAGAAATTGCCTGTCACAAACAATTTCTACATTTTCCAAAATCTTTTCAAAAGTTTTTTTTGATGGGGACATATAGATTAGACAAGGCTATCCCGAATTTTTGTCTGCTTTAACCCATTCCCATACTATCCCCTTTTTATGCCCCTCAAGAAAGAGGTTTGAAAAAAATTGATGAGAATGAAGAAATGGCAGACTCCTAACAATTTCTTCATTATCCTCAAAATTTTCTACACAAAGCAACAAAGATTCTCAATTTTTCTACAAACAAAGATTTTTTCCTGCAACTTCTCTGAACTCAAACTAGTCTAAAATTTTATCATGTGGTATGAGTTAAATGTAAAATAAAAATCCACGAATATTATCCTTTACAAATATTCAAAATTCATTCAACATCAATTGTAAAATAAACTGCCAGTGGGCAATAAGGCTTGACTATTTTATTTGCAGGATAGTAACAGACATTAAGTGTTGACATAGAGAAAAGTTCCCAAAAAAGAGATTGTCAGGGTGGTGAATACTTGTCTGAAGTATTGAATTATGAATTAAACAAATGTTCAAAGTATTCCCCTTTCTAGTAAAGGAGATATAACATCTTTCTTGTAAAAACTTTACCAAGCATTTTCAATTATGAAAGAGGTTGATTTCCACCAAAAAGAATTTACCGTAAAAGTAAAGAATATTTGCAGAAAGAATATTTGCAGAAAGATTTGAGTTATAACCCTATTTACATGTACAAAGTCTTAAAAGAATTAGACAAAATTATGCACGAACTGGCATGTAAAACCAGGATAATTAAGTTATAAAAGTTCAAAATTCCACTTGCACAATTCTCACATTAACAAATATATTACCGAGAGTCTTAATTACATGTGCAAAGTTTCAACTCAAAGCTTTGAGTTGTTACAAAGCTGTTCCCACACAATTCTGCTTTTTACGGCCCTGAAGAAAACTTTGGAAAACACTGCTGAAAATTACATAATTACTTGTTGCAAGCAATTTCTTTCTTGACCAAAGGGTTTTATTATTAAAGACATAGATTTTTAAAATTTTGAGCAGTCTAAAATTTTGATGACTGATAATGGATTAAACCTCTGCTATACTATAACAATCTTGATTTTCACTATTTTTCACAGAAGAGTCAATCTTGCTATTTAAGCCAAGTCCTTTAATTTGAACTAATGTAAGTTTGAGTCAATCATTTACCTTGGATTTTTTTCGTCCAAAAGATCAGGTACAACTGTCACTAATGCTATATATAGAAACCCTCCGGAGGTAAATGGAAGAATCCAAACTGTACTATCACCTATAGAATAAAATGATAAGCAGTGTATTTAACCCATGTCATACTGAACCTGGGATATTTCTGTACTTTCAGGAGGTATAGACAAAGATCAGCAAGGAGCTGACTATGATATTATTTTTACAAAGAAATATTGACGCAAAACTTGTACTTCTAGGGCTTTCAGCAAATTGATTTTAATGCAATTCTGAAAAAAAGAGAGATTTCATTCAGCACTGCAAGCGTTAAAAGGCTTCACTGAAACAAGAGCCATGTTGGACATGGCCATCCCCCGCCTTAAAAGCTTGATAGTAAACTGAAGCCAGTTAGATTTAGGCTTCTTGTGCACTGCATTTCTTCTCAATGAGTTCGATAATAGCCATTATACTTTCAAAGATATGCGCAGGACAAAATCTAAGTCTTTAAAACAACAAAGGGCAATAACTCCAAAATTATGCAAGCAAGAGTTGTGGTTCTTGTGCACTGTACTTCTCCTCAATGAGATCTATCCACCTATGAAGTTCCAAGTTAATAGCTATAATACTTTCAGAGATATGCCCAGACAAAATCTTAGTCTTTAAAACAATAAAGCGCAATAACTCCAAAATTATGCAAGCAAGAGTTGTGGTTTTTGTGCACTGCAACTTAATGAGATCTATCAACCTATGAAGTTTCAAGTTGTTAGCACTTAAACAATCAGAGATATGCTCTGGACAAGTTAAGTGACTGAAGGATGGAATGAAGGACGGAGACCATTACTATATCCCCTTCGCCGAAACGGCAGGGGATAATAAACTCCACAATAATGAGTGAATTAGAAAAAAAGTTATAATCAACAAGAGGACCATGATTTATAGCCCCCCTGAGTATGATGGCTCAAGGCTTTATGATATAATATACAAAATATCAAAGCCCTACACCAAATCATTTTGGAGAAGAAGATTTTTTAAAGATTTTCTCTTTTTATCCTCAATAAAATAAAGATCCAACCATATTGAGCTAATTTCAAGAGTATGGCAATTCTTTAAAGTACTTTGGTAGAGGGTCAATAGGCATTAATACGTACCAAATATCAAAGCTCTAGGCTTAATGGTTTAGATGGAGAACATCTACTATGATATCCTTCAATACTCCTATCTGGGATTGAACAGAAAAGGGCTTATTTACAGAAAACAGTAATTTTATGAATTTTTAGATATTATTACAGACTAAATATTAAAGCCCTTGGCCTTATGGTTTGGAAGAAGAAGATTTTTTAAAATTTCCCTTCTTTATTTCTATATAAAATCAGGGATCCCACAGAAAAGGGCAAATTTCCCAACACTGTTATTCTTTGAAGTATTTTGGTAGAGGGTCAATAGATGATTATTTATACAAAAAGACAAAGCTCTAGGCCTAATTGTTTGGGAGAAGAAGATTTTTAAAGTTTTCCTTCCTTATTTCTATGTGAAATTGTGAAATAAGGGATCACACAGAAAAGGGCTAATTTTCAGAATAGGGTAATTCTTTGAAGTATTTTGGTAGAGGATCAATAGATGATAATTTATACAAAATATCAAAGCACTAGGCCTTATGGTTTGCATGAAGATTTTTAAAAAATCTCTTCTTTAAATATTTGTAAAATCAGGAATTGCACAGAATGTGCTAATTTTCAAGATAGGGTAATTCTTTGAAGTATTTTGGAAGAGGTCAATAGATGATGATTTATACAAAATATCAAAGCCTTACGGCATAGGAAGAGAAGATTTTTTAAAGTATTTTCACTCTGTTTTTTTTTCATAGGGCCCCTTTTCCAATGATACATTACAGAAACCAATCTTCAAAAGGAACAATTCTGATGAAGGTACAACCATTCTGTAAAAGTGTAAAGAGAATCAATGAAAACAAGGGACTGAATCATGTCAATAATTTTTCACAATAAGGCCCCTTGTCATGTGTCACTTAACGCATCAGACCCAATTCACAATGGAACAACCCTAATGATGGTACAATTATTCTATTTAAATTTGAAGAGATTCTGATTAAGACTGAAGACATTCTTGTGTTAATGAGGATTTGGTAATAATTTTTCATACAGCCACTTTTCCTGTAATATTAGACAGATCAGATCTGGAAAGAAACAATCCAAATGATGGTCCAATATTCTCTGAAAGTTTGAATAGAATCTGATGAAAACTGTAGACTTAATTATGTTAAAGAGGACTTTTTTAATGATATTATTGTAATGCCCCTTTTTACATGATACTAGACTGATCAGAAAAGAGTTTGTAAAGGAACAATCCTAATGATGGTACAATCATTCTGTAAGGATATGTGCTGCCGTCCCGATAGAACCCTTGACATCCCATGTTTGAAGATCTGGAGTCTGACACCCTACCCACTGTGCTATGATAGCGAATAATTTTCGAACAGAACAATCCTTATGATGGTACAATCATTCTGTGAAAGTTTAAAGTGAATCTGATGAAATCTCAAGGCTGTAGAGTAGTGAGTAAATGAGGATTTATTAATTGAATTTTAATTAGGCTCCTTTTTTACGTGTTTCTAGAAGGATCAGACCCAATATCAAAAGGAACGATCCGTATGATGGTACAATCATTCTGCGAAAGTTTGAAGGGAATCAGTTGAAAACTGTGGACTCAAGAGTGTTAACAAGGAAAAGTTAACAGATGGACGGAAAAAGCCATCGCAATAGCTCTAGTGGCCTTCCACCAATAGAGCTAATAAAAAATTTGAATGGTTGATTGAAATTTTGATTGACAGCCTCAATTGGTCAATTTTGAGCGAACATAAAATAACTAAGTACCTGCTGCTTGAGCTGAATCTGCCATTAGTGCTGTTAGAGCACCAATCGTTCCGCCGGTGGCTGTCAAAAGCTGTGGAAAGTAAAGGCATTTTCTTTTTTAAAAAAAAAACATAGGTTCAAATAAATCTTATTCAATAACTATAGGTTTCATGAAAATTGAGCCAAAAATTTGCTTTCATTGGTTTATTTTCCAGTTAATCCATAGATCCTTCCCATTTAAATAGGATTCATCCTTATGACCATATAATTATTCTGGCAAAGTTTCATGCATACTGAGCCAAAAAGGAGGCCTCTAGAGTGTAAACAGAGAACTTGTGACTAAGGTGTGACACTATAATCAATAGGGTTAATCCTTATGACCGAACAATTATACTAAGTTAAATAAAGACTGGATCAAAATTGTGGCCTGTTGAGGGTAAAAAGAGCACTTGTCCCTAAGGCCCCTATTCCAGCTTTTCCAATGGAACCTTTCCATCTTCAACAGGGTTCATTCATATGGCCTAACAATTATTCTGACCATTTTTCAGGAAGATTTGCCCAAAACTGTTGCCTCTAGAGTGTAAACAAAGATATTTGTCCTTAAAGCCCCCTTTTCCTATTTTTTTCCAATGGACCATTTCAATAATCAATAATATTCATCCTTATGACCAAGCAATTATTTTGACCAAGTTTCATGAAGATTGAGCGGAAATTGTGGCCTCTAGAGATTAAAGAAAGAATTTGTCATTAAGGCCCCTTTCCCCATGTTTTCAAATAGAATCCTCCCTTAACCCATTCCAACTCAAACCCTCCTTTTTACGCCCCTCAAGAAAATTACTTTGGAAAACATTGTGGAAAATGAAGAAATTGCTTGTATCAAGCAATTTCTTCATTATCCACAATGTTTTCTGTTCAAAAAGACAAAGAAATTCGAAATTCCATCAACTTTAAATAGTCGTCTGCAGCTTCTATCAATTTGGACCAGTCTAAAATTTTGTTGTGTGGGAATGGGTTAATCAATAGGGTTTATTCTTATAACCTAACTATTATTCTTACCATGTTTCATAAAGATTGAGTCAAATCTGTGGCCTCTACTTCTACAGTGTAAATACTTAAATAATTGATGCTGAACAACAGACAACAAACATTCAAGGATTATATAAGCTCACCATGAGGTTGTTATGCTCAGGTGAGCTAAAAAAATGAACCACTTACAAACTGAGCCTAATTCTCAGGCAATAGGTGATGGATAGTGAATAAAAATCTAATTAAATGGAGATAAGTTTGTGAAACACTAACACCCACAACACAGCGAAATTTCAAGAAGTTTGACCTACATAGGTTTTATAGAAATAAATCATTAATACTGCGAAGGTTTTTGTTAAGATCTAGAGGGATTTCAGGGTATAGGGTTTGGGTTTTGAACCTTAAACTAGGAAATATGCCACTCAATAGACATACATCATTGACATGTAACCACCTACCATGAATACACCTTGTTATTTGAATGGTAAATAAAATCAAAATGTTAAGTATAGGGCTATGTTTGAGAGGAATTTCAGGATAAACTCTTTTCATGCTGATCCCAGAATATTTCTGTTTTTGCAGGAGGTATAGACAAAGATCAGCCTGCACATAAGTACATTTTGGTCTTAATCCACACCACCTGCTTGAACCTTTTAGGGAACATTTGTTTGCGAAATTAAATTTCAAAAGAAATACCAGTCCTCTTCAAGGGCTACCAGTGCTTTCAGTGCTTTGTTTTAAAAGGATTCTTTGAAACTGGTATTTATTAAGCAGTATAGTACATGTACAGAAGAAATAGAGAATGGTAAGATTTTTGGTTAAATTTTGCAGACAAATAAAATAAAAGTACAACATAATGACACCATAGCTTTGACAATATTTTAAGATTTTAAAAGTTTTTAAAGTTAAAGTTGAGCTAATTAAAGTAAATTTTCAACTTTTATTTTTGAAAACATAGAACTATGAGATATAGAACTGTCCAAGGGTTGACACTGGCATATGAAAGTAAGGCTTTTCAATGTGATAGGTGCTTAATACATTTATAATTTAATCAATTTACACCAACAACACCAAACTAGTTTTTGTGAATGTTATGTGACTTTTATCAACTGTAAGTGTCCTATGAAATAGACTATTAAAAATTGTTTGCCCTAAAAATCTATGTAATCCAAGCTTGCCTGCGCTTTAGCTGCTTTCCATCTGTCAAAACCAGATCTTAACAAGATGGCAAAATCTCCCACTTCATGAGGAATTTCATGTAATAATATAGCAACTGTCGTTATCAACCCAACCTGAAGTAAACAAAATATTAAACAATTATCCTCTATCAGGTATCAAATGTGTTTCCTATACCATTATTACAACTAATCCTGAGAAAATAGACCTTGTATCTGCAAACTTTATTAAGCATACCTTTGAGAGGGACTTTCATACCACATACGAGCATTGCAACCGGACAGACTTGAAGTAAAAGGAAAATGCAAAGTTTGAGGTTCAGTATACATGTAAAGTAATTGGGATAACCCATTTACACAAACTGCCTCTTTAAGACACCCCGAAAAAATATGTTGATGGAAAATGTTGTGGGAAAAAAAGAGAAAATACTTGTAACAAGCAATTTCTACTTTTCTTACAATGTTTTATTTTATGTGACACTTATTCTTTTAATTTTTAAAACTTTGAAAAGTTGTCTTCAACTTCTTTCAGTTTGGACTAATCTAAAAGTTAGTAATCTTGTAATGCGGTTTGAGTTAAAATTGAATATGATCCTTTTTAGATGCCTTCCAAAGGGATGTAACTCTTAGAGAAATACAAAGTACATGCATAGTAGCTGAAACCTTTTTGAAGTTACAAGACAAAGTTTACATAAAAAAGTTACAACATTAGGTTCTAAGAATATCGGTAACTAGACTATCATTGAATGTGATTAAAACCAACAACGGCTCAATATCATAGATAAAAACATGTCACTGGAAAAGAGCCTTTACAACAAAGGGTCATCACTCAAAGATAAGTCAAAGGACCATAACTAAAATGGAACATGTACTTCTTTGGTTTATACAGAGTTCATGTGAAATATGAGTCTAATCTATTCTATAGTTGAAGAGAAAATAAGTAGACAAGACAGTAAATGGACCAAAATCAATTTACAACATACACATCTGTGCTTGAAACTGATTCAATTTTTGAAGTTTGAATCAAATCCATGTTATAGTTTCTGAAAGTTTAGACTGAAGTCTAAAATTTGAAAAAAATAAAGGGTTATATTTCAGATAGGCAGACAGATTAACCAAACACCACCGAGAAAATTTCAAAGTGGTCAAATTGAGAGAAGTTATAGATGACAATTTCAAGTAGTTGAATTTTTAAAAATCTTTGTCTTTTTGAGTCGAAAACATTGTGTGTAATGAAACTAAAGGAGCTTGAGCATCTGATTCACTGCACAGATCTGAATTTACTTATCATTCCTGAGAAATTTGGTTTAAAACCATCCTGCAGTTTGCAAGAATAAGATTTAAAAATTTCACTATATACCATATATGGACCCCCCCCCAATAAATATGAACCACATTTTATGAGGGAATCTGACAAAGAGTCACCAAAGGATTATTTTGTGAAATTTTACTGGAAATTTACAATCTTTTCTAATCTGAGAAGACTGTAGGTTTTCACTGTTTACCATATATGGAAATTAGCCTTATCCATTAAAGCAAAGTTTACAGCCAATCAATTCTTTTTTTAGCAATCTAATAAGAGGTCACCAAAGGTTCACTCCAGTGAACTTAACTTTGGTAGAAATCCACTGATGGTTTCTGAGATATTTTTTTAAGCTTTCACCCTATATGGAAATTAGCCCCACCCATTAACCCATTCCAACTCAACAAAATTTTAGACTGGTCCAAATTGAAAGAAGCTGCAGACGATATTTTCAAGTTGGTGGAATTTAATTTTTCTTTGTCTTCTTGGATAGAAAACATTGTGGATAATGAAGAAATTGCTTGATACAAGCAATTTCTTCATTTTCCACAATGTTTTCCAAAGCTTTTTTCTTGAGGGGCGTAAAAAGGAGGGCTTGTGAGGGAATGGGTTAAAGCCAAAGTTTTCTGTACTATCACAATTCTTTGAAGGAATCTGACTAAGGGTAAGCCAATGATCATTTCTATAAAATTTGGTTGAAATCAATCCATTAATTTCTTAAAAGAAGATTTTTAAAGATTTCACCATATATGGAAATAAGCTACACCCATTAAAGTTAGGTATTAATGTTTTTTTTTTAATGTCACAGATTTTGATTCTTCTTATTCCCTCTCATTTACTCTCAAAATACAATATCATGAAACATAGTTTTGCTGAAATCAGAGGTAGTTTATCAGATAAACAAGGGTATTTCCCTAATAGCCTACATGGGCTGTTAATCTATTTTTAGATTAAGCAGAGACAGTGGCGAAGAATATTGTGTCATTGAAACTGTTGGATTCCCGTATCTTGTTTGAATTTGCTCAAAACATACATCATGAATACGTCATTGAAGTTATGTTTGCTAGCCAATCATCAATTCTGTAAAGATCAGTCCATCATTAAGCCTATCAGATTACTGCATAGACAATATCTGACTCAGGTTAAAGTATTAAGCATCCGTTTTACCATATTCTTAAGCCATCGGCAAATTTTCCTTATCAAGGTTTCAGAAACATCAATACCTCCCTTCATGGCATGTTTTTCATCCGATCAAATTCTTTGAAGGAATCAGATTAAGGGTCATCCAGTGATCATTCCAGTAAAATATAGTTAAAATCCATCCGTTAATTTCTGAGGAGTAGAATCATATATGTTTCACCATATATGGAAATTAGCTCTGCCCATTAAAGCCATGTTTTTCATCTGCTCAAAATTCTTTGAAGGAATCTGATAAGGGGTCTCCCAAGGATCATTTCTGTGAAATTTGGTTGAATTCTGTGCAGTGCTTTCTGAGGAGAAAATTTTTAAAGTAAAAGTTTACTAACAGACACACTGATGCACAGACAGACAGACACAACACCATGTCAAAAGTTTGATGGTTTTCAGCCAGTGGAGCTAAAAATAGCTTGCAAAAGCAACTTCTTCATTTTCCACAATAGTTTCCAATGTCTTTTCCATGAGGGGGCATCAAAAAGCTTGATTGTTTGGGGATGGGTTAATGGACTGAAGGACACCAATAAAACAATATGCTAATTTGCCCATTATTTATTGATGTAGAGCAGTGAAAAAAAAATCCATGCATGTATCTGCTTTATCCTTTCCTACACAGTAATTTTTTGTGGAGACCAAAAACAGTTTCTGATATTGAATTTTACTTTTTCTTGCATTTTTTTTTTTTCACACCAAATTGCATGTACGATAAATTTGTTCTAAAAACTAACTCTGAATTGCATACTGCAAGACTGATTTTAGTGTCAAACAAGAGCCGCCGGAGACGAATAATGCTCCCAGAATAAGGCTTTTTTCACAAAACTGTGTGCCATTATTGAAAAAAAAATTCTTATTGAATGCAACTATCGATTGAGAGATCAGTTCACAAGAAATTTGGAAGTTTGACAAACATTGAAGGAATCTGTTTGGCTTCACAGGCCTTATTTTAGTAAAATTCAATATCATTATATAGTAAAGGGTCAATGAAAAATGTCTCCATACAAAAAATGAAGACTCTAACTTGAGAAGTCTTGCAGAAACAATAGACTGATTCATTTTAGAGTAGGAAATATACAAAATGTAAAGCTATGTGGCATTAAGCCCCCTTATAGCATGGTAAGGTTTATTGGGTCACAAATTGAAATAAACATTACCTAGGGCACTTGAAATAAACATTACCTAGGGCACTTAATAAACAACATATATGTAAAGTAACAAGAAATTTTGACAATTAACGACCTTGACAATTTGACCTTGACTAATGACCTTGAACTTAGTACCAACAGAAAGGTCATGTCATAAGCAATGCACATGTACAATATGAAGGCTATATCACTTACCAATGTATACTTATGGGCAATGTTAAAGTTAAGATTTTCAAATTTTGACCTTTAGAAATGATCTTGACCTTGACAGATGACCTTGAACCTAATACCAACAGAAAGGTCACGTCATAAGCAATGCCCCTATGAAATATGAAGGCTATATCACTTACCATTGTATACTAATGGGCGATGTCAAAGTTAAAATTTTCGTAATTATGACCTTGACAAATGATCTTGACTTTGACAGATGACCTAGAACCTCATACCAACAGAAAGGTTTTGTCATAAGCAATGCACATGTAAAATATATAGGCTATATCACTTACAATTGTAAATTGTAAAGTTTTTTCTTTTAAATTTTGACCTTGAGAAATGACCTTGACCTCAACAGATGACCTTGAACTTAATACCAACAGAAACGTCTTGTCATAAGCAATGCACATGTGAAATAAGAAGGCTATATCACTCTTCATTGTAAACTTATAGACAAAGTTAAAGTTAAGATTTTGAAATTCTGACCTTGACACATAAACTTGACACATGACCTTGAACTTAGTAACAACAAAAAGGATTTGTCTCAAGCAATGCACATGTGATACATGAAGACCATATCTGTAACCAATCAAAAGTTATGGCCAATATAAGTTTTTGCAGGACAAAAAGAGAGCTTACGTAAAGCTAAAAAGATTAAGGCCCCTTTTCCCAAGACACATTTTTTTAAACGTTAATTTACGATAGTTTAAGGTCAAGAAGATCTGATCTGCTACTCAAATATGAAATCACATAAAATTCTGACAAAAAGAATAGGAGAAATTGGCAAAAAACTAATTTTTACATTAAGGCCCCTTTTTCCATGACGCAGCCTTAAATTGAGAAAATTCAAAAAAGGTCTCTTAGAAATTTCCTAGGAAGATTATATTGAAGTTTCATCCAATTAGGCCCAGGGGTTCCTGAGATGTAATATCCGAAGGACATATAGACGGACAGACACATGCACAAGCCGGCTACTATTTGCTTCCCCGAACAATTTTTCTGGGAGCATAAAACAAAATGTTGAAATATATAAAACAGTTTGTTTCCTTCCAAAATGAGAAGTCGCACTGTTTTACCCATGAGCAGTACACAAATCTTAGAACAAAAGCGCATTTCAAAGTGATAAAAAGTGAAAAAATATTGCAAAATGAGGTAAAAAAATGTCATGAGAGCCATGGCTATTACCCTGTCTTCTATTGTCTTTTTTCTTTAGTGCATTAAAAATGCAGGATAGTGTGTTGATGGGTCAACAAAAGGGGGATATAATTGATAAATTAAGTAGATCAGTCTTATCTAATCAAAATATGTCATAGCATAGTTTTGATAACCTCTATAAGTGTTAGATTAAACTAGAGTTGCTGCAAAGATGATCAGCAATTTGTCACTCAAGTAGTGCAGTTAACTGCACCTTACCAAAAACTGATTAACCCATTACAACTCAATCCCTCCTTTTTACGCCCCTCAAGAAAAAAGCCTTTGAAAACATTGTGGAAAATGAAGAAATTGCTTGTATCAAGCAATTTCTTCATTATCCAAATTGTTTTGTACCCAAAATGATGAAAAAATTCAAAATTCTATCAACTTGAAATTGTCGTCTGCAGCTTCTTTCAATTTAGACCAGTCTAAAATTCCACTGTGTGGGAATGGGTTAAGCACCTCTTTAGGACATGGGCAACATTTGTAAAAAGATTCAAAGTCCTTGGTCAACTGACTTTTGAGCTAGAGAAAGGAAATGGTTTTCAATCAAAGCTCAATTTTGACCTTGAACTGGACCTAAATTAATCCCTTGGCACTTTCTTGGATCATTTTGCAACAACTGTTTTAAAACTCATGGTTGTAGGTCAATTGGGTCTTGAGTTAGAGCCCAGAAACAAAAGGGGGGCAGATAGATGAAGGGACATACAGACAGGGTGGAACCAATACATCCCCACTACTTTGTTGGTTGAGGGTATAAAAAGAAACTAGAAATGTGTCACATTCATAGACGCCCCCCTTATATATGCTTGTCACATGACCTTCAGTTGCAGCCTTGGAAATAGGGATTATCAAACAGAAAATATACTCATGACAATAGTAATCTTCAATGGGAACAACTACGCCAAATTATTTTGAAATCCATTGATTAAAGTGAAGATATGCTCTAGACAAGGAAAGGTCCCATCCATACTAACACATTCATCACACACACCCTCATCACACACACACTGTTACACACACTCACACATAGACAGAGGTAACTCTGTATGCCCGTTGCCACTACATGGCTGGGGGCATTAAAACCCTTTCCCGTTCAAATACAGGATTTTATATTCCTGTGATTTTATACTTGAGAAAACATTGTGGAAAAAGAAGAAATTGCTTGTAACAAGCAATTTCTCCATTTTCCACAATATTTGTTAACACATAGAATGAGTTCATTTCAAATAGCATCCAGTTGTCATTGTCGTCTGCAACCTCTTTCAATTTGGACCAGTCTAAAATTTCCAAAAACAGGAAAGGGTTAAAAAAAACGTTTATTGAGCTATTCATCACAATATGTTTCTAGGACCTTTTTCCTTCACTTCTTAGTTCTCTCTCTCTTTCTTTTAATGTAAAAAGTTTCAGCATATGCCAAAAGTGCAAAGGGAAACAACTCTACCTACCTTCATGCTGACTAAAAATCCTCCTGCCACCGCTAAGCCATGAGTAAAATTGTCTATCACATTTGCTGCTAAATTAAGATATCCACTAACCTATAGAAAATGTACAAATAAGATACTACGGTCAATGTCTTCATAACTTAATGTTAATCAAATATCACAGAAAGGTCAATGAGTTATTTTGGTATAAAGTAAGTCATGCATATACTTATCCCATTACCAGATGGCAAATTTTAGACTGGTCCATATTCAAAGGAGTTAAAAAGTACACTTCTTTGTTTATGCATTTTACAATTGTGCATATTCATTACACATATTTGTAACCTTGACCCATCTATTCCACAAAAACTATATGTAAATTATAAATTACCATGCATAATAGAAATGACTCGCTTATCTGAGATTTGCTATTTACTGATGAAAAGTAAAGGTGCTACTTCTCAACAAACAAGCAAACTTGAGGTGTATTTCTGTAAGACTTGTGTCATTACAAAATTGAGGTGTATTTCTGTTAAAATGTGTCGATACTCCCACAGCTGTATAGTTTTCATGGAATAGATTGGCCAAGGTTACAAATGATTACATGAGTAATGAATATGCACAACTGTAAAATGTGTAAACAAAGAAGTGTACTTTTTAGGGCGTTTAAACATACAGGGGTGGGATCTGAGGAATTCTGAGTTGAATCGCTTGTCTATATATAGTATTTCTAAAAGGTCTGGTTTGACTCTTGGGTTACTTTAGATGATATCTAGCATACGTAACTGCTCACTGTGGAGAACAAAGTGATTCTGCAGACAAAATTTTAAAGCTCTATGCCTTTTACTTTTGGTCAGGGATGAGAAGATTTGTAATGATTTCCTCCTTTATCCTTGTGTGATATCCTGGATCCTACTAAATAGGCATTATGTTGATCCAAGTGTTTTTTTTTCATTGAAAATCAATTTCAGTACCTGTAAATTGATTTGGAAAATTAAAAAGCAATACAGTGCTGTATTCTTAATAAAAAAATGACAGAAAACTAGCCTATCAAAATAAAATTACAAGAGGGCTGTTGGCCCTGGGGCGCTCACCTGAGATAAAGGCTCTTTTTCTTTCAACAGTCTAATTTCATGTTAGGGTTAGGATTATGAAACAAGTGGGCCACAATTACATATAAAGACTATGAACCTGGGGATCAAAAAGTCTAAATTACAAATTCCAAGACTTAAGTGCTGATTTGAAAGAAGGAAAAAACTTTTTCCATGGGTTATAATTTCAGAAATAAGAAAGAAGTCTGTGAACTGATGCTTCATGCCTATACCCCCCCCCTTTCTGGGTCCGCCCCTGGAGACCCGAGGATCATGACTTTAGCTATTTTGTAAGAGATCAATATACTGATGCTTCATTTCATAAAATCATAAAATTTCACTTTTGTTGCCATGGCAACCAGAGTTTTAAACGGATTAAAGCTTCATGCAAAATATCAAGGCTCTACACCTTCTGGATCAGGAGGAGAAGATTCTTAAAGATTATTTTGAAATTTCACTTTTGTTGCCATGGCAACCAGAGTTTTTAAAGGATTTCAATTCTTTTAGCTATTTTTGAAAGGTAACACCTAAGCAACATTTCTGCTAAATTTGGTTCAAATTGGCCCAGTGGTTGGGGAGGAGATGTCATTTAAAAAATCGTTCTTTATTTCTATATAAGCCCTACCCTCCTGGGGCTCCGCCCCTGGGGACCCGAGGATCATGATTTTAGCTATTTTGAAAGAGGTCAATATACTTATGCTTCATGCAAAATATCAAGGTTCTACACCTTCTGGGTCAGGAGGTGAAGATTTTTAAAGATTATTTTAAAATTTTCACTTTTGTTGCCATGGCAACCAGAGTTTTTAACGGATTTCAATTCTTTTAGCTATTTTTGAAGGTGACCACCTTAGGAACATTTCTGCCAAATTTGGTTCAAATTGGCCTAGTGGTTTGGGAGGAGATGTTGTTTAAAGAAATTGTTGAAGGATGACGCACGACACATGACTAACGACGCACGACGGCCGGACGCCGGACAAAAGGGGATCACAATAGCTCACTTGAGCACTCCGGCTCAGGTGAGCTAATTATTGAGATTAATTCATCAATGATTCAAGCAGTAGGTAACTATTTTATTATATTCCCCACAACTTAAAATAACATAGAAAATAGAGCGTCTATATATAATAATCATCAGATGCTAAAACCGTATTTAGAGCTCTCACTTTTCATCTGCAGACAATCATTAATTGACAGTTCAAGTCATAAAATGCACTGCCAATCATGATCAGCCGACTTTAATGAGAAATTAGCAAACGATATTTCATGAAGTTAGGCCCTGAGATAGTTTACATGCTCTTACACGGCTCTTGACTTTCTCTACTGTTACATCATGGTCGCTTATCCCACGATTTTCATTTGTTTTGCCTTTCATTAAGTCTATGACATGTCTCGGGGATAAAACCTGTAGCATCAATATATGAAATGCATAAGATCCGTATGTAACAGCATGTTGACAATTCTGATCACAAGACAGTTTAACAAGTCCCCTAAATTTTGTATGAAAGCTTTGTGGTAGCCAATGCAATTTTCCTAAATTTGGTTCATATTAAATTTTTGTTTGGACCATTTTCCATTAGATCATAGAGTGAAAAATGAAATTATCTTTTCCATACCGAATCTTGGGAAATTTACCGCAATTTCAACTTTTTTTTGTAGAGTACCATTAGGAGATTCATGGCAACCAGAGTTTTTAACGGATTTCAATTCTTTTAGCTATTTTGAAGGGGACCACCTAGGGAATATTTCTGCCAAATTTGGTTCAAATTGGCCCAGTGGTTTAGGAGGAGATGTCGTTTAAAGAAATTGTTGACGGACGACGCACGACTGACGCCGGCCGGACGCCGGACAAAAGACGATCACAATAGCTCACTTGAGCACTACGTGCTCAGGTGAGCTAAAAAAGCTTCAACAAAGGATTGTTTCAGTGAAGTTTGGTTGAAATCTTATGGTTAGCTTAGGAGGAGAATAACTTTTTTGCAATTGTGGACAAACAAAGAGATGGACAGACAACAGACTGATTACAATTAAAATAGATCACCTTCAGCACTTTGTGCTCAGATGAGATGAATCGGTTCAGGATTTGATTGACCTCAAGTCAATATTTGGTAACCAGTGAGAATGGACTTGTTAGCACTAGTATTGAGTAATGGGAATTCTTGAAATCTCCAATAAATTCCGGAATCTTGTTGTCTTGTTGTTTGGCAATGGATTAATTAATAGACAGCTAGCCACACCCATTGATCTCCTACACAGTAGATTGACTGAAGTTTACAAAAACATCATAAAATTTCAAAATATATGGTCATGGTCATATAAAAAAGAAGAGGGCCAGTGGCCCTTAGGCTCTGGCCCTTGGGCTCACCTGGGATAAGGCTCTTTTCTTCAAGGCCAATTCTGACTGGGTCAAGAGAAGACCTCCTTTAAAATAAAACTAAAACCAACTAATGTTGCCATGCCAACCAATGTGTTCAACAGATTTCAAATCTTTTAGTAATTATATAAAGGGGGCAATCTACGGTAAATTCCTGCCAAAATTGGTTAATACTGGATTCGAAAGAGTTGCCTTCTTTATTTATATTTAAGCCCAATCACCGTGTGGCTCTATAAATTTTAGCAATTTTGAAAGAGGTCAATGTACTGGTGCTTCATGTATAATGCAAGATTCTTCAACTTCTAGGTCAGAAGGAGATGTTTTTTTATTTCCTTTTTTTATTTTACTCTTTTTGTCATAGCTATCTGAGTTTTCATCTGATCTAAATTCTTTGGCTGAAATTGGCCCAGTGGTTTGGGAGGAGATGTCGTTTAAAAATCCTTCTTTATTTCTATATAAGCCCACCCACACTGGGGTTCTGCCCCTGGGGACCCATGGGTGATGAAATTAGCAATTCTGAAAAAGGTCAATGAACTGATGCTTCATGCAAAAAATCAAGAATCTAAGCCAACTGGATGAGTGGATGATGTAATTCTTAAGGATTTTTTTTAAATTTTCAGTGATGCTACCATGTTAAATAGACTTTTCAATGGATTTAAAATCTTTCAGTAATTTCTAAAGGGCACCAACTAAGGTACATTTCTGCCAAATTATTTGAAAAAGGCCTAGTGATTTGGGAGGGAACTTCATTTTAAAAATCATTCTTTATTTATATATAAGCCAAACCCCCCATTCAGGCTCCGCTCCTTGGAGCTCAGTGGACGTAGCCAACAATCTGTAAATTGTTGTTAGGGTCAAATGAAAGACAAAGTTGGTAAAAGCAAGAAAATATTGTAAGTGCACTTTTATCTATAGTTTTTCTCTAGCCACCTCAAAGTTGAAATGAAACACCTACCTTTATATTGCTCTGTGAATTATGTACATAAGAACTATCACTATTACTGCAAGTAATTTTAACACCATTATTGTTGTTCTTTGTTTTGTGTTTAGATTTGGGCCTTTTATTTCCTTTTTTTGTCCGATGCTTAATACCATTTATACTATCTGCAGAATGATATATCTTTTTTGTCAAATCATCATTACTGTCATCTTCTAGCTGCAATGAAACAAAACAATATTAGTGTAAATATATCATATATTACTTATCAATATAAGTATTTATTGTGGTTTTTTTTAAGAGCTTTCAGATGTGAATGTGCTTTCAATTGTTAACCCATTCCCATATTTAAACATTTAGGACTGGTCTGAGTTCAAAGAAATTGCAGACAACAATTTCTAGTTGATGAAATTTTAAACATCTTTGTCTTTTGCAGTAGAAAACACTGCAGATAATGAAGAAATTGATTGTGACTAGCAATTTCTTCATTTTCCACAATGTTCTCTGTTTTTCTTGAGGGGCATCCAAAAAGCGTCATAGTGTGGAAATGGGCTAAGCCTTGCTAACTGTTACTTCGAGTCAATAGTTTTGTAACGTGTTTGGTGTTAAGCGCCTTCATACAGGGTTTTGGTTTAACCCTTTCCTGCAGTCCCTGGTTTTTCATCCAATTTCTTATTTTATCACACTATTTTCAACAACATAAGATGGCTTTTGTTTCTAACTGCACTCACTTTTTGTTGTAGTCTGCGATATCTTTTCAATTTGACCAGTCTAAAATTTTGAAAAAAGGGAAAGGGTTAAACTAGAATTGTTAAACAAATCAGTTTGTTAAATGGGTCAGCCAGAAAATTTAAGCTGCAACCTTGAGGTTCTAAGTCATGTGATCTACCAATTAAACTAATCAGGCTGATAATTTAACTCAGATAGTGAATAAAAGATATTTTATGGAACATTAATTTGTTTCCGATCAATTACTTATTAACCTATCTTTTACTTTTACTTTACAACAAAATTTTAGACAAGTCCAAATTGAAATAAGTTACAGATGACATTTCAAATTGTGCTAAAATTTGATATAAGAACAAAATAGGGTAGAAAACAATGTTACAAATTTCTTATTATAAGCAATTTCTCCTTTTCCAATAACTTTTTTCTAGATGCATATTGCTAGGGGGTGTCAAAAAGCATCATTTCATGGTAACGGGTTACAAAAACTTGAGGTAAATGAAAATTGCAAAGAATTTTTGTGGATGTTTTAAGCAGAACTGTAAAATTGTATGCATTTGTGTCCATTTAATTGTAATCTTCTCCTTGTAATTAATGCAATACATAGTTCACACAATGATAAGCTATGCAAGGCTACATCTTTGTCTTAAAGGTAGGTATCGATGTTTTATCACAGATTCTAATGATTCTTATTTCTTCTCATATGCTATTTGAATACAATATTCTGAAAAGTAGTTTTGTGAAATCAGAGGTAGCTTATTAGAACAAGAGGACCATGATGGTCCTAGATCGCTCACCTGAACTGTCTGCTGTTAAAAAAATGCAATTAGAGACAAATTACCATAACCAGTTTCATGAAGATAGAGTCAAAACTGTGACTTTTTTATATTGTAAACAAAGAACTTGTCATTATGGCCCCTTTTCCTGTGATATCCTATAGAACCTTCCCATAATCTATAAGGTTCATCTTTATGACCTATAAAGTATCCTGACCAAGTAACATGACAATTGAGCCAAAATGATGACCTCTAGAGCATTAACAAAGAAACTGTCATTAAGGCCCCTTTTCCTGTGTTTTCCAAAAGTACCTCCCTATTATCAAAAGGGTTCATCCTAGTGACTAAACAATTAATCTGGCCAATTTTCATGAAAATTGAGCCAAAATTGTGGCCTCTAAGAGTGTAAACGAAGAAATTGTCATTAAGGCCCCTTTTCCTATGTTTTCCAAAAGAACCTTCCCATAATAAATAGGCTTCATCCTCATGCCCTAATAATTAATCTGGCCTAGATTCATGAAGATTGAGCCTAAATTGTGGCCTCTAGACTTTAAACAAAGAAGTTGTCATTAAGGCCCCTTTTCCTGTGTTTTCTGATGGAAACAATCCAAAATCAATAGGATTAATCCTTATGACCTAACAATTATTCTGACAAAGTTTCATGAAGATTGAGCCAAAATTGTGGCCTCTTTAGTGTAAACAAAGAAATTGTCATGAAGGCCCCTTTTCCTATGTTTTCCAAAAGAACCTTCCCATAATAAATAGGCTTCATCCTCATGCCCTAATAATTAATCTGGCCTAGATTCATGAAGATTGAGCCTAAATTGTGGCCTCTAGACTTTAAACAAAGAAGTTGTCATTAAGGCCCCTTTTCCTGTGTTTTCTGATGGAAACAATCCAAAATCAATAGGATTAATCCTTATGACCTAACAATTATTTTGACAAAGTTTCATGAAGATTGAGCCAAAATTGTGGCCTCTTTAGTGTAAACAAAGAAATTGTCATGAAGGCCCCTTTTCCTATGTTTTCCAAAAGAACCTTCCCATAATAAATAGGCTTCATCCTCATGCCCTAATAATTAATCTGGCCTAGATTCATGAAGATTGAGCCTAAATTGTGGCCTCTAGACTTTAAACAAAGAAGTTGTCATTAAGGCCCCTTTTCCTGTATTTTCTGATAGAACCATTCCATAATTGATAGGATTAATCGTTATGACCTAACAATTATTCTGACAAAGTTTCATGAAGATTGAGCCAAAATTGTGGCTTCTAGAGTGTAAACAAAGAAATTGTCATTAAGGCCCTTTTTCCTGTGTTTTCAAAAAGAATCCTCCCATAAGCAATAGGGTTCATCCTCATGACCTAACAATTATTCAGACCAAGTTTCATGAAGATTGGGTCAAAACTGTGGCCTCTAGAGTGTAAACACTTCAATTGTTGACGCCGCATGATGGCAACAGACATTCAAAGATCACAAAGGCTCACCATGAGCATGTTGTGCTCAGGTGAGCTAAAAAAGCTGGGTATTTCCATTATAGCCTACGTAGGCTATTAATTTATTTTTTAGATTAACCCGAGACACTTGCAAACCATAGAGAGCCATTCACGTGGTGCAAATAACCATTGGATCTTGCATTTAGTTTGAATAACATCAAACCAACGTCATCGTAAGTCATCAGGAGTTATGTTTGCTAGTCAATCTTTAATTCTGTAAAGATCAGTCCAAAACTGACGTAAGCGTTATTTCGAATATAGACACTTACCGTAGTTTAGTGCTTACCATTTGATGTGACAAGATTTAGGATGTTGGGCGTTTCGCTATTAAATTTGTTATCTTCTGTTGACTTTGGGTTATATGCAAATGAGATCATGCTATGTTGACAATCGAATACTGTGATATCTATAAATATCCTGGAATTCCGCTGAACCTTTCCCATATAACCACAAAAAGCCACTTTTAACCTATAACATTATCGCCAAGATAATATCTGACTTAAATTTAAGTATAAGATATTCGTTTGAGCTTACATTTCCACATTTGGCATTTATCTTGTGTAGGTTTAAGAAACACCGATACCTCCCTTTAAGTTATCTCAAGTCAAGAGTGTGGGATTCCCATACCTGACTTGTCCCACACAGGCTTTTCTACCTGAAGACAAGTACATTTTTCTAATTAAGCCACTTGTCTCAAAGATTACTCATCATATACATGTATTTGAAAATTATCACAATGTTTATATGAAAGGGTAGAAAATATTGTGGCTACAGAAGAAAATGCTGGGTGCCAGCATTGTTTTTATTAGAAAGAATATTTTATCAAAATCTATCTTTCCACTATTTAGCTGACATGTTCTTTTTAATTCTTGATAAGTAGAAAATCATGTCTAATTTGTCAGGGGACAAGAGGAGAAGGTCTGTATTTTCACATCTCTGCTTAACTTACATAGCATAACAATTTATTGCAATAAGACAATTAGAAAAGATACAAATGACCAAATATACAATCAATTTCACATTATATAGAAAGTTGCTAATGTGAAATAAGTATTGATTTTTTTTCAATAGGGTTTATAGCTATGTGAACTTTTAAAAGTATTTCAGTCATACTACGGTGGCCATGGATTCCTGGCATTTCTCATATTAGTACTATCACTACATCCTTTCCGAGCCTCCAGTTGCTCATCCCACTTCGATTTACTATTATCCACCTATTTGTGGGAGACAAAATGTTGGAAAGGATATTTTCCCCAACTGGTTATTGATCTCTGGACCTCATGATTGAGAGTCTGCACTGCACTATGGGCATGGTTTACATTAACCCATTCCAACACAAGAAAATTTTAGACTGGTCCAAATTGAAAGAAGCTGCAGACGACAATTTCAAGTTGATGGAATTTCAATTTTTTTCATCTTTTGGGATAGAAAACATTGTGGATAATGAAGAAATTGCTTGTTACAAGCAATTTCTTCATTGTCCACAATGTTTTCCAAAGCTTTTTTCTCGTGGGGCGTAAAAAGGAGGGCTTGAATTGGAATGGGTTAATTGAGGTCTAGATAACTATTAAGGCAATACACTCAAATATTTTTTGTGTGTGTGCTAAATAAAGTAGTAATTAGGGGACCTCATTTGAACTGTCTCAGTTGGATTATCTAATGAGTAATCAAGATGTGGGGGTTTAATCCAGTCCCCTAAAACAAAATTTTAGACTGGTCCAAATTGAAAGGAGTTGCAGGCAATAATTTTAAGTTTAAGAAATGATAATTTTTTTCAACTTTCTGCGTAGAAAATATTGTGTAAAATGAAGAAATTGCTTGTCACATGCAATTTCTTCATTTTACACAATGTTTTCCCAATTTCTTTTCTTGAGGGGCATCAAAAGACATCTAATTTTTTATGACTGACAACATGATCAATTGACATGGATATAGATTGTGGGTGAAATTTGAATTCAATTTTTCCTGCTTAACCCATTCACCCACAATCTATATCCATGTCAATTGATCATGTTGTCAGTCATAAAATTAGCCACCAATGAAATGATTCATTTAGACCAGAAGTGAATTTTGAACTGTCATTGGCAGTCATTTTTGTTAAGCTATTTTGTTGATTTGACGACTTAAATTTCCTAACTACAGCTTATTCATGCTGTAGTTACAATTTTTAGGTTGCCAACCAACCATTCTACTTTTTTGTTACATGCTGTTGGCCATAGATTTTACAAAATAACACTGTTAAATATCAAAGCAGAACTTTCTGCCAGAGTCAATGGGTGGGGCCAATGGAGAAAAAGGGCCAAGCCAGTGATTGATCAATTGCTGTAAACTTTTGTTAATTATCATAATATGTATTAGATCTAGAAGGCCAACATCCACTGTTGGCCAACCTTAGCATTCTATCATTTTCCAACAATAAAACGCTCTCAATTTCAGAAAGGAATTTTCATAAAGTAATCTGTGAAGTCATCAGGTTTTACTCTTAAAAGTTCTTCAAATATAAAGGCTTTTGTTTTTCCAAATTATATTGAATTAACCAATCATTTTGATATCTTCAATTACATGTCTTGAAAAAAAAAAAAAAGAAATGACAAGTATAAACCTAGTATAGATGCTTTCGATGTTTTTGCACTAACCAAGTGAATTGAAGTATTGCTAGTCACACCTATTAACCCTTTCCAGCTTTTGGAAATTATTGACTTGTCCAAATTCAAAGAGGTTGGAGACGACAATGAAAATGGAATGATATATGATATTAACCCATTACAACTCAATCCCTCCTTTTTACGCCCCTCAAGAAAAAAGCTTTTGAAAACATTGGGGAAAATGAAGAAATTGCTTGTATCAAGCAATTTCTTCATTATCCACAATGTTTTCTACCCAAAATGACGAAAAAATTCAATATTCCATCAACTTGAAATTGTCATCTGCATATTCTTTCAATTTGGACTAGTCTAAAATTTTCTTGTGCGGTAATGGGTTAAACAATCATATGTGGTAGAAAATATTGTGGGAAAAGAAGAAATTGCTTGCTACAACCAATTTCTACTTTTTCCACATTGATTTCTCAAGTATAAAATCTCAGGAACATAAAACATAGGTTTGACCAGGAATGGGTTAACCTCAAACATGGCCATTTGTCTCGGATATCAAACAACCTCAGTTTGCAAATATATATTACCGCAGTATGTAACAACGGTGGATGGTAGAAACATTGGTAATATGACAAGACCCATTACCCAACACTAAATTTTGGACCAGTCTAAATTGAAATAAGTTGCAGATGACACTTCAAAGTGAAAATAGGTTGAAAAATATCTGTCATATGGGCTAGAAAGCATTGTGAAAAAGGGGAAATTGCTTGATATAAGCAATATAAACTTTCTCACATTGTTCTTCAAAACTTTTATTTATTTAGAGTGTAAAACTATGAGATAATGGATTTAATAAGCTCTAGTTATAATTATAATTTGCGTAACGAAGAAAATGTTTTACCTTAATGTCAGAGGACAACATTACTCATCAAGTCTAAATGGATGATTCAATATTTCAAGTTACTTTTGCTTGACAGTTGTGATACTTAAATTATACTTACATGGTCATGTTCGTTTTCCTTTGCAAAAGCTTTTTCTATAATCAGGAAAGACAGCAGACCAGCAATTACCCACAATCCAATCTTTATTTGTCCACCATGATTGTGGTTCTCTGTAATTACAAAAGAACAAATAGTTTATATATGAATTAACTTCCTTGCACTTTACCCGATACCAGACAACAATGTTTTTAGACTGGTCCAAATTAAACAAAGTTGCAGAGGACAATTTATAGTAGATGAAATTTGAAATATCTTTGTCTTTTTCGGAAAAGAAAACACTGCAGATGATAAAGAAATATATAAGGAAGAATGCTGAAATACTTATTTGAAAGCATGATACTTGCAATTATTAGATAACACAAAATCAATTAAAATAAGTAAAATGTATTGAAGGTTTGCCTTTACAACCTGATTCAAGCAGTAGTTACAATGTTATTGCATCAAACAGACAAAACATGAACCCATCACCCATTCCCACACAATGATGCTTTTGGACGCCCCCAAGAAAAAAGCTTTGGATAACATTGTGGAAAATTCTTGTCATAAGCAAATTCTTCATTATCCATAATATTTTCTTCCCCAAAAGACAAAGTTTTTTAAGATTTTGTGAACTGAAATTGTCATCTGCAACATCTTTCAAATTGGCCGAGTCTTTAAACAAGAGGGCCAGAATGGCCCTAAAATCGCTCACCTGACTAATGTAAGATGATTCAAAATTGAAATTGGCCCAATGGTTACTGAGGAGAAGATGTTTAAAGATTTCAAAGTCAAAAACTGCCCTACCCTTCCAAGCCCTTATTTGGTCATCAATCAAAATTCAAGAACAACTTTTGAAAAGGGTCACTCAATGAAATTCATACCAAATTTGGTTGAAATTGGCCCAATAGTTACTGAGGAGAAGATGTTTAAAGATTTCTAAGTCAAAAACTGCCACGCCCATATTTGGCCGTGAAACCAAATTCTGCAAACAACTTTTGAAAAGGGTCACCCAAAGAACATTCATGCCAAGTTTGGTTGAAATTGATCCAATGCTTACTGAGGAGAAGATGTTTAAAGATTTCAAAGTCAAAAAAGTGCCTGACCCTGCCACGCCCATATTTGGGCATAAATCAAAATTCCAAGAACAACTTTTGAAAAGGGTTACCAAGGAACATTCATGCAAAGTTTGGTTGAAATTGACCCAACTGTTACTGAGGATAAGATGTTTAAAGATTTTAAAGTTAAAAAAACTGCCACGCCCATATTTGGGCATAAATCATAATTCTGCAAACAACTTTTGAAAAGGGTCGCCCAAGGAACATTCATACCAAATTTGGTTGTAATTGGCCCAATAGTTACTGAGGAGAAGATGTTTAAAGATTTCAAAGTCAAAAACTGCCACGCCCATATTTGGGCGTGAAACGAAATTCTGCCGAACAACTTTTGAAAAGGGTCACCCAAGGAACATTCATACCAAGTTTGGTTGAAATTGGCCCAATGGTTCCTGAGGTGTAGATGTTTAAAGATTTCAAAGTCAAAAACTGCCACGCCCGGCCACGCCCATATTTGGGCATAAATCAAAATTCCATGAACAACTTTTAAAAAGGGTCATCCAAGGAACATTTATGCCAAGTTTGGATGAAATTGGCCCAATGGTTACTGAGGAGAAGATGTTTAAAGATTTCTAAGTCAAAAACTGCCACGCCCTGCCACGCCCATATTTGGGCATAAATCAAAATTCCATGAACAACTTTTGAAAAGGGTCACCCAAGGAACATTCATGCCAAGTTTGGTTGAAATTGGCCCAATGGTTACTGAGGAGAAGATGTTTAAAGATTTATAAGTCAAAAACTGCCATGCCCTGCCACGCCCATATTTGGGCGTAAATCAAAATTCAACGAACAACTTTTGAAAAGGGTCACCTAAGGAACATTCATACCAAATTTGGTTGAAATTGGCCCAATGGTTACTGAGGAGAAGATGTTTAACCCATTCCAACACAGCAAAATTTTAGACTGGTCCAAATTGAAAGAAGCTGCAGACGACAATTTCAAGTTGATGGAATTTTGAATTTTTTTGTTTTTTTGGATAGAAAACATTGTGGATAATGAAGAAATTGCTTGATACAAGCAATTTCTTCATTTTCCACAATGTTTTACAAAGCTTTTTTCTTGAGGGGCATAAAAAGGAGGGATTGAGTTGGAATGAGTTAAAGATTCCTAAGTCAAAAACTACCACGCCCTGCCACGCCCATATTTGGGCATAAATCAAAATTCCACGAACAACTTTTGAAAAGGGTGACCCAAGGAACATTCATACCAAATTTGGTTGAAATTGGCCCAATGGTTACTGAGGAGAAGATTTTTAAAGATTTCTAAGTTAAAAACTGCCACGCCCTGCCACGCCCATATTTGGGGGTCAATCAAAAATCCGCGAACAACTTTTGAGAAGGGTCACCCAAGAAACATTCCTACCAAGTTTGGTTGAATTCCGCCCAGTGGTTACTGAGGAGAAGATGTTTAAAGAATTGTTGACGACTTCTGACGCACGACGCACGACGGACAAAAGGTGATACCAAAAGCTCACCTTGAGCACGTTGTGCTCAGGTGAGCTAAAAACCTGGTGTGGTAATAGGTTAAAAAGAAGATATATTGAAATATGAGACATAATTAGAAATACATAACATATTTAAGAATGTAAAGGGTGACATATAAATCTATATAACATGCATGTACAGAATGTGCAGTCTAATAAGGATCTATATCCATGGATAATCAAATGATATCTAAGAGCCGAACAACTAGATAATAAATATACTAGAATTCCTTTATTGAAAAAGTATCTCTCTCGAAAAAAAATCATGACCATGAACCATGGCCGTGTGTTTTAGACATGTAATTCTAGAAATTCCTGAATAGTAAAATCTTTCATGCGAGTGCTAAAATACCCTAGTAACAAAATGTGTATTAGAACATCATAACTAAGTTTCTTGAGCCTGACTTTCATTTTAACCTTGAACATGGACATACGACCCTCAATAAATAAGGTTTAACAAAAATAACATTTGTACTAGATATAAGCATTGTTGCTTAAATACTTTGAGTTAAAGGAAAACATGGAGTTTCAAGTTTAAGTTTTCAGTTTTGTTATAAGTATATGGATTAATAAATTGGACTTGATTTTGGATATATGAGACACCATAGATAGATAATGACACAAATTACCTACAAAACAAATATCAAGACTGTAACTGAAATAGTTAGAAAGTAACAGGAAAGCAAGTTTACCATGACACAACATTCACGCTTCATTGTTGCATTTTCAAAACAAATGACCCGTAAAAATTTTACCTGTGCGTCATAAATGACGCAAGTTTAAAAGCTAATTCTTTGTGAATAGAATCGTTGGTAAAGGCCAAAATGTTGAAATAAATCCTGTAGAAGTCTGAGTTACCACAATCAATCAAATTAGTGACTGTCCAACATTTATTTATAGCAATATCCTGTTCTATTTTTAGTTGACAAAATATGTAGACAGGTTATATTGATTTTTATCAAATTCAGACTTGTTTTCCGGTGATAAAACATATCGTTTACCCTATTACTAGAAAATGTAAAAATGTCGAGTCAAACAAAGATGTAGAAATTCCTCTCGTCTGCATCAGGCAGTCATAGCGATCAGACTACCAAAGAGAGCTCTGGTAGTGAGTCTGATGGTAAAACCTCGGGTCCGTCTTCAAAAAAGACACAGAGGTCTTTCAGTCAGAAATGGTTAAAAACCTTCAGTTGGCTTAAATTCGCCGATGGTGAAATGCTGTGTGACCTGTGTATTAAAACGAAACAAGAGGGCCGTTGGCCCTGGGGCACTCACCTGAGATGAAAGCTCTTTTTCTTTCAACAGTCTAATTTCATGTTAAGGTTAGGATTATGAAACAAGTGGGCCACAATTACATATAAAGACTATGAACCTGGGGATCCAAAAGTCTAAATTACAAATTCCAAGGCTTGAGTGCTGATTTGAAAGAAGAAAAAACTTTTTCCATGGGTTATAATTTCAGAAATAAGAAAGAAGTCTGTAAACTGATGCTTCATGCCTACAACCCCCCCCCCCCCTGGGGCTCCACCCCTGTGGACCCTAGGATCATGATTTTAGCTATTTTGTAAGAGATCAATATACTGATGCTTCATGCAAAATATCAAGGCTCTACGCCTTCTGGGTCAGCAGGAGAAGATTTTTAAAGATTATTTTGAAATTTCACTTTTGTTGCCATGGCAACCAGAGTTTTTAACAGATTTCAATTCTTTTAGCTGTTTTTGAAGGGGACCACCTAGGGAACATTTCTGCCTAACTTGGTTCAAAGCGGCCCAGTGGTTTGAGAGGAGATGTCATCTAAAAAATCGTTCTTTATTTCTTTATAAATCCCCACCCCCCTGGGGCTCCGCCCCTGGGGACCCTAGGATCATGATTTTAGCTATTTTGAAAGAGGTCAATATACTGATGCTTCATGCAAAATATCAAGGCTCTACGCCTTCTGGGTCAGCAGGAGAAGATTTTTAAAGATTATTTTAAAATTTCCTTTTTGTTGCCATGGCAACCAGAGTTTTTAACAGATTTCAATTCTTTTAGCTATTTTTGAAGGGGACCACCTAGGGAACATTTCTGCCAAATTTGGTTCAAATTGGCCAAGTGGTTTAGGAGGAGATGTCTTTTAAAGAAATTGTTGACAGATGACGCACTACGCACGACGGATGATGGATGGACGCCGGACAAAAGGGGATCACAATAGCTCACTTGAGCACTACGTGCTCAGGTGAGCTAAAAAAACTAATCCTTTCACTACAGGCTGTACTAACTTTTGTCTTTCATGTCTCCTTTGTTATTTTACAAATTCCTGAAGTCTCTAGCTGTCTTTCAGATTTTACCCCCTAAATTGGAGAAAAGACCTCCAGTTCTGAAGGCATAGGGGTCACAATGACCTCCAAATTCTTACGCCAATGGCAAACCCTGGGAAAGTACTGTGGTACTAGGCTTTTGATAGACAGACATGTGGACAGAGTTAGCCAAATAGAAAGACACATGCATGGTAGTGAAACAATATGCCCAAAATCCCAAGTGTGTGCAAACATACAATATGTTAAACATTATCGAATGAAAATGGAGTTAAAACTTGAATTCCTCTTGAAACCTACTTTATCAAAAGATGTAGTTTCTGTAGATGTAAGGTAGAAACCTAGTTCTTGGTTCAAAACATCCAAAGTATCCTGTGAGTTGCATTAGTTAACAGTGGTGTGGAAATACAGGTTTTCTCAACTTGTCCTCCGACAAGTAAGACATGATTTTCTTCTTTTCCAGAATTGAATGAACTTATCAAAAAAAAAAAGAGGCCCATAAGGCCTTATCGGTCACCTGAATCCAAAGAGCACAAAAACAAATAAAAGTCCCCCAGATTATGCTACATACTAAATATCAAAGCTCTAAGCCTTTTAGTTTGGGAGAAGAAGATTTTTAAAAGTTTTACTAAATTGGCCTTAGTTAAACTTGGGACATCTTGGAAAGGGCTTATTCTGACCCTTGGGTCATAATTTATACTATCTTGATGTCCACTAGGTGATGCTACATACAAAATATTAAAGCTCTAGAACCTCCTGTTTAGGAG
This sequence comes from Fragum fragum, assembly GCA_946902895.1. Classification (NCBI taxonomy): domain Eukaryota; kingdom Metazoa; phylum Mollusca; class Bivalvia; order Cardiida; family Cardiidae; genus Fragum; species Fragum fragum. The sequence continues at coordinate 47,694,912 of OX336374.1, forward strand.
AAGAGTTTTAAATTTTCACTATATAAGCTCCATGAAAATTTCGTGACATCCCAGAATGAGCTAATTATTACCATAATGCATACAATATTGATAGAGATCCACCAGATGATGCTACATACCACATATCAAAGCTCTAGGCCTATCTGTTTGAGAGAAGAAGACTTAAAGTTTTCACTATATAAGCCTATGTTAAATTTGTAACATCCGGGAATGGGCTAATTTTAACCCTGAGGCAATAATTTGTACAACCTTGATAGAGGTCCACAAGAGGATGCTGTATACCAAAATTCAAAGTTCTAGTCCCTCCTGTTTGAGAGAAGATTTTTACAAATTTCACTATATAAGCCTATGTTAAATTTGTACCATCTGGGAATGGGCTCATTTTAATCATAAGGCAATAATTATTACAATCTTGATAGAGGTCCACCAGATGATGCTGTATAACAAATATCAAAGCTCTAGGCCCTCCTGTTTGGGAGAAGAAGATCTTCAAAAATTCCACTATATAAGCCCTTTGTAAAACTTGTGATGTGCAAGAATGGGCTAATTCTGTCTCTGGGGCCATGATTTATACAATCTTGATAGAAATTCACCAGATGATGCTACATACCAAATATAAAAGCTCTAGGCCCTCTAGTTTGGGAGAAGATTTCTGTATTTTCACTATATAAGCCTATGTTAAACTTGTGATGTCCAAGAAAGGGCTAAATTTTTAAACACTGGCGTTAAAATTAATAACATATTGATAGAGGTCTACTAGATGATGCCACATACTAAATATCAGAGCTGAAGGTCTTTTGGTTTGGTACAAAAAGATTTTCAAAGTTGTAACTATCTAAGCATATGTACCCCACCCACTTTTGGCCCCCAACCCCCGTCCCCTATCCACCCCTTAGCACGGCCATTTCTTGACAGATTTTTTTTTGTACAAACTTGATAGTCCTTGCCCAAAAGACTCTAAATACAAAATGTGAATCTAATCCGACAGCCGGTTCATGACAAGAAGATTTTTAAAGATGTACCCTTTTTTTGCCCCTTATGGAGTCCCTAGGGGAGATAGCTCCATGAAGTGTACAAATCTGAAGTGCCTTCCCATAAGTATGCTTCCTACCAAGTTTGGATGAAATCCATCCAAGTGTTCTTAAAAAGAAGTAAGTCAAAAGTTGATGCACAACGCACAACAACAGACAAGACACAATTGCAATAGGGAAAAAAGGGAAAGATAAATTTTGAAAAAATATTGAGAAAATATTGTTGATAATGAAGGAAATGCTGGAACCCAGTATTTTCTTCATTAACAACAATATTTTCTACCTTTCAATATATTTTTTCCAATATATAATGAATTATCTTTCAAAACTATTTGTACCAGATTTACCCTGTTAGTAATTGTCTGTAAGTAAGTAGTTCTTGTCTGGAAGTAGAAAAGGCAACCTGGCAAGTTGGGCATGGGAATTCCACATTCCAGAGCTACGTTGTGTCTTTCATTGATCCACATATTTGTCTTCAGAACTATTGTTTTCTAAAGAAAGCAGAATAATGTCAGGATTTAACCTAACATGCAAAAATATCTGTCAAATTAATCTTAACCCACTCCCACACAATGACCCGAAGAAAAACATCTTAGGAAAACATTGTCCACAACATTTTCTGCATACAAAGTTAATTTTTTTTTCAAAATTTCATCAACCAAAATTTGTCATTTGCAACATTTTTCAATTTAGACTAGAATAAAATTTTGTGGTGTGGGAATGAGTTTATAAATAGATTTAAACTCCAGGACCTACCTTTATCAAGATGGTCCCATGCCTCTGGAAGAAGATGCAAAAACACATCCCCAAGTAATCCACCAACTGCAAAACTCAGTAACAACTTGAGTTTGGCTGCTGCAGCTGAAAGACAATTTAAATTTAATAGAAATCATCATATGATCCACGTTACCCTTGCAGGTAAGTAAACTAACAGATACATGTAAATAATTTGTAACAAGTTCAGCCTGGGAGTCAACCTAGACCCATTAAGTACAGTCTGACATGTAGACAACAACAGCACCACATGCAGATGATAATGCTCAACCGATCAATTGCTTGAAAATGGTTAAAGCTTGAAAGTTGAAAAAGGGACATATTTCATTCATTAATGTATTTAGACATATCCCCCTTCTTGTTATTTTAGATTACTCTTTTGATAGTGAAGATATGTCCTGAGTTTCAAGTATTTTCTGTAGACCACATTGATGCAGACATGGATGTGGATGCAAACAATAACCTTGCTACAGAAATATCTTGTTTTTCTCCAAAAACAGTTGAGCTGTTCATGCACCTAGTTACAAAAAGTGACCTTAAAATTTTAAGTGTTCCACTTGAGAGTCATCATTTTGAACAATGTTGATTTTTCAGTTTCTGAATACTTAACCCTTTCCCACTCAAAAAAATTTAAGGCTTTTCCAAATTGAAAGGAGTTGCAGACGAAGATTTTAAGTTTATGAAATTCTGAATTTTTTCAACTTTCTGGGTAGAAAACATTGTATAAAATGAAGAAATTGCTTGTCACAAGCAATTTCTTCATTTTATACAATGTTTTCCAAAGCATTTTTTCTTGAGGGGGACTGGGTTAAATTCATTTTTATGGTAACAGGTTGAAAAGTCTCATTTACTGCCATTTCTTATCTATTTCAGCTTTCTACAAGGTTGTTCAAAGGATTTTGTGAAACAAAAAATATAAACAAAAGATCATTGCAATGCTAATTTTCTCAAACATCATAAAGAATTTATGAGAGCTTTGCAAAAAAGTTTGCTTTTTCATAGAAAATATATAGGGAATATTATGTTAGGATATACAACATCTTTTATTTGCCTTGAGCTGCGGAACAAAATTTTGATATTTCACAAGACCAAGGTCAATATTTAATTTTCCTCTGAATCTTAAATCAAAACATGATATTATATCACTATCTAAAGGTAATATTGCATTTATTATATACCTACATTTTTCAATAAAATCAGTGAATTGATATAAAAATCTGTATTAATCTGTACATGTACTTCCATTCTTCTTTAACATTCTGATAGTGTTTATTCACATTATGACTTCTTCTACAGAATGAAAATGACATTATCTTAAACTACCGTATTTGATACTGTCAGATATGGATTTTTCTCTAACCTGTCTGATATTGTTTGTGTGAAATGTATGTATTTTACTAGAAATATTGATAGGTATGTAATAAAGATGGTAATATGCCTATGTCCCTTTTTACAAACAAGTAATGTAAGTCCCATATCTTTTAACCCCTTGCCCTAACTCTCAAATGTAGGCTAAGTTTAAATGCGATTAATATTCCAAAATGACTCCATGTCACAGAAAAAATCAGTCTGGAATAAAACTGTTTTTCAACAAAGGGCATAACTCTGAGAAAAGTAAATTGTCTGTAATCAATTATGCACTCCTTTGCTTGATACTCAAAAGTTATGAGAAATTTATATCAAATCCATCCATTAGTTAAAGAGAAAAAGAGCAGACTAGACAGGTACCACAGTCTGCTTTAACAGGTAGGTCCCAAAAGACTGCATCCAGAGATTGGCTGGTGGGCATTTAATGACATAAACCTAAACATCAAATCTGATTGGGTGATGGGTTGTTTGTAAAAAATATGGCGGAAGCAGAACACGGTGTTCCTCATATATTTTACATAAGAGAGTTGACATTCCAAAGTTTTTTTTGCACACAATTTCGATTGTTGATCTGAGAAATATTTTAACATTAAATCTGACAACTTTAAAACTACAAAAGGAAGATTTTAATTGCATTGGATGGAAATCCTGCGGCGTACCCAAATTTTTCAACAAAATTAGCTGTGCATGCGAAAGCCTCCTTTTCGATTTTAGTAAGGAAAAAACCTAACGGGCCAGGCTTTCCATGTATGTATTGAAAATCGGTGTATACCTATTGGCTTTATTAAAGTCGACAGTGGTACCAGTCTAAGAGCAGACATGATTTTTAAACAAAGAGCTGTAACTCCAAGTGAAATAAATTGAAAATAATGGAAATGGCATTTGCACATCTTTGCTAGATATCAAGTGCATAATTATGTGAAATTTTAATAAAATACATCAAGTGGACAAGAATAGCTAGAGACCAACAAACCAAATAATAAACCAGTAACAGGCAAGCCCACCCTTTTATACCCATGAAACATAGTTTTATGGGGAATAAAATATACAACTTCACATGACCATTTTCATAACTTTTTTTTGTTTGTTGCCATTGAAAATACATGGAAAAATCTATTTAAGCCAGGGCTGACCAGGTTGTGGGATCTTTTATCTGATTTTCTAAATAAAGAAACTTAACCCTTTCCCGTTCAAATACAGAATTTAAGTTGCTGTGATCCTATACTGGATAAAACATTGTGGAAAAAAGAAGAAATTGCTTGTAACAAGCAATTTCTTCTTTTTCCACAATATTTTCTACCACATAGGATGGTTTCATTTGAAATGGCACCCAGTTTTCATTGTCGTCTGCAAACTCTTTCAATTTGGACTAGTCTAAAATTTCCAAAAACGGGAAAGGGTTAATTGTACCTCACTAATTCTTGTATTTCAAAATGATAACACTAATTATATCACTGCTTGATCCAGTCTGATTTTTAAGTATTTATTGTTTCCCTGAGGGTGCTTTTGTGCAAAAAAAGATTGTTAACTGAATATTGAATTTTGCAAGTCCATTAAGTGACCATAACCAAAACTTATTAAAAGCAAAGCAGCTTCTAAGGAGTGAAGGCATTTAGCTTATAAAGTAAAATCATAACCAAATTCTATGTTGTTGAAACTCATAAGAATTCTCTCAATAAAAGATTCTAATGAGTTCCAACAACATAGGATTAAGCGAGAATTCTGTAATGTTTTATGTTTGTAATAGAATTAACCCCTCATAATTATCTTTCTCAAAAAGTGTATTAAGCAACCATTCTTTTAAGTGAACACTTTTTGGTCATCCCTTGAGTGCTGCATAATACAAGATTTACTTATATTCTACTCTATTTCACCCTTATTCTTTAATTTATCTCACTTTGAATTGTTTTTTGTATTATGTTTCAGCTTGGAAAACATATATATTTTGAAATTTTGTCAATTGTTACCTGGTAATCAGTTGACTCATTCACACACAATCCCGATTTTTGAAGCTCCTATAGGAATTTATTGTGTCAAACATTGTGGAAATGAATAAAATGCTTACAACAAGCATTCTCTTTATTTTCTACAATGTTTTCTACCCATTGTGTTGAAAAAATCTTAACTTTATGAGCTTTAAATTGTTGTTTGCAACTCCTTTCGATTTGAACCTAAAATTTCATCATCTGGTAATAGGTAAAGGGAGCAGAATAAACCTTGAGCATTCCTTCAATTACCTTGAAATGATCATTGTATATGATCTATCACCTTGGAGAAATCATGTAAAGAACATATGGTTCTCAACCATAGAATAAATAGATGTTGACAGCCTACACAAGAATGAGTTGGCAGCCTAACAAGATTACTGCATAACTTGTAGCACATTTGTTTGCAGCTTCCTTCCATAATGTTTACAGTCCATTTTTAAGAAGAGTTTATGCAATTTAGCAATAAAAGTAAATAGATAAATATAATTAAATGAAAATAAATAAATGAAATTAAAGTGTACTAGATTACTATAATTACTGTAAAAGTTTAATTGTAAAATAACCCTGATAACTTCTATAGCCCCCATATAAGATTCTGTTACAAACCCTGTAACTTTTATAGCCCTCATAACTTCTAAAATGTCACTGACTTCTATAATCCCCTAAAGTTTTGTTCCTTCATAACACCATTATAACTTCTATAACCTTCATTATAACTTCTATAGTGCCCATAACTTCTATTATCCCCATAGTTTCTGTAACCCCATAACTTCTGTAACCTGCATAATTCCTGTAACTCCCATAACTTCTGTAACCTCCATAACTTCTATAACCACATAACTTCTATAGCCTCCATTAACCGAATTACTTCTATAGCCTCCACAATTCTAGCATCTCTTTTAAATTGATTGTTAGATTAATTGAATGGGGTTTAAAACCACTTTTATCAGTATTTCAGTCATATTGCTTGCATGGAGTACTTAACTGTGGATTCCTGGTATTTCTCACACAAGTACTACCACTACACCCTTTCTGAGCCTCCAGCTCATCATCCTACTTAGGTTTACTATTATCTACCCCTTGTTGGGAGATTTATGTCGCAAAGGATATTAGCCGCTGTTGGGGAATCAAGCCTGGCACCCCTTGACTAGGAGTCCTACGCGCTACCATGGTACTATGGCCATCTCTTTTTAAAGACTTGTAAAGACTTATGAATGATGAATAATATGCTGAAAAAAATCAATGTTTAACCATGCACATAATTGCTGTTACATTGAAAACAAAACTCAATTATGCAGCCTGCCAAAATATTCACTAAACACAAAGGGTATACAATTCTAGAATATAAGTTAACATTCATTGAAGGACTCTGGGGACAGTCACATGCCTGATGCTGAACAAGTCAAGATACATTATTGATAGGCTAGAAAAACCAGATATTCAGACTCCCTTTTGTATAAGCTTATGAATTATGTAAAAACTCAACAATCCAAATTCATACAAGAACACACACGATTCAACAAACTGGTTCTCAAGTCTGGTTTTCTACCATGGATTATTTGTGCTACATACAATAGATCTGGCTATTGATAAGTGATTCAGAATTTATGTCTGTGATGTCATACTTCTGCAAGAGCAAAGAGCAACAGGTGAAATATTTCATTGTTATAATTGTTTACAATAAGAATTAATTGATTTGAACAATGAATGCAATTAATTTTAGTAGTTCAAAAAAAAGGAAGCATGAAATTAAAGTGATTGGGTATTTTCCCACATTTGACTGAACCTGATGATTGATTACTGCTTCAATAATTGGGATACATGCATCATGTTTTCTTATAACTAATTTTGTAACGTTGATACTACAAGTATGTAGCCACCATATTATATAGCTCCTGCATACATTTTCATTTTTCAACCATTACCAAACAACAAAATTTTAGACTAGTGCAAACGGAAAGGTGCTTCGGACAACAGTTCAATGTTGATGAAATTTTTAGACTTAGTCTATTTTCAGAGTAGAAAACATTGTGGAAAATGTTCAAATTGTAAGCAATTTTTTCATTTTTCATGACATTTTCCCAAATTATTTTTTCAAGGGTTCAAAAAAGCGTCACTGTGTCAAAATTTTATTTGGTATACCAATAATCAATAGATTGTTTAGAAGTGTTTAACCAATTACAACTGACAACAAACTGTAGACTGGTCCAAATCAAAAGAATTTGCAGAAGACAATGTCAATTCATGAAATTTTGAAAGTCTTGAAGAAAAGATTGTGAGTAGTGAAGAAATTTCTTGTCATACAATGTTTCCAAAACATCTTTCTTGAGGGCGTAAAAAGTAGTATTTAGTGGGAATGGGCTAACCCTTATCCTATTGAATATAATGTATTTCAGAATTACATAAAAATGAAAGCGCTGAAAGTACTGGATGCTTTCTTTGTGTTTGTATTTCTTTTTAAGAATGAAATTGTTCCAAATCAGGAATACATATATTCCATATTCAGTATGATAAGAACAGTTTTACTAGATTTAAAGTTGTAACTGCACAAAGTGAAAAACTGTACTGGGTTCAGTACAAGGAATATGATAAAAAACAGTGAATTATAATAAATTATAGAATATTATAATCCTCTTGTACAACTTTCTCAGATAAACCTTGAAAGGTCAATGAAAAAGTTGTACATAAGTACAATAATTGTACAACATTTTGACATTATGTCTGACTTTTCGAATTAATAAACAATTATAGCTTGTTTGCTTAAATGGGGTATAACACCACTTTTAACAGTATTTCAGTCATATTACCAACTGGCGAGGCTGGAGCACCTAACCATTATGTCTGGTATTTCGCACATCAGTACTACAACAACATCCTTTCCTAGCCTCAGGCTGCTCTTCCCACTCAGGTTTATAATTATCCAACCATTGGTGAGAGACAATTGTCAGAAAGGATATTTGTCGGGGATCAAACCCAGACCCCATGATTACGAGTCATATGCACAATGGCCTTGGCATATTAACTTGTTAGGGATGCAGTTACTAGGTCTAAATACCATGAAGTAAAAATTATTCTACTATTCAAATTTAGGGATGCGCACAAACCTCTGCATTAAGTGTTTATCCTATCCTCACACATTAAATGCTTTTAGCATGACGTCCCAAGAGAAATAGTTTTGAAAACCTTTGAGGAAAATAAAGAAATTTCTTGTGACAAACAATTTGTTTGTTGTCCACAAAGTTTTCAAGCAAGAGGTAAAAATCATTCCATCACCTAAAATTTGTCGCCTGGAGCTAGTCTTACATTCTACTGTCTGGTAATGGGTTTTACAATATATACAGACTTTTAGCACAGTCTTTTAATCACTCTCTTTGCACTCCAGTCGTTCCCCAAGTAGTTGAATGAGGTCCAACAGTGGTTTTCACAGTAAACTGATGTATGCAAGAAATAATGTTATTTAAGGTTTACATAAAAAGGTTGATCTCGGACAATTAATATGAGCTTCTATTTTATTATTTTACCCATTTACCTACAGTCAAAGTTCATGGGCGTATGGAATACTATGACTAATATAGTAGGATTTTATTGACCTGACAGACCCTAACCTCCATTTGTATAATTACATGCTTGACTGACTGTCTTTAGTTCAGAATTTTTAATTTTATTCTACTGATGGAATATTTCAGTAATATAACTGTTAAATGCTCAAGATTCATAAATCGAAAGGTCTATGCTGACCTAAAGCGGGGAGTTCGAGATGAGGGTTATCCGTCTTGTTTAGTGTATTTCTTTTCATTAATTTTTTAATCATTTTCCTTCAAAATGTTAAAAAAATAAAATAGGCTTATAATCATTGAATTATTATAGTCTTTGCATTGTGTATGAATCATCTCTGATTTTATTTCCTGACATAAATGTATATAAATACTCTGTTCTGTATCAAGCATTTGACATAAATAATTAAGAGAAAAGTTTAGAAAAAGTCAGTTATGGTACTGTATGTTAGTGATTTCAAACCCATATTCCCTGCTTTAGCCCTCAAAGTACAATACCGCCTGACTACAAATCTATTGAATATACAAATATTACATTCATTAATGTACATGTATTTCTCAGGGTATAGATTGGAATAATTTACTCATAAAGTCATGCCTTTCCTCAGGAACACATTCAGAGGTTACTTTTATTTATTCTTTGCAGGAAGGTCAAGTCATGTCAAAAATTTTAAACTATACTGACAAAAATAAACATGAATCATGGATCAATCTTGAAAAGAAATATTTGAGCGGAGTCAGTCTTGTGGCAATGCATAAGATTCCAGTGTCAGGGATCCCTAGTTGGATCCCTGCACCTTCAGTCCTATGGATGAGACTTCAAACTAAGGCCTAATTGGTCTATATATGACCTTAGTTTTTGAGCCCACACATTCAATAAATCTAAATATCACTTACAGTATTCTTACTTTCAACATTTGAAGAATAAGCTGCTTTTCCTCAAATGAGTTAATAATTAGGTACTGATTTACTACAGCAAAGGTAGCTAAGGTGTTTAGAATGTGCCTATTTTGTGCAGTTCTTCATAACAAAGTTTGGCAAACAAAATGTAAACATGGCTGCAGCAAAAGTCTGGTATTGTTCTATCATTGTATGATCTATCTCAGGTGGGGGTGGAATGATGGATTACAGAATACAATGCAGTGAACACACTGCAGTTCAGTGAAATTCCTGTGATATTAGCCAGGAGGCATAACTGGTCAATAAGTCTGATTCTAGTTGTGAATTAACAATCATACCTTTTTGCTGCACTACTGGCAGTGCTACATATTTATTATTAAAATGACAAATTACTGTCAAATGTAAGGGAAACATCATCTTTTTAAAAACAGAACAAAAAAATCACAAGGTTTTCTCTGGCACTCTTTTTTCTTATTTACAGGCACAAGGACTTCACTATAAGCATGGATTAAAATGTGTTGACATGGCCAAAAACTATTGTATAAGAAAAAAGATATCATACATTAGAAATGGCAAAGCTTGAATTGTTACAATTAAACATTCCTCTTATTAGCTCGGCTGTTTTCGGAGAAAACCTGAGATATTGTGATCACATGAGCATTGTTCATGTCAGCGTGACAAACTTTAACCTTCGTCATATCTCTTTTGTTATTTAAGATACCCTCATGAAACTTGGCATGTGTATTGACCATTACAAGAGCTATCTAGACTATCGAGGGGGGTAACTCTAAGTGTTTTTGTAAGAGTTGTGCCCCTTTTTCAACTTAGAATTTTTGCATTATCCAGCACCTGCAGCCAAGCGTTGGCACCCGTGCGCGGTGCTCTCTTTTGTCATTTATGCTCAATTTTACGAATTCTTAAGAAATTACTTCAGAAATATGAAAAATAATCAATTTACCAGAATGAACCAAATTTTGGACTGATATGAAGTGAAAGCAGTTGCAGAAGATCAAGTAATCTAAACATTCTTGTCTTCAAGGAAAATAAATTGTGGAAAATTATCCCTTGTCATGCTGAATAAAATTTCTTCAGAATTGCATTAAAATCAAAGATCTGAAAGCACTGGTAGTTCCTGTTTGATCTTAAATACTTCTTTTGAAAATTATTTTCATGAACAACTCTGGTTAGGTGCAGGCTGATCTTTATCTACACCTCTTGCAAAAAAAAGAATATTCCTCGTTCAGCATGACAAGGTTTAAGAAATCCCTTATTACAAGCAATTTCTTAATTTTCCGCAATGTTTTCTTGTCTTTTTCTTGAATAGCCTATAAGAGCAGAATTGTGACTGAATGGGTTAGAATGCCATAGAGCTTGTTGTGAAAAGGGTAAAAAGCAATTTCGTGGAGTTTTTGTAGCAATAGGATTTCTTCTCAGTTTTTTATGTGGTTAATCTTTTGTTTGTATGTATTTCTTGAAACTGTAGGCAGAAATGATACAATAAGCTGACTTCCAAAACATACTAAGTATTGCTTGGTCAAAGGTCTAGTACAATAGTTAAAGCAGTGTGACATTGGTAGTAAAGTAATCATCTTCAAAATGAAGCTGTTAATAGTTAAAACATGATATTGTACTGAGGAATGACAAAAGCCATGTATTTGATATCATTTCTGAAAGCTGAACATATATCTGTTAAACATTGAAACAAGTTTGAAGTTTTTTAATGAATTTTTCCATTAATTTTGCAGGAAGGAAAATTATGCGGTGCTGAATTCAAACAGTTCCTAAGCATTCAGATATTGATGATTGGATTACAGTGAAATTATAGACAGTGAAATTCTATTGGAAAACCTGCAGATTTTGGATGGATTGTTAAATGATGACACTTATCTGAGTGACTTACAACATTCATCACATTTGATACCATGGAGCGAACTAAAAGGGTAAGTGTTTTGAACCATTTCCTGTTTTTCAAAATATTGGTCCTGTCCAGTTTCGAAAAAGTTACAATGCTGATGACAAATTAAAGTGAATGCAATTTGAAAAGAAACTAACCTAAAGGTTAGTAAATGTTGAGGAAAAAGAAGAAATCACGGGGGTGTTAAAACAGGAAAGGGTTGATTTTGTTTCATTTTTGACATCCTCATGATCCAGATTAGTATTTAGTGATAGTGCAGTGGCAAGTAACTGAAGCATGCACGTATGTGAAATAGACTTGGCCAACTTCTACCCTAACAACAAGTCGCCAAAGCTAAAATGATACGTCCCTATGTATCATTTTGACAAAAGAATTATATCACAATGTCAGGATTTAGATTCTCACAAAACAGTAATTATTTTCTTGTGTATGTTCTCTACAAATAAAGAATGAAGTCGTTTCAACCAACTCTACACAAGGGACCAAAATTTTGTGATATAAGTCTATTTATCATGTCATCATGACTTGACATAAAATAGAGACTTATCATCGTAATTTCTGTGACTTGTTTATGTATATAAATGAGTTTTCATGTGTTCATTCCAGGGGTTCACTTAACCCATTATCAGACAAAAAAATTCTAAGACTGGTCCAAATTCAAAGAAGTACCAGATGACAATTTTAAGTTCATGAATTTTGAAATTTCTTTGACCTTTGTGGTAAAACATTAAGGATAATGAAGAAATTGCTTGTAACAAGCAATTTCTTCATTATCAACAATATCTTTTCAAAGCTTCAAAGACCACTGATGAAAGGTATTTGTGTGCTAATTGATTTGTGTCAGGACTGTTTATAGCGATGAGGCTTGAAATGTCCTTCCCCCTTATTAGGCTGTCCCAAAGTAAAGAAATTTCAAGGGAATGTTCAGTGTCCAACGTAAAATTGTCAAAAAGTTTATTCCTAATGGTATGATTTTTCTAGGTGTCTTTTAAGTACTTTAAGATGAACCAATTTAAGTTTTATATCCAAATATATTTCTGAAAATGGCAACACATAGCCAAATTTGACACATATTTTATTTTAAATTGGTGAAAAATGCCAAACAGGATTGTACCTGCATACTTGGGCTCATCTGAACAGACTCCAATAATCGTATACTCCATCATTCAATTTTTGAGGTTCTGTAACTTATATAATAATTAAGCAGTGGTTAAGAAATGTAACTTCTGAAAATGAATTAGAAAACTGCTAATTACAAATATTTTTCTACCCCAAAACTAAAAGAATTTTGAAATTTCAGTAATTAAAATTTGTAATCTGCAACTTCTTTAAATTCAAACCAGTCTGAAATTTTATTGTGTGGTAATGGTTTTACCTTTATATGGAAGAACTTAACCCATTCCTGCACAATCCCTCCTTTTTATGCCCCTCAAGAAAAAATTTTTGGAAAATATTTTGGACAGTGAAAAAATTGTTTGTGTCAAGCAATTTTTTATAATATTGACAATCTTTAATTTTCTATCCCAAAAGACAATAAAAATAAAATTCCATCAACTTGAAATCGTCCTCTGTATCTTCTTTCAATTTGGGCCAGTCTAGAAAAAAATTGTGTGGGAATGGGTTAACCCATCAACATTTCAGACTGGTCCAAATTGAAAAGAGTTGCAGAGGACATTTTAATATTTATGGAATTTTTTAGAAAACAACTTCTTCATTTTACACAATGCTTTCCCAATTGTTTTTCTTGAGCGTCATTGTGTGGGAATGGGTTAAACTAGTTTTGCACAAACATTTGGTACTGAAAGATAAAGGGTTGTTTGATTGGTTATCTTGTTGAGCTAATAAAGAAATAATGCCCATCCATCAATATAATGTATCCATCAATAATGTTATGTAGTTGAAACCACTAAATATTGATTCCTGTTCAATGAATAACAATTAACCCAAAAGTTTTGTCTAGAAAATTATGACATGTGGACCATGTTGGCACTTGATTGCTCACCTGAGTTCTTTGAATGAAACTGCAACTTCAAATTTGGTCTTATTCTTTTAAAAAAAAGCACTACAAAAGACTGTTAAAACTTGATGATTTGACAATGTGACTTACCTTTTTTACTCTTTCCAATTGAAGAGTTCCATTTTCAAAGTGGGAAATCTTTATGTCTTGAAAAATTTTCACCAAGAATCACAAATTTCCTAAATTGTGCCCCAAAGTTATTGATAGATTTGAATAGGATTTGACAAAAATCCAAGTTCTGGCCTCTAAAGTAAAAACACTGTATCATCTCAATTCCAAAACATTTCGTTCACTCAACCTCAACTCCAACTTGAAAAAGGATGCCTTATCCCATTCCAACGTCATCTCGCCTTTTTATGCCCCTCAAGAACAAGAACTTCGCAGAGAGGTGCCTATAACCCTGAAGGGGCTTTTCAGTAACCTTGGCTTGTCAGTAACCTGAGCTTGAATGATAGCTAATGATTTTTGTCAACAGAAAGATTTTATCACCTGAATGATACTGTTCACACTTGAGAAATAATAAGACATCTTAATAATAATTTATCATTCAACCTTATGTACAATGCTTAAATTCGTTAATTTGAATACAAATGACCTTGACCAATGACCTTGAAACAAGTTTCAACAGAAAGTATTCGCCGCATGCAATAAAAATGTGACCTTGAAAAACTGATCTCAACAAAAAACTATTACAATGGCTCAGTTTAGGTTTTTCAGAGCTCAAAATGACCTTGATATTTGAATTCAATCAATTCAAGGGCTCAGAAAGACGCGAGCTTTTTGAATTTCAGCTAAATATCAGAGATACATTGTGGCAAGATTTAATCCAATAGAATTTGTAGGAGGAGTTGTGCACACACACCCCAAAAAACTTTAGTTTTAACCCTTTCCTGTACAAACACGGGATTTTACCTTGCTTCAATTTAATACTTGAGAAAACAATGTGGAAAAAGAAAAAATTCTTGTAACAAGCAATTTCTCCTTTTTCCACAATATTTTCTATCACATAGGATGCTATACTTTCAAATTACATCCAAATTTTAATTGTCGTCTGCAACTTCTTTCAATTTGGACTAGTCTAAAATTTCAAGAAACAGGAAAGGTTTAAGCTATATTGTTAAGTCAAGGGCAGATAATTCAGGAAAACCTTGACAGATCAAACAAATTTTAGTCCTAAGCACAACTAGACATCATACAGAGTCATTGTGGCAAGTATCAGTTCATTCCCATTCAAAATGTAGGAGAAAGTGTGCTCAAAAGAAATAAAGGGGTTTTTCGTTCAATTCAAGGGCAGATAATTCAAGATAACTCAATAATAACTGGAGTGATTTGAATTTCAAAGGTCTTATGGACAACTAGACATCACAGGGAGTAATTGTGCCAAGTTTTAGCTCATTCCTATGGATAGTTTAGGAGGAGTTGGGCACACAAAACAAAAGGTACTTCTAAAGTTTGACCTAGTTTTTGATCCAATGTGTCCAAAATTTGAACTTGGCTGAGATGAAACAAACATTCTAACTGAATTTCAAAGACATTTGAACAAAAATATGACCATAAGAGTGCACACAAGATGTTGACACACTAAGGACGATGGACAATGGACGCCAGACACAGCTAGATCACAATAGCTCTCCATGACCACTTTGTGGTCAGGTAAGCTAAAAAGTAGGGTAGCATAGGAGAGATGGAAGCGCCTACTTAAAGGCAAAAATGAAAAAAGATATTACTACTACTGCCTACTACTTTTAATACTCCTTCTACAACCAATACTACTACTACAACAAATACAATATCTACAACAATAATACTTCTGCTACAACTAATACTACAAATACTACTTCTTCTACTAATGAAAAATAATAATAATAATAATAATATTATAATAATAATATGTAACAAAGAACAGTTGAAACCAAGTTTGAGATTTTGAATGTACTCAGATATTTTTTTTCACAAAGGATATTACAATGTATAAATATCTTTCTATCTATAATACTTCCTAACTCCCCTTCGGGTATTTACTGGCATGTTTTCTCAACATTATGTCATAAAGGAACAAGAAACCAAAGATTGGCAAAATTTTCAACATAAACAACTCTAGGAGATTTTGTGTTACAATTGAAATAGTTAAGCAGGGTTTTGACGTTGAATAATATCCCATTTTGAAATTCCAGTGCATTTTTTTCCTACAATGCATTAGACCTTCCAAATGGGTATATTTAACAGTAAAACCCTGTTAAACAGAATTATTTCATTAATAAGGAAAAAGCAAGTAATGCAGCCAATATTTCATTAAGGTATAGATCTTAAAGACATGAGAATAAAAGGCCATTAAGCAACACAATTTTAACTATTGCAGCTAGATTAAAGATTTTGGTAGCCCTTAGATGAAATGAAAATAAATAGATTCTAACAAAAATACAACTGCTATTTTTACAAGTACTTATACTTGCAGTAATGATGGTGAAACTGATCAGTCAACTGATATGGATATTGCATTTCTGCTGTGAACAATCAAAATGTTGTTAATACAGCTTGCTCAAGCTGTATTAACAACATTTTGATTGTTGAAAAAAGAAGGTCTATTATTATCAGTTTTTTATATTTTTCTTAATCACTTTCAATGTGTGATCATGATTTTTGTAACTATTGTTTAAATATTTCAGGATTGTCCCTTTCCCTATTTTCGCGTAAGTTGCCTATTATACTGGCCTATCTTTACTATTACGCACTCAAGTATGTAGGGTCTCTATTCCTCAAGAAATCCATACTTTGTGGAATAAACTCATAACCTGCTTCTTGAAATACCAACCCTTCCTTAGCTGTGAGACTTATTCACAACATGGACTGCATGCACCAATTAAAGGTAATCATTTCCAGTAGTTCGAGTTGAGGAAGACTGGAGGAAGGTTTAGGAAAAAAGCCATTACAACACAATGATACTTTTCTATGCTCTCTAGTAATATTTTGTGAGAAAAGAGATAATCCTTGTAACAAGTTAATTCTCCTTTTCTAAAACATTTTTCTACCTTATTTGGCACTTTTCTTTTATTTCTTTACTTTCAAATTTTATGCTTCTTTGAAATGCCATCTGCAAATTCATTTGATTTGAACCAGTCTAAAAGTTTGTAATAAGGTAATGGGTAAAATTCTTCACACCAGCACAGATCATGCACTGTTAGTCCCTCAAGGATCACTAAAGCTCACCAATAGCATGATGACTTGGAAACAATCTCTCTTGATGATTAAAATCCAGTTTTTACACCCAACAAGAAAAAAAGGCTTGAAAAACATTTTGGAAACAGAAGAAATTGCTTTTTACAAGCAATTCTTCATTACCCACAATCTTTTCAACCAAAAACAACCAATTTTTTATAATTTGATCAACTTAAAATAATTCTCTGCAACTTCTTTGAATTGGGATCTATATAGAATTTTGTTGCTTGGAAATGGGTTAGTCTTAAAAATACATCTGTACAAAAATCAGACAGAATGACTATATTAACAATGCTTTATATAAAAGGCTATTATTGTAAAACCACAAGTTGAATTAGATCTAGCTAAAATACCTCTAAATAAATCTTGCATTAAGTGCACTGTCATCTTTTATCTTAACAGGATGCATGTTGGTTTTTAGAGAGAAATTGAGAAACTTCTTCAGTTTTCCTATCTACAAAATAACAGTTAATCTTCAACAAAATTCAAACAGAAAAATCATTGTTACAAGCAGTTTCTTCTCTTTCACAATATATCTACCATACTGAATGGTTATTTTTTTAAATGAAAACTGCTTTAAATTGTCATCTGCAGAACCTTTGAATTTGGATGGGTCTAAAATTTGCAAAACAGGAAAGGGTTAAATATTGGAGTTTTCAGGAAAAATATTTTGTAGAAGAAATGAAGTCCAAGTTCTATATCTGAGCAAGTATTCAAGTTTGAAACCCCAGAAAACATAATGGAATCATTTGAATGAGCAATGTTACTTTTACAAGAGTTGGATTAACATAGAGGTGCTTGAGGGCCTTTTGATATAATATCGCTCCACAGACCTAAATTTATTTATGCAGAAATGGTTCTAATAATAATAATAATAATAAAAATAATAATAACAGCTTTATTTCATGAAGGTAGAACATTAATACATTTTCAAATTAGAATACCTGAATGGTCTTTTTTACAATGTTGCCTTCGCTATTATGAAAATGATTACTGATAATGATGAAATGATACAAACATGCATATAGAGTTTGATTAACAACAACAACAAAAACAAGAGGACCATAATGGTCCTAAATCGCTCCCCTGAGTATGATGGTTCATGGATTTATGATATATACAAAATAGAAAAGCCCCCTGTCTAATTATTTTGGAGAAGATGTTTAAGGATTTTCACTTTTAATCCTAGGTATATTGATGATCCAACCATATAACCCTAATACCCTGAATAAGGCAATGCTTTGAAGTATAGACATCAATACATACCAAATATAAAAGCTCTAGGCCTAATGGTTTAGGAGAAGAAGAGTTTTCCAAGATATCCTATCAAAAATTAGGGATCGCACAGAAAAGGGCTAATTTTCAGAAAACAGTAATTCTTTTAAACATTTTTGGTAGAGGGTCAATAGCTGATGATACATAACAAATATAAAAGCTCTTACTTAATAGTTTGGGAGAAGAAGACTTTCTTTATTCCTTTGTAAAATCAGGGATTGCACAGACAAGGGCTAATTCTCAGAATACAGTAATTCTTTTAAGTATTTTGGTAGAGGGTCAATAGATGATGATATGTACTAAATATCTGAGCTCTAGGCCTTATCGATCGGGGTTTGGGAGAAGAAGATTTTCAAAGATTTCCTTCTTTATTCCGTTGTAAAATCAGGATCACACAGAAAAGGACTAATTTTCAGAATACAGTAATTCTTTTCAGTATTTTGGGAGAAGGTCAATAGCTGATAATACATACCAAATATAAAAGCTCTTGGCCTTGGTTTGGGAGAAGAATATTTTAAAAGATTTCCTTCTTTATATCTAATATCTAAGCCCTTGGCTTCATGGTTTAGGAGAAGATTTTTAAAGAATTCCTTTGTAAAATCAGGAATTGCACAGAAAAGGGTTTATTTTAAGAGTACATTTATTCTTTGAAGTATTTTGGTAGAGGGTCAATAGGTGATGATGTGTTTCAAATATCAAAGCTCTAGGCCTTGTGGTTTAGGAGGAGATTTTTTAATAATTGTTTACGGACGGACTGACTGACGCCGGACAATTACCGATCACAATAGCTCACCTTGAGCACATTGTGCTAAGGTGAGCTAAAAAGCTGTAGTTACAATGTTTAAGTCGCCAAACCAACAAAAGAGGTTAACAAAATGGCGGCTAATGTCGGAGATCAAAACTCATTTCTGGTCTCAATGAATAATTTCATTGGTTGACTTGTTATTTGATTGACAGTTGCAATTGGTCATTAAAATTTTGTCCACTGTGTCGGTAAAGACTGATACTCTTTCTTGTAAATTTGTTCTTTACTACCACTGGCCTATTTTCAGAACAAGAAATCGTTTGAATTAAACTTATACTAGGGTCAGCTTAATTACAATTCTAATGTGATTTCTTCAAAGAACTAGTTATCTAAACAAGAGGGCCAGTGGCCCTGGCACTCACCTGAGATAAGGCTCTTTTTTTCTTCAAGGCCTAATACAAACTGTGTCAGGAGAAAAACCTCCTTTAACTAAAATCAACAAGCCCAATTTGGTTTAAATTGGCCAAATAGCTTTGAAAGGGTTGCCTTCTTTATTTCTATTAAAGCCTAGTCACCCTGTGGCTCTAAAATTTCATCAATTTTGAAAGAGGTCTATGTACTGATGCTTCATGCAAAATTCAAGATTCTTCAACTTTTGGGTAAGGAGGAGATGTTGTAGTTTTGTTTTTTTTTCAATTTTTTTTTCAATTTCACTCTTTTCAACTGATTAAATTCTTTGGTTAAAATCAGCCCAGTGGTTTGGGAGGAGATGTCGTTTTAAAAATCCTTCTTTATTTCTATATAAGCCCCCCCCCCCTCCCTGGGACTCCGCCCCTGGGGGCCTCAGGTTGGTGATTTGAGCAATTCTGAAAGAGGTCAATGTACTGATGCTTCATGCAAAATATCAAGACTCTAGGCCCTCTGGGTTAGGAGGAGATGATTTCTAAAGCTTTTATAAAAATCCAGTTTTGTTGCCATGGCAACAAGAGTTTTAAATGGATTTCAATTATTTTAGCAATTCTCACATGGCATCACCCAAGGAATGTTCCTGCCAAAACTGGATTAAAATCTGTCAAGCGGTTTGGAGAAGTCATTTCAAAATCCTTCTTTATTTCTATATATGCCCCTCCCACCCCTTATGCTCTGCCCCTGGGTACCCAAGGGTGATGATTTTAGCAATTCTGAAAGAGGTCATTGCATTGCTGCTTCATGCCAAATATAAAGGCTCTGCGCTATCTTGGTCAGGAGGAGAAAATTTTTAAAGTTATCATTAAAATTTCAGTTTTGTTGCCATGGCAACCAAAGTTTTTAACAGATTTCAATTCTTTTAGCAATTTTTAAAGGGCACCACCCAAGGAACATTCCTGCCAAATTTGGTTGAAATCCCCCCAGCAGTTTGGAAGGAGATAACATTTTAAGATTGTTGACATGACAGACGACAGTCACAGGACAATCAAAATACCTCATCATGAGCACTTCGTGCTCAGGTGAGCTAAAAAAATATATAGAAAAATGCAGTGGTTTAGAATTAATAAAGTATGTATGTATTATTGATCTTGAGTTGAAATGATTTTTTGTCTTGGATTCGATGCCTGAAGCAGTTATTTAAGCTGTCATTAATGCAGTTCTACCTACAGATTTTATCATCATGGTTTTCCTACTACATGGATTAAGTATTCAAATCACACAACTTTCCAAGATGCAATTAACAAGACTTTCAGACATTTCTCAGGCAAATCACTATAAATGCATTATACACCTGTTAGATCCTAGAACCATGTTCCCTCTATATTCTTGTCATACCCTGCAGACCTCCAGATATGGATAGCAAACAAGAGTTGAGGCTTGTAAAGCTTATGTATTCTGTTGTATAAACCAAGCACCAAGTGTAATTTATCAAGAAGATTCAAATAAATTGGAACAACATCAGTTTTCGTACAGAAAAGCAATTTTTAGTGAAGCATTATGTCATCTCATCTATAGCTCAGTAATACTTCAAGCTTCTGATAGTGTTGAGTATTAATCAAAACAAGAATGAATGTAAATTTTCAGTAAAAGCACTTTAACTGTAAGTTGACCACCTTAGATCCTTAAGATATGCCATTTTCAAAAACTATTAATTATAAATGTATAATTAACTGAACTGTCATACTTTTTTGTTGAATCCTTATATTATCGGGCACCCAAGACACAGAGTCCTGACATACCTGTCACTGTCATGTAGAAAGCTTGTGATGGCTTATCATAATCATCAGTGAGAGTTTGTGTGTGACTGCTTCATAGTGTATATCCATCAAAATATTAGTATTCTACGATCACATTTTTGTCTTGTCGGAATTAATTCCAGTGGTCTCTCAAGATGTATCAGCCTCTACATAATACCAGCTCTACCAAAAAATCTGTAAGTTCCTTATGAATAAGTAATATTTATTTTGAAAACAATGCAACTCAAACAGATATACTTAAACCAATCCCATACAATTACACCTTTTTCCGCACCTCAAGAAAAGAACTTTGGAAAACATTGTGGACAATGAAGAAACTGTAACAAGCAATTTTTTCATTGTCAACAATGTTTTTTACCCGAAAAAACTAAGAATTTTATGATTTCATAAACCTAAAATTGTTGTCTTCTTTTTCTGTCAATTTTGACCTGTCTAAAATTTTGTCATGTTGGAATGGGTTAAAATGGTAAAATTTTTGACTGTAACAAGCAATTTCTTCATTTTCAACTATGTTTTCAAAAGCTTTTTTTCTTCTGGGAGCCCTCAAAAAGCTGGACTGTGTGGAAATGGGTTAAATTTAAAAAAATCTTTAAGTACTAATATTTAAAACTTCTGAGCAACCTGGGATCCCTGAAATGTCTGTCTGTCCTTTAGTCTGTATCTACTTTCCTCTATCTGCATCATCTTTGCAACAATTAATCTGTTACTATAAAACCCTTCATTTTGACACACTGAGGAATAAACTGAGAAAACATTATGGCATAGTCTAATACAAAAGAAATTTGTTACTTGAAACAATTTCTTGTTTTGGAATCATATTTTTTCTATCCTATTTAGCATTCTTTATTTACTTCATCATTTACAATTTCTTTTAATTCTGGCCAGTGTAAAGATTTTGTCCAATAATGTCTCAGTAACCATGTCTTCATGAAACTCATACATGAATTTCCTTTAATCCATTCCCACTCAATCCCTCTTTTTTACACCTCTCAAGAAAAAAGCTTGTGAAAGCATTGTGGAAAATGAAGAAATTGCTTGAATCAAGCAATTTCTTCATTATCCACAATGTTTTCCATCCAAAAAGACAAAAGAAATTAAAATTTCATGAATTTCAAATTGTCATCTGCAGCTTCTTTCAATTTGGACCAGTCTAAAATTTTGTTGTGTGGGAATGGGTTAAATTTGGACATGGCAATAATAGTTATGCCAATGTGCAAGTTCCTTCCCCCCAACACCAACCCCGCAGCTTTTTTCTAGAGGGGCTTAGGAAAGCTGGATTGAGTTGGAATGGGTTAAGGAGATCATATAAAACTTGATTTAACTGACTGATGAACATTTGTCTATCAACGATTCATGAATTCTTAACAGTATTTCAGTAATATCATGGTGGCTAGTGCACCTATTCATGGATTTCTGGCATTTCTAGCACTGGTCAGAAGAACCATGCCATTCTATCTGAACTGCAAACCACTTATCCCGCTTGGGAGCATTAGCCCATTGGTAAGGTACAAAATTTAACGACACATGTCTTGACTTGTCAGTCATCAGAGAGAAAACAGAGCCAGTATTAGATGATCCCACCATCCAAGGATTGAGGGCAAAGTTTATGTTACTGACTGAACTAACCAGACACTGCCAATATTTAATACATAAAAATATCATAAGATCTAACTGTCAGCATACACAAAGAATGAAGTTATTGCATAGAATTAACACTTACAAATATGTGTTTATGAAGTACCATGCCCCCGTAACAGTCTTTTTGGGGAAATGTGACCTTAAAAAGAGACCTTTAGAGCATAAACAAGTTTTTTTTTACAAACTGACCCAGTGACCTAGTTTTTGAAGCCTTATCAATTTTTACTGTGCTAATTATGACATACAAATAAGAAATCTGAGTAATTAAATATCAAAGATTTCTTATTTTTAGATGATAAACAAGGTTTTATTCATCTTTACCTACTAGTTACCTTTCTTTTGATTAGGGCTGGCCCATTTTTCAAATTTGTCGAGGTTTATCATCAAGATAAACAATTTTGTTAATTTTGAGCAAATATTGTGGCAAAAAGTTTTCCTGGACTTTTCAATTCTTCAAAAGAAATTACTAAAGATCATATCTGTCAAATTAGGTTGAATTTTGCCTACAAATTTAGGAGAAAAAAAAAAGATTTCTAACCTATGTTTTCAGGAAAATGGACAATTTAAACGGACATCAGCTAATCATAATAGCTCACATTGAGTAATTTGTTCTCAGGTGAGCCTTTAAGCACAGCCTCACAGTACTGAACTTTGTCACAACAGATAGAACCTAGACTATCACCATAACTCCCCAAAATCTCCAAAACAGACAATAACATAAATTTTGTCCCTGGAAAAAAAGGCCTCACAGTATTTCAAATGAGGACCAATATTCTTAGGAAAGTAAATGGACTTGACCAAAATATGAATTGATATACACATCTTTGATTCATATCAAGATTACAAATGTGAAAATGGAATCAAATCTATTACCATAATTGAAGAGAAATTAACCATGCAAGATTTCAAACAAAGGGCCATCACTCTAAAAATTTGAATGTACCATAACAAAAATAATGTGCACATCTTTGCTTGATAAGAAGTGTAAGTGTGAAATTTGAATCAAATGGGTGGACAAGAAACTAGAACACATGATTCGCTTTGCAAGCCTGAATTACCAATCAAACAAGTAGTTTAGTTTTCTAAAATACAGGAGGCAACTCATTTGAGAAAGAATTACTTTATTTTTCAATATACTTAAAGGGAGGAAACTTTCTTTAATACAACAATATACTCATTCAAGCAGTGTAAAAATTATTTCCCTTGCATGAATAAGTGACCACTACCTGAAAGCAAATTTATAAAACATATCAAATTTCTTCAAGAAATCTCATAAAGATCGAGTCATCAAAAGATTAATCTGTGAAATTTGGTAAAAATTCATCCTCTGAGAGGAAGATGTTCTAAGTCTCACTATAAACCACATACGGAAATTAGCCCCACACGTTAAAGCCATGTTTTATACCCATTCCCGGCTGACAAATTTTAGACAATTCCATATTCAAAGAAGTTGCAGACGAGAATTTCAAGTTGATAAAACCCAAGTGTATCAGTCATTCTAGGTACAAAACAACGTTGATAATGCAGAAATTGCTTGTATTATAATTGTTTTCCTGAACCATCTTCTGGAGGGGTGTAAATTGGTGAGAATGTGAGGGAAAACAGTTTCTTTAAAGGAATTTTCCTATAAGCCATGTATTAAAATATTTCTCCCCATTAAAGCCAATTGAATTTCTTGATAATACAATTGAAAAAGATCAAGTATCCTAAGGATAACTTCTGTAAAATTTCATTAAAATCAATAGCAAATTTCTGAGAAGAGGACTTTCAAATTATACCTTTATGTTACATACATTGAAAGGGAATTAAGCCTAGTATACAAGAAGAAATATTTTAATTCAATCAAAATTCTTTGAAGCAATTTGATAAAACCTCGCTGAAGGATTATGCCTGTGAAATTTAATTGAAATCAATTGACTATAGTTTCTGGGGAGAAGAATTTCGAAGTTTAACTGTAATAGCATAATTATATGGCAAATAGCCCCTGCCATAGAAGCCATATTGCTTACCTGATCAGAAAATCTTTCAAGAAATCTGATTAAGGCAATGTCCAACGTCCTGAGAATTTTGGTTGGAATCTGTGCATTACTTTCTGAGTTGAAAATTTTTATAGTAAAAGTTTATAGACACACACAGACAGACATACTACAAGCACAAGACAATGACAATAGCCAGCTGAGTTTCAGCCAGTAGAAGTAAAAACTATACACTTTATAGACTGAGGGATCGACCATTTAAACGACCAACAAGCCGACACGTAATTATATCTCAAATCATTGGGGGTATGTTTCTACATGTATCTACCTGAGCCTTGGTTACAGACTAAACACCACCAACTTAAAATTACTAGGTATCTAGGTATCTTCAAAGAATCTAAAAGCCTGGCCTATGGTATGCTCAGTCAGTAACAGCTAGCTATACACTCTCAATCTTGGGGTTGTGGGTTCACCTACACCCTGGCTGGGCCAGCATTCTTATAAAACATACTGCATTCTTTCAAACATGGCCAGCATTCTTTCAAACATTTGGCAAAAAGCAATTGTTTGTCTCTCTACCTGAGTGGGCTAAATACATTGTATATGTATATATTGCTTATAAGTAAGTAGGATCACTACAGTTGGCGGCTCCAATTAAATGTTGTAGATTTAGAAGTGTGAGAGCTGATCCTTTCCTATTTCTCAAGATTATAGACTGGTCAAATTTGAAAGAAGTTGAAGACAACAATTGAAAGTGAGCACAATTTGAAAAGTTACTAACCTATAGGATAAAAATATTATGGGAAAAGAAGAAAATGTTTGTTCATCAAGCAATTTCTTCCATTTCCACAATGTTATCTCAAGTATAAAAATTGCAGCAAAATAAAATCCTTGCTTTATGCAGGAAAGGGTTAACAGTCACCTCAAAGACTAAAATTTATAAACTGAAATACTGTTGAAAATCTGGTACATGTCAATAGAATCAAGGAACTAAAAGTAAATGCATATATTAACTAGTTGCATACCAGACTCAGTGGTATGTAATTGTGTTTTGGCTGATGGAGTCCATGTGGACATTCAGAGCACATGTATGTTGTGTTTTACCTGTCTGAGGGTGTCAGTGTATAATTAACACACACAATAACATCAGAGGAATCACCAGGCAAAATACAATGCTATGTAGTTACTCATGAAACAGTGTTAGCATGTATTTTTGTCTTTTTATTGCTTGTCTATAGTTTAAGTGATAAAGATCTTTGGAATTTACTAAGTGATTGTGTTGATTGTGATCAAGCACAAAAAAGTAAGAAGTTAACCCATTTTCGTACTATGACACTTTCCGACGCCCTCCAGAGAGGAATGGGAAGAAATATTGAGGAAAATGATAAATTTTTTTGCAACCATTTTTTTCATTTTTCACAATGTTTTCTACCAAGAAATTTGAAACAACCTAAAATTTCATCATCATTGTTGTCTTAGGTCTACTAGTAAAGTACTTTTTATTTTGCAACTTTGTGTACATTTGAACAGTAGTGGTAGAGTGGTATATTTTTGTTACACTTTTCTCAAGAACAATTTATAGCACTTATATGAAACTTGATGTGGCGGTCCATCCAGGGCTCCTTCATGGTGCTAACCAAATTTAGGTCAACAAGTTAACTACTTCCTGTTTAACAACTTTGTTATTCCCAGACATTGCCTGGTAGAGTCTTATGATTTTCGTTGCACTTTTCTCAGCAACTATTAAGCATTGACATGAGACTTGGTGTGGAGGTTTATCTATGTGTCCTATGTGACGCTTACCAAATTTAAGTCTGCAAGTTTCCTACTTCCTGTTTAACTACTTTGTTTCTTTTCAGACATTGCCTGGCATAGTGCTATATATTTCAGTCAATCTTTTCTCAGCAACCAATCATAGCATTGACATTAGACTTGATATGGAGGTTCTTCAAGGGGTCCAATATGGCACTTACCAAATTTAGGTCTGCAAATTAACTATTTCCTTTTATAATACACGGACAATGTCTTGTTTAATGGTATATTTTCATTGTGTTTTCCTCAGCAACCATTCATAGCATCAACTTGAAACATGATGAGGAGGTTCATTTTAGGGCCTTCCATTGCGCTGCATGTTATCTACTTCCTGTTTTCTGACTCACTTTATTTACAGACAATAGTTTATTTTTGGACATTGCCTGGTATAGTGCTATCTCTTCAATACTTGATGTGGAGGTGAATCTAGGTGTCCTACATGGTGCTTACTGAATATGTTCCACTGAGTATGGGTACTGCATGCAGGGTATACTCAGTGGGTTCAGACTTATATATTTCTTGTATCATAAAGTTAAAATGTTCAATACATATTGAACATTGAATCAATAAATAGGAATTATTACTTTCTACATGCACATCATAAAAAGCATAGGTCTTAACCCATTCCCACACAGTAATTGTTTATGATGCCCCACGAGAAAACTGATTGGGAAAACAATGTAGGAAATTAACCCATTCCATCACAGCAAAATTTTAGACCGGTCCAAATTGAAAGAAGCTGCAGACGACAAATTCAAGTTGATGGAATTTTGAACTTTTTCGCCGCTTAGGATAGAAAACATTGTGGATAATGAAGAAATTGCTTGATACAAGCAATTTCTTCATTTTCCACAATATTTCCAAAAGCTTTTTTCTTAAGGGGCGTAAAAAGGAGGGATTGAGTTGGAATGGGTTAAGAAATTACTTGTTACAAGCAATTTCTTCTTAAACATAATATTTTCTATCCAGAGAATTTATAAAATCTAAAATTTCATAAACTTTAAATTGTTGTCTTCAACTCGTTTTGGAATGGTGTGAAAATTTACCATATGGTAATGGGTCAAGAAATACACCATGAACATCAGTTACATCATGTAACCATGTATATAAATACAATTGAGGAAGTATCTAAATTTCAAATAAATAACTTCCTTATTGTTAAATTATTAGCCTCTAGGGACTAATATAATTATAGCTCAATGTCAAGTCTAAATTCAATTTACTTTATAATTCTATACAACTTAAAACCCATTCCCACTCAATTCCACTTTTTTTAGAAATAGGTTTGGAAAACATTATGAAAAATTAAGAAATTGCGTTTTTCCTTTTTTTTTAAATTTCATCAACTAAAAATTTGTACAGTCTGCAATTTCTTTCAGTTTTTACATGTATGAAAAAAAAATGTTTGTTTTGTTTGAATGGGGTTTTACGCCGCTTTCAACAATCTTTCAGTTATAATGCGGCGGCAGGAGCACCTAACAATGGATCCTGGTATTTCTCACACAATTACCGCCATCACATCATTTCCTAGCCTCCAGCTGCTATCCCACAAAGGTCTACGATTATAGACTCATTGGTGGGAGACAAATAGTTGGAAAGGATGAGTGCCGCCGTCAGGGATCGAACCTGGAATCTCTAGATTGACAGTCTGAAGGGCTACCAATTACACTTTGATGTTGGCTTGTAAATTTTGTCAAAATGCTTTAATAATATATCTATAGCAAGAAAGATAAAGCCTGTCAAGCAAAGCTTAACCCATAACCTGACTTCAAAGTTCTAGACAGAACCAATTTAAAAGTGGTTGCAAGTTAATTATATTCAAATTTGAACAATAAGGGCAAGATGGCCGAAGATATCTCTCTTGGGTTTACTTTTCAAGGTAACTAATCAACACGAACTTAAATGTATATAAAATGCATAATGGTTTGGATTGGATGAGTAGAAAACGGATATTGCCACTAACACCCTATTTTACTTCATGAATATAATGGAACGTCAACATACTGAATGGGCTTCTTCCTCATAAACATACAAAGATTTCTAATTATAGTTGAAGTTTGAGAAAGATCAAGCTATAATTGTGACATGTACAGTGGTATCAAGAAAATTGTCGATAAGGCCCTTTTCCCTTGATAGCAGTCAGAATGTTACCATTATACAATAGCATCTTCCTCATGAACATACAAATATTTTCAGCAAGATTGTGAAAATTATTCGGCAAAAATTAAGACCTTTAGACTAGTAACAAGAAAATTGTAAATAAGGACCCTTTTCCAATAATATTGGTCAGAATGTGTCCATATTAAATAGGAATACATAGATTTTTAACAAGTTTGCAAAAGAGTATGCAAAAACTGTGATCTGTACAGGGGCAACACATAAATTGTCATTTAGGCCCTTTTACTCTTGTTATTGGAAAGATTTTTTCACAATGTTCAATACAGACCTTCCGAATATGACCAAACAAACAATTTCAAGCAGTTTTAGAAAGAATTTGACTGAACCCAAATTTTGACCTCTAGAGTTGTCAAAAACAAATTGTCAGAAAGGCCCTTATTTCTTCGATGTTGGTCAGAATGCCACAATACAAATCTTCCTCATTACCATACAAATATTTTCAGTAAGTATGACAAAGATTCACTCGAAACTATGACCTGCATTTGTTACAAGAAATTGTTAATGAGGCCCTTTTTCCATGATAAGAGTCAGATTGTCTTCTTCCTCATTACTATACAACAATTTTAGGCAAGTTTGAGAAAGATTGAGCTTATAAATTGGTAGCACTGGTAGCTCTGAACTATTGACAATGGACATTTTAGTATCACAAAACCTCATCATGGGCATCTTATGCATAGTTATGGTAGAAGTAAATGCCTTACAGCACAGAACACAATGAGTAAAAGAAAAAAAAAAGTTTGTAACATTCAAATTTGTATTTGCTAAAAATCATATCATATCTGAATCAAATGTAGTTTGAACTCCTTACAATCGTCTCAGGGAAATGATTCTAATGAGTCCCAACAACATTGGATTTAGTGTGATTTCTATTATAATTTAATGTATGCAATCATATTAAAGTTTAGTATGTTTCACAAAAAAGTGCTTTAACCCTTTGTTTTTAACGCCTGTGTGATTTTGTAATCGAGAAAATGTTGTGGAAAAAGAAGATATTGCTTATTACAAGTAATTTCTTTGTTTTCCACCATATTTTCTACCCTACTCAATGGTCATTTTCCAAATTAAAAACACTTTAATTTTGCATCGATAAAACCACTGAACTTGGAGTGGTCTAAAGTTTTACCAAACAGGAAATATTTAAGCTACCATTCTCTTTAGAGAGGACTTTAGGTCATCCCCTGAGTGGTTGCTTGATACAAGATTTACTATATGTGATACCGGTATAATCTTTTTGAGTTATGACATCTCTCACTTTAGGCAATTACTTCGATGGTCTCAAAAATACAATCTTTCAAAGGTCACATTAGAAATATTATAGTTTTCTTCAGTTTTATATAGAACAAATTCAAACAAGGTGTAGGGACAGAACTTAAATGGTTTGTAATTTAATTACCGAAGGAAATGCTTGTAAACAAATACTCAAGGAATATGTCTGGAAGCTTTAAACATCTTAGTATAGCGTATGTTTCTGGAGAAAAACAAAGGAATTCAAAATCTTCTTATCAATTATCTCAGAGTTTTATGTAATTCTTGACATCAAATGGTTGATAAGAAACTACAGTGGCATATTAAACTAAGACAATAATACTACTGACATTGTCAAAATATCTTTTTATATATATTTATGCATATGTTCAAAACGTTAGAAATTACAAAAATTAACTTCAAGTGGGTTTTCAAATTTTTTTCATGTCACAAGTGTACCTTTTTTTATTCTATCTCCATTCTCATAATAATATTATTTGAATACAAAATCTGACAAGTATAAATTGAAACAAGAGGACCATGATGGTCCTAGATTACTCACGTGAACTGTCTGCTGTTCAAAAAAATGCAACTAGAGACAAATAACTATCATCAGTTTCATGAAGAGTTACGCAAAACTGTGATTTCTATATTGTAAACAAAGAAATTGTCATTATGGCCCCTTTACCTGTGTTAACCTATAGAAACTTCCCATAATCTATAAGGTTCATCTTTATGACCTAACAAATATCCTGACCAAGTAACATGAAGATTGAGCCAAAATGATGACCTCTAGAGCATTAACAAAGAAATTGCCATTATGGCCCCTTTTCCTGTGTATTCCAAAAGTACCTTCCTATAATCAATAGGGTTCATCCTTGTGACTAAACAATTATTCTGGCCAATTTTCATGAAAATTGAACCAAAATTGTGGCACCTAGAGTGTAAACAAAGAAATTGTCATTAAGGCCCCTTTTCCTGTGTTTTCCAAAAGAACCTTTCCAAAATCAATGGGGTTCATCCTTATGACCTAAAAATTATTATGACCAAGTTTCATGAAGATTGAGCCAAAATTATGGCCTCTAGAGTGTAAACGAAGAAATTGTCATTAAGACCCCTTTTCCTGTGTCTTCTGATAGAACCTTTCCATAATCAATATGGTTCATCTCTATGACCGAATAATTATTCTGGCAGGTTTCATGAAGATAGAGCCATATTGGTGGCCTCTAGAGTGGAAACAAAGAAATTGTCATTAAGGCCCCTTTTCCTGTGTTATCGATAGGGTTCATCCTCATGACCTAACAATTATTCTGACCAAGTTTCATGAAGATTGGGTCAAAACTGTGACCTACAGAGTGTAAACACTTCAATTGTTGATGCCGCACGTGGCATGCCGGATTACAGACATTCAACGATCACAAAAGCTCACCAAAAAGCTAAAAAGAGAGATTGATCATCAAAATTAAATATGGTCTTTCCTTAATAGTAGCCTACAATATCCATTTTAATTCATTTAAAGATTTCATGTGGATAGTTGCAATGGGTTCTAGGACACAACCCAAGGTTTAGGACAGTAAATGTGTAAAGTTAAAATCTAGAAATTACCCTGTCTATCCACATGTCCAGGGTTAATCTATTACTAGATGGCAAAATTTTAGACTGCTCCAAACTGAAAGGAGATAATGAAATTTTAGAATTCTTTTTTTTTATTTTTGGGGTAGAAAACACAGTGGAAAATAAAGAAACTGCTTGAATCAAGAAATTTCTTCATTTAAACAATGTTTTCCCAATTGTTTTTCTTTAGGAGTGTCAAAAAGGGTCACTGTGTGGGAATAGGTTAAATTAAAATATGTTTGTTTTCTAAGAGATTTTCAAGAGAAGTTGAACTTTAATCATCAAACTATTTACTGAACACAAACATAGGGAGATACATCAAAGAACAGTATTACCAGAATACATATTTTCTCAGAATTAATACAAAATTCTGTGTAATTGAAGTCCCAGGAAACCTCGGAAAGTAATGAGATTTGACAAGTGATTAGAACTTTCCGAAAGCATAGCATTAAGTTGGTAATACTATGACAGAACATTGGTGATTTATCAAACTTATATTACTGGAACTATTCATCATGTCATCCCAAAAAGGAAAACTTTCTAGTGCTTCCTTCGCCTCTAGAGCCTCTGATAGGATCTTTGTCCAGAAACGAATTTCGGTAAGAGATTAAAAGACATTTTCATGCTTGCATTTATTTCCAACAATGCATGTTTTGTTACGTAAACTGTAGCTTCATAGCCTTTTACCCCTTACCAGACCACAAAACTTGATCAAATTTAAGGAAGTTGCAGACAACAACTGAAAAAGATTTATATTCAAAATTAGTGGCAAACTTGGTAGATGCAATTGTGAGACAAGGGCAAATTGCTATGCTGATGCTGTGACTAACTCTTTCCTTGCACATATAGCTGAGGTACTACTAAATCTTTTTGCATGAAACTTAATGGCAATTGAGTTCCCTATCATTAACCCATTACCAGGTCGAAAAAATTTTACTGGTTATAAAATTATGAAATTATGAAAAACATTGTGGAAAATGTCGCAAGCAAGTTCTTCATTTTACACAACATGTTCCCATTGTTTTTCTTGAGGGGTGCCAAAAAGTGTTGTTTTGTGGCAATGGGTTAAAGCCATCCACACAAACTAAGAAGATAACCCGAAGATAACTCTTACAGCATTTTGGTAAGAATTATGCCCCTCTTTCAACATAGATGTTTTGACTAACAAGCAACTGCAGCAGATAGAGCATGATATCTGCTGTGGCACACCTGTCCCCGATTGCATTAGCAACTTAACCCTTTCCTGGTTAATCCCTGGTTTTTACGTCCCTGTGATTTTATGATTGAGAAAACATTGTGGAAAAATAAGAAATTGCTTGTAACAAGCAATTTCTTATTTTTCCACAATATTTCCTACCCCATTGAATCCCATATATTTCAAATAAGTTGGACTTAAAATTGTCGTTTGAAAAACCTTTTCAATTTGAACCAGTCTAAAATTTCAAAAAACAGGAAAGGGTTAAAAAGCTTTATAATTACACATTTTGATAAGCTTAAAAAAAATGATCATCTGGTACACTTTGTAGAACAAACTATCAAGATGCAGAATCTTTTTATTTCAATAGAGCCAAAGCAATGAGATGTCACTGTAATGTCTCAGGAGGCTGTGATAAGTAATTTGGAAGTGAAGCTTTAACTCATTCCCACACAGTGACGCTCCACAAGAAAATAATTGAGAAAATATTGTGAAAAATGAAGAAATTGCTTGTAACAACAAGCAATTTCTTCATTTGTTCACAATGTTTTCTACTCAGAAAGTTGAAAAAAGTCCAAAATTTCATTAACTTTTTCTTGTCACCTATAACTCCACTCAATTTGGACCAGTCTACAACTTTGTCGTGTGGGAATGAGTTAAGCAATTAACAATTTAATCCATGCATTTCTAGACAATAAAAAATTAGACTGGTCCAAATTCAAAGCTGTCCCAGACAGCTATTTGCAGCAGATAGAATAGTAAAATTCTTTGTCTCTCTTGGTAGAAAACATAGTTTGAAATGAAGAAATTGCTTGTAAAAGACAATTTAATTTATTCATGTTTCTAAAAGCATCTTCTCGAGTGCAGGATTGTGTGGGAATAAATTTCCATAGAAGGTCACATTGATTTTCATTTGCCTTTGGTACAGCATCTTTTTTAATAATTCATTTTCGTAATTCATGTAAGGGTGAACTCTCTGTAAGGGTTTAATATAAAGAAACACCTGGCTGTTTTAAGTAATTAGCATTATACCAAATTAATTGGGTATTATGTACCCAATATCATTTAACTGAAAATAAAACAAAGGCAGTGTCAAAAATACGCCCTTAGATACTAAGGAGAGAGCTTTTAGGTAAATTAACCCTTGTCATGCTGAACCCGGAATATTCCTGTATTGGCAGTAGGTTTGAACAAAGATCAGCCTGCACATATGTGCAATCTGATCTTTGTCTAGACCTCCTGCTTATCCCTAAAAACTTGATTGGTTTTTAAGATAAGTTTTCATAATTATGATTAACGCAGAATAAGGGCTTTCTCATTTCCTTGAGTCTTTTCATTTTAATACAATTTTGTAGAGGTTTTTATTCAGCATGACAAGGGTTAATATTCTATACTTTAAAATTTAGATGTTTATTGCTTACATTACAGGATAAAGAATCATATCCTAAGCCTTTTGGGATGGGGATGCAGTATCAGTTTTCAAAGTCTATGTAAAAATGTGTCAACCATTTTTCTTGTCACAGTTTGAGGAAGTTCACCTCATTATTCATTTTGTTAAAATTTCGATGAAGGTTGTTCCTTGAACAAAGAAATTATTTAAGTTTGTTTCATCATCTGTTGTTAGGATACTTAACCCTTGACATGCTGTATAAATTACCTAACTGAAGTGATGTCAAATCAAAGGGCTGAAAGCACTGATAAAACTTCATGTTCAAAAATTATTTTTTTTTTACAGAAATCAACTTCATAAGCAATTCTGGCAGGATAAATACAAGCAGGGGGTATAGACTAAGATCAGCCTGCACATAAAGGCAGTCTTATCTTAGTCTACACCTCCTGCCAAAACAGGAATATTTCCGGGCTTAGCATGACAAGGGTTAAGACTAAAAATTCTGAACTTCTAATGAAAGTACTTGATAACTTGGTTCATTAATGTGCTTGATTGATAGCACCTTCACACTGGGCTTTGGTTTGACCCATTCCCACTCAATCTCTCACTTTTACGCCACTCAAGAAAAAGATTTGGAAAAAATTGTGGAACATGAAGAAATTACTCACATAAAGCAATTTCTTCATTATCCAAACTTTTTCTATCCAAATTGATAAAAATAAATTTGAATTCCATCAAATTGAAATTGTTGTCTGCAGCTTCTTCCAATCTGGACCTGTCTAATATTTTGCTGTGTGGGAATGGGTTGATGTCTCACCAGAAAGACAATCAGTTTGTTAGATTAGTCCGCCCGAGGATCAAACCTGTAATTTCGTGGTTTGAATTTGAGTTGGCTTTACCAGTTGAGCTAATTGGGCTGATAAAATGAATACTGAATAGAGGAAATAATTTTCAAAGTTTTCACTATTATTATATCACAAATAGAAGTAAGCCCTGCTCATAGAAACAACAACTTTCATCTGATCAAATTTTCTTCAAGGAATCTGATAAAGGGCCAACTAATAGGAAAGTTTCTGTTGGAAATCAAAATAGTAATTTGTAGTTTCTGAGAAGGTTTTAAAAAAAATCACAGAATGTTACAGAATAACTACCGCAACATGGACCCAAAATGACATTAGTCCCCTGACCTTTGACCAGATGAGCTATATACTTAACAGTTGGAACATGTTTGGGAATGTGCATCAAAGATCATTACATTAATTGAAAGAGTGATCCAAAAAATGTTATTCATCCGTCATAAAATTAACCTTTTTAAGAACACTTTCATACATGTATTAGTTTCAAAGTTTAAGAAAATTGCCTGTGTTCAACTGTTCATCTTAAGCTACAACAGAACTAAAAAGTTTACAACTCAACATTTCAATTTTATTCAGTCTTGATACCCAATGACCGATAATATTTAATGTCAGTTTGATAAAAATCTATCCACTTTCTGCTCCATTAACCTTGTGTCCTGCTATGAGGATATTGCATTTCGGTACATTTAAATATTTTTTCCCTGTTTTGTTTTCACACTTAAAAATCATATTAATTCTTTGTGTGTGAAAAGTCTTGTAAAACCTGCATGTATATATGTAACTAAACCTCAATCCATTACCAAAATGACAAATTTTAAACTTGTCCGAATTGAAAAAGGTTGCAGACAACAATTCAAAGTCTTTTTAACCTATTACCACACAACAAAATTTTAGACTGGTCAAAGGTGTTTATTATTATAATTGTTGATGAAAGTTTTAGGGTAGAAAACATTGAGGATAATGAAGAAAGTGCTTGTAACAAGCAATTTCTTCATTTTCCTCAATGTTTTCAAAAAGCCTTTTCTTGATGTGCGTAAAAAGGCAGGATTGTGTGGGAATAGGTTAAATGAGGAGTGTCATATACTAGGGTAGAAAACATTGTTGGAAAAGAAAACAGTTGCTAATTTGATTGTTACAAGCAATTTCTGCTTTGCCTACATTTTCTAAACCTATTCATTTTCATAATGTGTCATATTTACTATGATTGTGTGATAATTCAGTTCATCATAAACATTGACTGGTCTTTAGACTTTACTTTTTCTTGCTGTCTGATATGGAACACCAAGAATTTTACACACTATTTCTCCTCACAACCAATATAAAACCATCACTTGAATAAGATGTGGTTTCTCTTTTTGGTGAGATAATCTTTGGAAAGGTAAGTGTGGGAGTATGAAAGTGCTGCATCAGAAAGCACTGCTGTATAATATTATGAGCATTTCTAGACTTTTTAACCAGTTAAAAAGTGTAAATGAAGCTAACCGCAGCTCAGACATGCTTGACTCATAAACAATTGCTTTGGTCTAATAAATCAGATAACATTGTAATTTGACTCTCAGAAATTTCTTTGAGGTGTCCATTTGATCAATAAATTTTTCAGTGATGTTTTTTAAAGTTTTATTGGAAATTATTCTAATCAGTTGCTTTCAACATGAAGTACGTCTTCTAGAAAGGATAATTGTGTTTTTTTAGAACAAAGATTTTATGAACTCTTCCTTTTTCTAAAAAAGATGGGGTATTATTTAACTTAGAGAAGGCACAATACTTGGTGTTTTCCATTGGTTACTGATTTACTCATAGAACTCCATGGTAAAGGGTAAACAACTCCTGAATTTCAAATACCAGCACAAGCTGAGTCTGTATCTGATGACTTTACAGCGTGGAGGTTCTCTTCTAGTCACTAATTGAAGATAATCTTCATATCTTAACCCTTGTCATGCTAAACCCGGAATATTCCAGTTTTGGCAGGAGGTGTAGACCAAGATCAGCCTGCACATAAGTGCAGTCTGATCTTGGTCTATACCGCCTGATTGTACTGTTCTTGCCAGAGTTGTTTATGAAATTGATTTCTGAGACCAATATATAAGAATATAAAGTGAGTTTGTAAATCCCAGACCAAATGTTGGTCAGTATATGAAAATGCTGTGAATTGCTATCTGCAGAACAAAGAATAAATGGTCAGAAACTCTCCGCCAAAGTATCTTGACATCAAGCTCAAGATTGCAGTTTTGAACCACCGTCTGACAAAACTAACGAACTACTTGTCTTTTGGATGAGATGCTTATTAGAGCCTGGTGTTACAGTGCTTTACATTGAGTGTGTTAAAGAACCAGACAGAGCTCCCACTAGTTTCACTGAGAAAAAGACTAAAAATTTCAACTTAGGGACCAGACTGCCAAAACAACCAGGACAACTGGACCCTTGTATTTTTTTCCTGGGGTAAACAGTTCTACAAGGGATATGTCATTTGACATCCAGTAGGCTAGCATTTGCTTTGATCAAAAGTCAATTAATGGAATGGTTATTTGAAGAGGTTAAGTTACATCACATTATTATACTCCTTTTACATAAAAAAGTTCTCAAAATAGTTGGTGGACCCTTATTCACTGGTTATAAAAACAATGACGGGTGCACTGATTTCTGAGAAGGGGGTTCAAACCTACCCATGGGCATAGGGGATTTAATTTTCTTTTCCTTTTACATACAAATTTTCATTGAATTTCCCCATGGTAATGAAATAACTTTGGCATCAAACCTTTATAAATCTGCCATTGAAAAATGTTACATTGTTGCAGGCCTCCTAGCAGGCCAAAACAAAAATCAGTGTTTTCATTAGTTCCCAAAAGTCAAGAGTCATTGACCCTTGGGCCAAAATTTCCAAGAGTCAAAATTGAAATCCAAAGAGTCAAAATGCGATAAAATTTCACAGGTGTCAAGTACCTGTCAATTACGATCGTCAATGCATGTCCATCACTCGAGAGTGCTAATTACTAATCAAGCTTGGTGTTATCCTTTATAGGGGTGTATATTTTCATAATCAACTTAGCCATTTTCCAATAATTTTGGCACACTTATGATGACTCTTGACGCATGGCTGCTAATTTTCGAGAGTCAAAATGACGCACAATGACAAATTTTCGAGCGTCAAAATTGCTTCTTTTTGAATTTCTGAGCGTCAAAACCCGAGGTCTCGGGTCAAACGAAAACCCTGAAAATAAAGGTTTTTATAAAGGCTCCAATGTATGAAAATAAAGGCCTTTTAGTGTAAAATATGAAAAAATAAAGAGTGAATAAAGGCTATTTTCGTCGAAGTTCTCATTTCTTTATTAAACCCACAGTCATACCAAAGTCATTTTTTGATGTTATATACTGTTTGAATTATGCAATATAATACATACCTTATTTAATGTGTATACCTATTTTCTCTGCATATTTATATCATACATAGCTCCTGTTTTACAGTGTAGGAAAATGCAGAACAAAATCCATTACTTATTTAACCCTTTCCCGTTCAAATACGGGATTTTACGTTCCTGTGATTTTATACTTGAGAAAACATTGTGGCAAAAGAAGAAATTGCTTGTAACAAGCAATTGCTCCTTTTCCCACAATATTTTCTACCACATAGGATCGTTTCATTTCAAATGGCATCAAGTTTTCATTGTCATCTGCAACCTCTTTCAAATAGGACCAGTCTAAAACTTCATAAAACAGGAAAGGGTTAAGCTAGCACGGCAACCAGTCAGAGCAAATATAAAGGTTTTGAGTGAGAATTACAGGCTATTTTGGCGTTTTAAAGGTTTTCTAGGAAAATGAAAAGGTTTTAAAGGTTTGCTCTGAAATTAAAGGGTTTTAAAGGTTTCACTAGGAGGCCTGTTGTTGTTATTTGGCAAAAATGTTTCAGTCTAAAAAACATTGATTTATCATGTATTCAGTATGAGTTAAGTCTTTGGCTGAAGTCTGAATTCCTGTTTTGGGAAAAAAATGGTTGAAGATGCAAATCTGTATGCCTTACTCCACCATGTGCCTTTTTCTACTTTTACTGTCTTAGAACATAAAAAGATATGCGAGGCTTACCACCATGCTTTAATGCTGGTCCAGCTTCAATTGGAATAACAAGTAACGGAAATATTCCACTCAATCCAACAAGGATCGCCCCAAAAATGGAACAGCACCATATCTCAAAACGCTCGTTCATAGTTTCGGAGATGTTGTTTTTACCTTCCTTCTCATGAGAAATGTCCACGTAGGAATTACCGGATGGCTTCTGTTTGTTTAAAAATTTATTCCAGTTTGGTTTAGTTCGATGTATTTCCGACTGAGTCAAGACACACAATGACACGAGGATAAGGACATATAGGGTCAAATACCTATAGATATCCATTATCAGATTGAAATGATTGAGATAAATATGGTCCAAACTTCACATGGGGTGCAGACGCCGCATCCAAACTGTCAACATTTCTGACCTTGACCTTAATATGCAGTAAAGCTAGTACCTGCTTGTTGTAATATTCGTATTTCAAGTATTTTGCTATCGCGGACTTTTTTTTATGCCGTCGAAAGAAACAGCAATATTCGAGATAGCTAACTATACCTAAGAAATTGTGAAACTGATTAACAAATATCTCCACTGGGCCAATTAGTGGGTTTAACAGGGTTTTATTCTAAGGTAAATAACTGGCTATATTACCTTAATTCTAGATGCCATGGTTATTTCCCTTACGTAGTGCGAATTAGGCGCGTACATTTAATTTCGTGTCAGGTTACACTCCTGTCCGTTTTTGCCTCATTAAATAAAGAGCAAAAAGGGCCCATTTTCACAATCTGTAGCTCCCCCCAAAAGTTTCGTTGGGCCTTAAATCTTAGTCCGTCTTAAAGAGCAGTCTTTGATCTTGAATTTCAGGCCAGGAAAATGCTATCATTAGGGATAAAGTTTTTCGTAAATCTTCATTCTGCACATCAACCCATGAAATTATTTAGGCTCGGAACTGAAAGTCTTGTGGGGTACCCCCTTCAAATGTCAGTTTCTACATGGAAATAGTTCCCTGATTAAAGCTTTGAATCACATGCATGACTTGCAGCAGTGATCTCTCACTCTGCAGAACCTAACATCAAGCAACTTGCTGTTTATTAAACGTTAAAACAGCATGACAAATGGAGGAGATCAAATTTTCTTAATGGACTACTTTAGGGGTACAACCACCCCGAAGTAATTCCGGAGTGGAGTTGACCCCCGGAAGTAATTCCGGAGTGGAGTTGACTCCCGGAAGTAATTCCGGAGTGGAGTTGACCCCCGGAAAGAATTCCGGAGTGGAGTTGACCCCCGGAAGTGATACCGGAGTGGAGTTGACCCGTCAATGCAAGAGAAAAAGAACGAGAGAAAAAAGTCGAGTTCTTAAATCATGGTAATGAAATTCCCTGTTGATCTGTAACAAAAAATAAATTTTCTTTGCTAGAAATGTATCTATCTATATATATAGACTGGCACCACTGTCGACTTTAATATTGACTGGTGAGCCTGTCCTAATCTGACAGGTTCAATAAAGCCGTTGGCATTTTTTTTTTAAAGTCGACGGCGGTACCGGTCTATCTATATATACTGCCTAACTCCCCTTTCGGGTATTATCGGCAGGTGCGCGTCTGTGCTGGAATAAAGACTGTTAGTCATTGGTTAGGGTGCCAAATTTTAAAGTATTGAGAATGTTAGATTAAAAGATCTGATAAAACATATTCTGGTCATTCAGGAACG
Organism: Fragum fragum; assembly: GCA_946902895.1. Classification (NCBI taxonomy): domain Eukaryota; kingdom Metazoa; phylum Mollusca; class Bivalvia; order Cardiida; family Cardiidae; genus Fragum; species Fragum fragum. The sequence goes on from OX336374.1 coordinate 47,735,577, forward strand.
GCTCTCTATCTGGAAAGAACCAAGACTCTTTTTGAACGCCGAATGATAGGTTGCTGTACTATTACTTCTGGTAGGCTGTTCAAAAGTATCACTGTGTAGGGAAAGAAAAATTTACAAAACTCACCGAATTATTATCATCCTAACTGCATCAACTATAGACCTATAATAGTTGGCAACGCCAACTGAACTCTGAATTTGCAGTTCTACTGTAATAACTGACAGTATTTTTTTCAATGACATAAAGTAATGGGCGGTCGTTGGTTGGCGACCTTAACTTCGGAACTGCATCATCATCACGAGAACAAGCCGCTGTATAGTTAAGAAACTGTAGTTCGTTTAAGTCACAAGTTATCACTTTTTATCAGAAATTTTAGGGTTCATAGTTCACTTCCGGTACAAGATAAACTTTGATCTGCCAATCATAATCAGTTTTTTTATTGGCCTTCGCCACCCGTCAATATCCCAAATCGGGTTTAGACCTATAATCGACTTTTAGAGGCTGACCTATTTTGAGGCTATGTTTGACCGGCTTGGCCTCATTTGTTACCAGGATGCTTTGTATTTAAAGGATACAAACCTAGACTTTGGCCGATTCAGATATTTTGTAAAGGGGTTCAAATATGACAATGGAGATGAAATATGACAAAGTTGAGGGGGGGGGGGGGCGGTTTCCTATTATTACCTAATTTGTAATGAACTTCTCCATCAGAATGAAATGATTCGGGTACTCGGGAGGTTCGTTTCAATCCTACCCTTATCTTAATCCGTCACTGCCCAATCCTTGATAGTGGCCATCAACACATGATTTCCAACTGCCCTTTTCAGCCAGACAACGTTTTTTCACATGGACCCTAGTGAACCGTGTTGCGATCCAATTACAGTAAAAAAAAAAAAAGAAGTTTGTTAACCGTCGATGTCACGCGAAAAAAGTATCGATTTAGGTCCAAATACAATCAGACATAATTCAAAAGTACGTACTTTATCAGTGTAACCACTTCCGTAGCTGGTTTACCAACCGTGACTTTCACATTTCCTTACCAAGGTCACTCTAATGTAAGACTGGCACACGGGGCTTATAAATGATGCGTCTTTCCGCATTCGCCGCTATTACACGTACCATGTTTACACTGAGCAGTGATCCGTGAAATTCCGACCACCAGCGAAATGTATAAACCTTAACACACACGCATCCTAATTTTGACGCACTGACGAAAATGCATTTGAAAACATTGCGACTTCTCAATTATTTGTCGTTATTTTCTGACCTCAATCGTAGGCTACATTTTTTTCAAATTTCATTGACACTTTTTGTACTATGATTGTCGCCTGCACCTTCTTTGAATGTGGACAAGTCTAAAGAATCGTCGAGTAGTAATAGATTATGTGCTTAGACTAAATAAATATCCACTAAAAAAATTACCAAGTGCCGAAAAATACACTCTTGAACGTACATTTAATACTTTGAGCTGAGTTAGGTATTGTCTTGGTTGTAATCTAATAGGCCTTCAGTGGCTTTATGTGGTTATATTGGAAAGGTTCAGGTTATTTTTAGATATCAAGGAATTCGGCTGTCGACATCGAATGACCTCAGTTGCATATGACCAAAAGTCAACTTAAGGTAACAAATTTATTTGCGAAACAGCCAACGTCCTAAATAATGTCACATAAAAGGGTTAGCGCGAAACTATGGTAACTACGACAAGTGTTTATATTCGTGATAACGTATACGACAGCTTTAGACTGATCTTTTCAGAATTAAAGACCGGCTAGCGAATAAAGCTTCTGATGACGTAACGACGACGTTTGTTTGATGTAATTTAAAGTTTCCAAAGATTATTCGCACCACGTGAACGATCATATATTTTTCCGGTAACTGTCACGTCTCGGATTAATCTAAAAATAGATTAATAGCCTACGTAGACTATTAGGGAAAATCCTGCTTTTTTCTGATAAGCGACCTCAGATTTTTGCAAAACTTCTTTTCGGCATATTCTATTCAAATAGTATATGAGAGAAAAAAGGAAATAATTAAAATCTGTGACATGGAAAAAATATCAACGAGGACAACCTAGAGCTGTCTATAACACGCCCGGTAATCTCGGGCTCCATCTCTTTTTGGAGAACAGTGCAAAATGGAGACAATGATACTTCCGATATGGAGCCAAGGACCGGAACTGAACAGAAAAGGTAAATAAAACAGTGGACCTCGCGTACAATTTGATCTCCTATTAATCTATTATACATTTTCCCAAAACGTCCAGAGTTTCATACCACATAGAAATGATTATATTATCCGTTGGCGGTGATAGATTTCAAAAATAATTCCGTTTGTGAATAGAAACTTGAATCAAAGTTTGGACATCGGACCCGATCAAACACGAAAATGCGTGTTGAAATCGTTCAAATCCATGTAATCAACAGTTCTGAAAGATTCAAGTGGCAATGACTGTGAAATGAATGATAACGTGTTGATATAAAATAATGTTACCACAAAGAACTGCGTTTTTCCTATCCCTTTTGCGGATTTTCTCAGATGAGAAGGAGACCAGGATGCGGTGCGGGAGACAAGATTCAGAGGGAGAGGCGATGCATATATAAATGTACTGTAAAACTTCAAATAGAACCCCATACTCTTATGTAACCCCAGCCCCTCTTCGGACGTCAAAGCCGACCCTTTTTGTATGATTTTCGGAAAAGTTATAACCTGTAATATACCCCAATCCCAAACAAATCAATGCCACAATGATTTCAATAGAGGGCGAATGTAACTGTTCTAAACCAAATGTCCCCTTTTGTGATGGTTCAATGCTTAGATAATTGGTTTGCTTAAAGTTTTTTTTCTATATATTTAGAAGGCGCTGTATCCTAGATTATGTCAAAAGGTAAAAAACTTCACTGCTTAAGTTAAAACACCGTGAAATTGACAATTTTTGGATGATTTGGGAATGATTTCGGAATGAAATTGAATGAGTGGGGGGAGCGAGTTTTGAATAAAATTAAAAGTATGTAATCCAAGATCGCTAATTTCGTCGAATTTGCGATATTATTACCTCCTTGTATAAAAATTATACGTGATTTTGTGTTCGTGTGTCTTCACGGACCAATCAGACTCTTTAAAACCCACAGCTGCCAGTAAAAATTGTGGAAAAATTTTCATCGATTTGAATGAAATGCTGCGCATTTTGGACGGTTGTTAAATGTTTTTGAACTATTTTGAGCGTTTTTAATGGTTTGAGCGAGTGTTTGGAATGAATGATTGAAGCGCTGTGTTAATGATTCTGAATGGTTTTGATCGATGTAAATGTCAATTTCACGATGTTACTAACTGTATACTATGCATACTGTAATTCATTCTAGTCATGAACCACCTGCTCTTTGCAGTCGAAGTAAATCTTCGCCCCCCTTTTTTTCCGTCTTAACATCTGTAGCCTGTAATTAACACCCATCCCTTTTTAAAGAAGTGTGAAAATTCTAATAAACCACCGGTGTTGTTATAGAGCTTTTACAACGTATAAGGCACAGAACGTCCGTTTATTGCAGAACTGAACTCCTTCCGCTATACATATTTCTAAGAGCCTAGCGTATTTTTCAAATTTTATGATGACCTGAATTCTCAAATTAGCTATTTGTTTTTTTTTTTTTTTTTTTTGATAATGTTTCGTTAGAATAGATTTACAAAAATTATTACGCGCTCACTTTATATTCACCATTGTGGCCCGGTAAGTCAGTTTGGAGAAAGGAGAAAAATATAGACCAGATATAAATATGGTTGTTCTAGAGAGTCTGAGAGACACATTTACTGTGTAAAAGGGAAAGAAAAAGTGTCCTGTAATATGCATAAAGTTACAATCCTAGAAAATCATTCACTGTATTCTTTTATATGCATCGCCTCTCCCTCTGAATCTTGTCTCCCGCACAGCATCCTGGTCTCCTTCTCATCTAAGAAAATCCGCAAAAGGGGTAGGAAAAACGCAGTTCTTTGTGGTAACATTATTGTATATCAACACGTTATCATTCATTTCACAGACATTGCCGCTTGAATCTTTCAGAACTGTTGATTACATGGATTTGAACGATTTCAACACGCATTTTCGTGTTTGATCGGGTCCGATGCCCAAACTTTGATTCAAGTTTCTATTCACAAACGGAATTATTTTTGAAATCTATCACCGCCAACGGATAATATAATCATTTCTATGTGGTATGAAACTCTGGACGTTTTGGGAAAATGTATAATAGGTTAATAGGAGATCAAATTGTACGCGAGGTCCACTGTTTTATTTACCTTTTCTGTTCAGTTCCGGTCCTTGGCTCCATATCGGAAGTATCATTGTCTCCATTTTGCACTGTTCTCCAAAAAGAGATGGAGCCCGAGATTACCGGGCGTGTATAAGGTTGTTGCAAGCATTTAAAGCGAGGTATCGATGTGTCTTAAACCTAGACAAGAAAAATTTGCCAAATGTCGAAAGATACGCCCATACGAATATATAATACTTAAATTTGAGGTAGATAAAGTCATGGTGGTAATATTGTAGGTTTAAAGTGGCTTTTTGTGGTTTTTAATGGAAATGTTCAGAGGAATTCCAGGTTATTTATAGATATTACAGAATTCGGTTGTCGACATCGACAAATTGACAAGCGAAACAACCAACGTCCTAAATCATGTCACATCAAATGGTAAACGCTAAACTTCGGTAAGTGTTTATGATCGTTACAAAATAAAGATCGGCTAGCAAACATTACTCCTGATGACGTAATGATGACGTTGGTTTGATGTAATTGAAACTAAATGCGAGATTCCAACGGTTATTCGCACCCTGTGAATGACCTCTTATTGCTTAATCTAAAAATAGGTTAATAGCATACATATATAGGTTATTAGGGAAAACTCCTGTCTTTCTCTGATAAGCGACCTCTGATTTCAACAGAACTACTGTTCAGAATATTGTATTCAAATAGTATATGACGGAGGAAAGAAATGATCGAAATAGGTGACATTAAAAAAATATCGATACCAACTATTAACTATCTGTAAATGACGTACCCCTCAGTCCCAAAATTCTAGACTGAAGGTTAGAAAATACTGTTGGAAAAGAAAAAATGCTTGTGACAAGTAATTTCTTCTTTTCACACAATGTTTCCTCAAGTATAAAATCACAGGGAAGAAAGATTAAGAAGGGATTTGTGTAGAAAAGGGTTAAGAGTCTCGAATAGATATTTCTGTACTCTAAGGCTTTCTTTTGAAAAATATTTTCTCAAGTTCATGAATAAAATTAATTAAATTTGCAAGACCACATCAGGTTCTTTTCGTAGCGTTTTTTTTTTTTTTTTTTTGTGAGGATTAATTTCTACCGTGTTCATAGAATCAAGAGGGGAGGCTTTTCATACCATAAAACAGGGGAGATAAGCTTTTTAATTAAGTAACCCTTCTCTGATTAACACCGCGATATATTGGTACCATTTGACCCTTTACCACACAATCCCACTTTTAACGCCCCTCTTGATAAAGGCTTTGGAAAACAGTGTTGAAAAGGGGGAAACATGCTTATTTCAAATGATTTCTTTAATATCTACATAAAGGCCAACCAAATTAGAAATTTCATCATATGAAAGAATTATTTTCTACAAATCTTTGAATTTGGACCAGTGTAAAGTTTAAAAATTTGGGAATGGGTTAATCCAGTTATCTTTACACTTTCATTACGAGTTAAATATAGATACAATTTTTAAACTGAGATTGTGTAAGCAATCTGAGGCTAAAGTTACAATTCTAATCAAAGTGCCGAAGGCACTGTAATTGGTCGTCACTGAGAAGTTGCATTCCGACTTTAGAATTAGGGTAAAACAACTTTAATTTCTATTACTTTCACAACACGCAGGTTCTATCCTAGTGTATGATATTTCCGTGAATGTTAATTAGAACTAATATTATTTTACACGAACGTAAGACCTTGATGCAACATGGGTACCGACAAATAAGCAACTTTTTGTGAAAACCAAATTTAAAAAAAAATTTCGATTGTTATGTAGTCATGGTTAGATAATCTCTGCAAGCTTTTTCTATAAAGCCAAAACAGAAAAAATATGGAAATATGATAACTTAAGTTTAAGAACAAATGCTGACAGCAGGTTCATGAAATTTCAAAACCTTCCTTTTTCTGGGCAGAAATTAACAAGTTCCTAAACAGCGCTGATTATAAACAAAGGAAAATACAATTGATACCAATATTAGGGCGAATTCTTTAGACAGCTTGAAAGCATAATAATCAGAAGAACTTTCAGTATTTTGATTAACTTATGACTGGAAAATAATTGAGTGGCAGTATCATCTTTGTTTACACCTCGATATGATTGAAAGAAAGGGTTGGTTAGACGCGTTCATCACTAGCGGAAAATCCTTGAAGCATGCATCTTTAAAGCGTGTGACCGTCCAGTTTTCCTTTACTCCTTTTGATAATTCTTAACTTGTAAAATGAAATGATTTTTTTCTGTTTTCCCGTCAGAATATACGTCCAGTTGGGCTAAAGGCAGTTTTGGTAAATTGCAGCGACACAATCTCGAGTTTATGGTTATATAAATTGGTCTACGACCAATTAAAAATTCAAACCCATGCAGAGTTTGATGTGAAAACATAATGTAAAAACATCTACCGCAATCAATGTGATCTTCTGTCGCTTGAAAAGTAGATCGGATCTGACCATAGATTAATACGCCCGATTGAGGCGAGAAGGACGAGGGCGAGATATGACTCATTGAAAGCTGTCGGACTTTCGTGCGAGTGTTCTGATTTGACAAAATTATCAAAACTTTGACGAGTGAATGGAAAGAAAGAAAGGAGATATATAATATATTGGAAATTATTAAACATATATAATAATATCATATTGTTATGAAAAAATAAGGTGTTTGTTTCATATCAAAATAATATTACTTATTCTAGAGTAACAATGTTAAAACGGTCCGGTTAGACGAAGTTGCTGTGTAAAGCTGATAAGCGAAGCTGTCGGTTTTACGCACGATTGGAATGTTTTGTTTAACAATTTAATTTGTCATTCATAGGATCATATTCGCACTGTCTGAAAACAGTCTAGTCGTGCTCGGACTTGGTGTCTATATATTTTTACCTCCGAATTCTACCCAAAGGATGCAACGTCTACATACCGCTTTTGAGAGGTGTACATAATCATGTTACCCTGGTAAACGACCGCCCGCCCTCTCTCGCTCTCTTTATCTGGAGATTATAAAGAGCACATTTACATAACGAAATTGGACTGTGGGGTTGAATACTCACATCGCACGCAAGAACCTCCTAATTCGAACCTGGCTACCCATCTCTCTCACTCTCTACCTCTCTCTCGCTAGCTCCACTGGCTGAAAGCCACCGAGCCTGTGTCATGATGTGGTGTCCGTTGTCCGTCCGTCCGTCGACTTTTACTTTAAAAATCTTCTTCTCAGAAAGTACTGAACATAATTCAACCAAAATTCACAGTAAGGATCCTTGGGTATTCTTTATCAGATCCCTTCAAAGCATTTTGATCGGGTGAAAAATATGTAACGATATATACATGTAAATATATTATTACAATACCTCAACGGGATGAAAATTATTGCGGACAGGTTGTGTCCCCTACCGCACAAATTGGCAGATCTGCGCATAATCGACAGTAGATTTGGGTAGAAAGTGGCACCTCCGATATTCCGACCATCAAACTTTTTCTTCCCAGATTATATATCTCCTGTATACATATCTCAGGCTTTCAACGCTTTCAGCGCTTTGATTGTAGTAACGTACTTGCTTTTAATTCATAACCTGACCATCATTCCAAATAGACCGGATCCAACTCGGAAGATTTGCATATTGCAAAGTCAGGAGCTATTTTTTGTTTAAAATATAATGGGTTTCCGGCTTCTTCTTAAATTCTGAACCTTGTATGGGTAACAGTAATTAAATTTGGTCAAACTATAGATAAAAAGTGGTTGTGGAATTCAAACGGGTTTACTCAGAGAGTTCCTCCTTTAGTGGGAAGAATTCCCCATATTCAATAATATTTCAGTTTTTGGAGAGAAATGGAAATTTCCCCGCCGTGTTAATTTGTGAACCATGTATCATGCTTCGGCCATACTATGGTATAAACCAAAGTGGTGCAAAATTAGTGTCACTCTATCAAATCCCAACGATTGCCGCCCAACCAGTAGAGTAACAAATGATCTATTTACAGTGCGAAGATCCCCTTTATATACTACCTGAATTAGTGCTTTTTACACAAAAGCCTTGGTTAATCAACAACTTGTAGTATTTGTTAAGGGAGACAACTCATAACATTTGCCTAACTAGGGTGACAGTAGCTTATTTCCCTTACACAAGTTCATCGTACGTCGATTACACCCATCGGAAACTGCATATTTCGAGTATGGAATCCCCATGTGGTGTAATCATTTAATACCTTTTATCACCGAATATAAATCGAGAAACAGACAAGTGCTATGTTGAAACCAGGTGTCTTCGTTACAATATACACCGTCATTTTAATTGACGGATCGCTGCTGTCAATCAAAAACCGACCGACCAATCAATTCATTCATAAAGTCTTGCAGTGAATTTTGAACTCCGGAATTAATTGAAGTATTTTTTTGTTGTTGTTGTTTGGCTACTTAAATTTCCTAACTACAGCGTATCCAAGCTGTAGTTAGGACGATTATGTCGCCAATCAACGTTTTTCCTTTAATTTCATGCCGTTGGTCATATACCAAATAATGTCGTTAATTACCGAACTGCCATGTCGAAGGTCAGTGGGCGTGGCCAGCGATCCGTCAATTTCAACATTACAGTAAGAATCAATCAAGAAATGAAGCAGATGTTGCATTCACGGGACTTTTCCATTTTGCGCTGCTTTTGCATTGTCAAACATATCAACAAATGTGACTATTAAACCGCAAGCAATTAGTTAGTATTTCATTTAACCTTTTCCTGTCCAACACCTGCTTTTTACGTCCCTGTGATTTTAAAATAGAGAAAACATCGTACAAGAAATTGCTTGAAAAAGTAATTTCTTCTTTTCCACAATACTGAATAGAATCGACTTTATTTTTTCGTCTGTAAAACCTTTGAATTTGGACAGGTCAAAAAAATTGCATAATAGGAATGGTTTATGAAATCAAGAGAACATTTTTTGTCTTGTTTTCAATCAGGTATGAAACTAAAGTGAAGCCGATTCAAAGATAAATAATTTAATTGTTAGTTTCGTCTATCAAAAACGAGCGTTATGATTGGTCGAAAAATTTAATTCATACCTCCATGAACAAAACTTTGAGCACGCATCCATTATGTATGCTTCCGCATAAAATAGTTCCATACAAAAAGGTATCAAAATTTGTAAAGCTTTTGGTTTTTTCGCGCGATGCTATTAAATTATAAGAGATGAAGAGAATATTTTTTGTTTTCATGGAGGTATGAACCGAAAAAAACTATTCACACAATGTATGAATCCGCTTCGCGTATTCATACAGTGTGATTAGTTTTTTTGGTTCATACCTCCATGAAAACAAAAAATATTCTCTTCATCTCTTAAATGAAACTAAAGTGAAGCCGATTCAAAGATTAGTGTAATTAAGTTTTTAGGTTCATACCCCATGAAAACAACCGTGAACAACAAAATTTTCATATCTTATGAATTAATGCCAACAAGCAAAACAAAGCTAGTATTCTACTAGTTTCGAGTAAAACTTTTTAAGAGATGAAGAGAATATTTTTTGTTTTCATGGAGGTATGAACCGAAAAACCTAATCACACACTGTATGAATACGCGAAGCGGATTCATACATTGTGTGATTAGGTTTTTCGGTTCATACCTCCATGAAAACAAAAAATATTATCTTCATTTCTTATAATTTAATAGCATCGAGCGAAAAATGCAACAACTTAACAAATTTTGATACCTTTTTGTAGTGAACTATTTTGTGCGGAAGCATTGAAAATGGCTGCGTACTCAAAATTTTGTTCATGGAGGTATGAATTAAATTTTTCGACCAATCAGATTGCTCGTTTTTGATAGACGAAACCAACAATTAAATTATTATGGATTTACTTTGTGTGCGAAAATTATTTTCATAGAAGTTAAAAGAAAACAAAATCAATCTTGATGGACCCCCTCCCAAAGGGTTAATTGAAGATAGAAATTCTGTGAAAATTAAACAAAATCTGTTGAGGAATGATTTGGATCAGTTAAGTCAAAGTGTTAAACACAAGACGCCCTCCATTCTCTCAAACAGCATTATACTGATGGCAAAACCAAATCTGTTCAGAAAAGATTTCAAGACGGTGTGTTATTTTTCTTTTAGATTAAATACATTTTATGCGCCCAAAGGGCGAGCATATAGCCGCCGCTTCGTCTGTCTGTCTGTCCTTCCGTCCGTCTGCCCGACCGCCGTGATATCTCAACAACCCTTGGGCCAAACTGGATGAAACTTGACATGTGAATTCCTTATATTGCGTCAAGGTATTTTTCCCGTTTCTATATAGCTTCAAGGTCAATGTCACACTTCAAGGTCATAGATTAAAATTGTACTTGTCCTCAGCATAGCCACTTTGATTAAGGATGGATTGTGAAATAACTTGGCATAATCGGTCTCTCTAGCGAATAGATGTACCATTTGAAATGAAAATCAGATAGCTCCAAGGTCAAGGTCATATCTCAAGGTCGATAGTTAAGATTAAGCATGTTCAGAGCCTAACTTTTTCAACCACGGAAGTATTCTATTGTAACTTGAGAAAACTGTTCTCAGTCATGAGAAAATGTGTCATTTGGAAAAAATCGGATAGCCACAAGGTCAATGTCAAAGCTTAATGTCAAATGTCTAAAATAGCTATGTCTGCATAGATTATGGATCGAATTCAAGATAATTTCACACAATTGTTTTCTATCATCAGAAGGTCAAAGCTCAATGTCAAATGTCTAAAATAGCTATGTCTGCATAGATTATGGATCGAATTCAAGATAATTTCACACAATTGTTTTCTATCATCAGCAGATGTGCAATTTGAAACAAACATCAGATGCTTCCAAGGTCACAGCTCAAGGTCGAACGTGAAAACTTAGCATTTCCAGAGCATAGATCCATCAAATAGGTTTGGATTGCGAAGTAAATTTACACAATTGTTGTCCTTCTTTAGTAGATGTGTCTTTGAAAATATATATTCATATAGTTCCAAGATCAAGGTCACAACTAAAGGTCGAACATTAAATGAAGTATTTCCAGGGCCTAGCTCCTTTAATTATAAATGCATTTAAATGTAACTTGTCACATGTTTCCCCAGCCATGAGTAGATTTACAATTTGAAACAACAACAACAAAACAGATAACTCCAAGATCAAGGTTAAAGCTTAAGGTCAAACATTAAAATTAAGCATGTCTGGAGCATAGCTCTTAAAATTATGGATTGATTTCGAAATAACTTTGCACAATTGTTCTCTATCGGCAGTAGATGTGCCATTTGAAACAAAGTTTCAGATAGCTCCAAGGTCAAGGTCACAGCTCAAGGATGTGCGTTAAACTTCAACATCTATCTATCTATCAATCTATCTATCTATATATACTGTCCAACTCCCCTTTCGGGTATTACTGGCAGGTAAATATAACGAGCATATATCCGCATCTGCGTCTGTCAGTCCGTCCGAACCCTTTTCCCTGTTTATTCTATACTTTTTGTGACAGGGCTATATTCGGGGAGCATAATCCGTCTCTAACAGCTCTTGTTTCTATTTCATAGCCCGATATTGCAAAATTGTGACAACATGCCAAAGGTCACGTGTTGAGGAACATTCTTTGGATGTTTGATCTGAATCTGCTAATTAATGTAAAGGAAATTGCAATAATGGGAAATGGACGGAAAACGCTCAGATCGTGTCTGAGAAAATATTACCAACATATCTACTTGTTGTGTTCTTCATAAATCTTGTTATGGCAGTGAAACGATTTCAAAAGTAAATGGCAAAGTCTGCTTCTGATTCTTTATGGGCAATGATATATAAGGCTACAGAAGTCTAAGCATGTGATTGGTTGAAATCAAAGTATTTTAGTTGTTTAATTTGTTGTTTTTCATGGTAACCTTTTTTTTTACTTTAGTGTCGAAATTGCGTAAAGTTGATGTTATCAGTTTTTTTAAGAAGGCCAATCGGTTAGCTTTCTCACAGGATTGTTCTCCTTCAGCACTTTCCCCGACGGCGGCACTCGTCCTTTTCGACTATTTGTCTCCCACCATTGGGTCGATAATCGTAGACCTATGTGGGATAGCAGCTGGAGGCTAGGAAAGGATGTGATGGCGGTACTGGTGTGAGAAATACCAATAAATCTATTGTTAGGTGCTCCAGCCGCCACGATATAACCGAAAAATTGTTGAAAGCGGCGTTAAACCCCATTCAAACAGACAAATCCTTCAGCACTTTCATGGGTTTGACTTTTATAACGTGTTTGTAATTTTGCTAACCCAGTCCTTTTACAATTTTCTAGTTGCTTCTAATTTTTTTTTCGCCCGAATTGTAAAAAAATATTTTTTTTTTTGTTTTTAGAACAAAACATTATCATTATTAGATAATACTTGGTCGAGTGGTGTAATACACCATGTCTTAAAAAATGCAAGATTGGTTAGAAACCGCCAATATAGTCAATGTTTTGTTATGTCAGTTATTCTTCTTGATAACTAAATTCAAATGCACTTTATAAAGCATGTTACAATACACCATACATTGGTGATTTTAGTGAAGAAGAGTATTTTGTGTGTTCTGTAGAAAACCACGTATATGTATATACATTTGTCTTGTTTACCCAAATATGGGCATGTGCTACGGTAGCTACGGTAGCGACGTTAAATAAACGGAAATACACACACACACATATTCTCCGAAAACAACGTGTATTTGTACGATACCTTGTTTCAGTGATAAGTTGTATCTATAATAGGGTAAACAAGTATGATGGTATCGTTAATGAACACCTCAGGCTGTCAGCTACTTCTAAAGGTGATGACCCTAGCTGCGATTACGAGGCTACGGTCTGGTCCGTGACGTGGTAGCCCAAGCCATATGCTCCACAGAAAGACAATCATTCACAAAAATGGGATTAAAAAATTACCGCATCGTTTGTGAAATATTTTTGAAATTTGAGTGACCTTCTTCGAATGACAGCTCAAACTGATTGAGAGGGCAACAAGGTATAGTTTTAAGTATACGGGATGAAACTAATGAAACAGCGAAGCTTGTTTCCCACAAAGGCCAACAATACCTTTTAAACAAAATAAAACGAACAAAAATTAATACAAAAGAGACAGTTCACCCTCGACTCGAACCCCCGACTTAACAGGCAATGGAAGTACGCACATTATTTGTGAACCTCGTGCATTTATCATGTAAACAAATGTTATTGTCGACTAACGGAATGAAACGAGAAATGCCGACGAAAATCAGTCAGGCAAATAATTATGTAAATAGAAGACACGGTTCGTCAGGTCTTAAAAAAATTGACTGTAGCATTTGATGAAAAACTAACGTCTCAATTTAGGACTAAGAATTTTTTTAATATAGTGGTTGTTTGGGGGGAAGCCGTTTCGTGGTCAAACCTATTTATCTCACATAGAATGAATGGTAAATCCTTCCAACTTTGACTTATTCCTCCAGATTCTGCTACATGGAGAATTTTCAAGTCATTGCGTCAGGGCTAATGAAAGAACAACAATTGATAGCCGCTTCCTCAGATATTGAGCTCGACATGAGACCACAGACGCCAAGCGGTCTAGGCCGTTATTTTACATGACGCGACAAGTACCATATTCCTGTGATTTTACCTGATACTTCGGTTTACTTGTTCCGCATCGACAACATTATCGCAGATTAGTCATTGATTCAGAGAAGTAACAGACGAAAATTCAAAGTAATTGCTATCTACAATCGATGTACATGTAGGTTATGAACCATTATCAGAAAATGAGAAAACCCTTGTACAAGTAATTTCCCCCTTTCCAGAATCGTTATTTAAAAATAACGAGGTTATTCACTAGATTGGTCAAAATGAGGTATTGTTAAATGTAAATGTGTATTGTAAACAAGTTAACCCATTATCAAACAACTAACTTTCGACTGGTCTAAATGAAAAGAAGTTGCAGTTGAAAGTATCAATGTTGCGGAAAATAGATCTAATATCGAGCTATAGATTTTTTGCTTTTCCGTGAAGAAATAATGTTTTGTTTTTGTTGTTTTTGTTGTTGTTGAAGTCATAGAAAGCGGGGGGGGGGGTTATTGGTTTAATTAGACATTTAACTTGATAGAAAACAGGGGCCCACATACATGTATAAGCAAAAGCTTTTGAACTACTCATTTGAAGCAAAATAGCCTGCATGATTCGCCGCGTCAGTACCTTTAACGAGAGATAGATCACGTGACTGTAATTATTTTGACGTAGCGCGGGAAAAGGTTCGTGAGTTAACCCATATGCTGCGGAGTCTGGTTTGGAATCGGTATTGAAATATAGTTATACAGTGAGCTAACACAAGTCTAGAGTGTGGTTTTTTTAAGCCCATTGGAATTTCTCCAAAAATGATTGTTCCTAGCACAGGCAGTGATTTGTTATCTAATTTATGATACGGATGAATTATAGACGCTGCTGATCTTCAGATAAACGTTTCGAGAGAGAGCTGATTTTGGAATATCAGTACGATGGATGCGTTTGGACACGGCACGACGATCTTTGACGTCGCTCAAGACGCCAGTCAGGTTGCGTCAGCCGTGCATTCTGATAGATATCATCGACAGAATGTAAGTAGATAGCGTAGTCGAAAACAATGGCTTGATTATAGACTAATGACAAGAACTATATAGTTACGATAGAGATTTTCCCGAACACCAATGTTTGTTTATTTTCACTGAATTGTTCATTATCAGGATGCTTGAACTGCTAGTTCAAGTTTAATTGTAGCGATTCTAAGACCAGACGACCAATATATTTCAATGTAAGGCCTACAAATCCAAAGCGGTTGCAGACAACATTCCATTATGAATGATGTGAAAATAGGGTCCATATTTTAGGTAGGGAGATTTCTTGTCAACTTTCAACACACTTTGGAATGTTGTGTGCAACTCCCATTTGGACTAGTCTAAATTTTTGTTGTCTGGTAGGCTATGTGTCAATAGCTAACCTTAGGTTAAGGCTTAACCCATTCCAACACAGCCAAATTTTAGAGTATTCTTATTTCACAGAAGGTGCACATGACAATTGCAAGTTTAGAAAACTTTGCATATCTTGGTCTTTTTGAGTAGAAAACAATGTTGAAAATGTAGAACCAAGTCTTTTTTGAGGGGCATAAGAAAGAGGGTGTGTGTCAGAATGGGTTATAAACCCTTGTCATGCTATATAAATTACCTTACTGAATTGTTGTAAAATCAAAGGACTGAAAGTACTGATAGAACTTGCTGTTCAAAAACCGATATTTCTTTCAGAAATCAATTTCATAAACAACTCTAGCAGGAAAAGTACATGCAGGAGGTGTAGACCAAGACCAGACTGCACATATGTGCTGGCTGATCTTGATCTACACTTCCTGCACAAACCGGAATATTCCGTGCTCAGCATGACAAGGGTTAAGATAATCAGTAGATCTGAATTTTTATCACAATTTTTTGTTCATGCAGTTGGAAAAGAGCCTATACATCTTTGAATTGGTTTCCTAAAATGTTTTTTATAAATGTATATAAGTTGATAAAACAACTGAACCTTAATTCCATACTGAATCTGGACTAGTTATTCCTACTTTGGAAGACTATAGACTAAGATTAGCATGCACCAAAGTACAGCCTGATCTTAGTCTTCCACACCTGTTTGACATTTTCAAGCCAGAGTGTTTTTGTAAAAGTAATCCTGTTTAGGCAGATGGTAAAGACAACGATCAGCTCGCACACAATTATGTGCAGTCGGATCTGAGTCTCCACCACCTGTTTTTACCTTTCAATCCAAAATTGTTTACATGTATATGATTAATTTAACCCATTCCCACCCAATCCCTCCTTTTTATGCCCCTCAACAAAAAAGCTTTGGAAAACATTGTGGAAAATGAAGAAATTGCTTGGATCAAGCAATTTCTTCATTATCCTCAATGTTTTCTATCCAAAAAGACAAAAAATTCAAAATTCCATCAACGTGAAACTGTCGTCTGTGGCTTCTTTCAATTTGGACCAGTCTAAAATTTTGCTGTGTGGGAATGGGTTAACAAAAATGTTGACCACCAAATTACGCTTCTTGTGCTTCCATTCTCTTGATTTGGATGCTGTTCTGAAAAGAATTCCATTCAATATGACAAGGCTAACAAAGAAACATCTACAAACAATCAGGACTTTTCAGTGCTTCCAGTTATTTGATTTTTACCCTTGAATATTCCGGTTTGGGCAGGAGGTATAGACAAAGATCAGCCTGCACATAAGTGCAGTCTGATCTTTGTCTACACCTCCTGCTTGTACTTTTCCTACCAGAGTTGTTAATGAAAATTGATTTTCAAAAGAAGTATTGTTTATTGAACAACAAATGCTATCGGTGCTTTCAGCCCTTTGATTATAATGCAATTTCTTAAGGGTTTTATACAGCATGACAAGGGTTAATGCAATTTGAACAAATAATTTTTTAGCATAACCAGGGTCAACTCTAAGATGCAAGTTTAAGAGGATTTTTTTTAGCTTGATTTCCATTTTGTGGAAAATAACAACTTTGCGAGGTAACTTACACAGGAAACAGTCTACAATAAGGTAAGAATCTGGAATAAGTTGATTATTGGCAAAATGACAGAATTCTGAATACTTTTATAGCTGATGAACCCAGATCAAATACTGGAAAGTAATGAAACTTCTGTTGTTGTAACCATAGGCAATTATTTTGGTTTCTTATAGTTTAGAACACAGGTAAAGTTATAATATTCAGTGTTTAATATTACTACATAGCAAAATTTTGGACTGGTCCAAATTCAAAGAAGTTGCAGACAACAATTTCAATTTTAGAGGATTTTGAGTAACTCTGTCTTTTTGGGTAGAAAACAAAGTGCAAATGAAGAAATTGCTTGTAACCTAATGTTTTCCTCAAGTCTTTTCTTAAAAAAAGCAGGATTGTGTGGGAATGGGACAATTTTGGTATGTGCAAAATTCAATTGCACATAAATATTCCTTGAGATATTCAATATGAAATTTTACCACTTCATTTACATGATTTATTTTTGTTATTATTTTTCAAAACAATTCAGAATAGATCTGTAAGTCAGAAATGCTTTAACCCATTACCAGATGACACAATTTTAGACTGGTCCAAATTGAAAGAAATTGCAAATGAAAATTTTTAATTGATAGAATTTAAAGAATCGTTGTCTTTTTGGGTAGAAAACATTGTGGATAATGAAAAAATTGCTTGTAACAAGCAATGTCTTCATTTTCCACAATGTTTTCCAAAGCTTTTTTCTTGAGGGGTGTCAAAAGGCATCACTGTGTGGGAATGGTAGAAATCAGTCAAGTATAAGTTCAGGCTGCTAAAAATACAGTTCATAGCTACAAAATTTTAGATTAATCCAATTTGAAAGCTGATGCACATTTTGAAGTTTGCTTACATTGAAAGATATTTAATTAATACCACACAATACATTTTTAGACTGGTCCAAGTTCAAAGAAGTTGCAGACCACAATTTCAAATTTAGAGAATTTAGAATATGTCAGTCAATTTGGGTTGAAAACAAGGTTGAAATGAAGAAATTGCTAACAAGCAATTTCTACATTTGCAACCTTGTTATTCGAAAGTTTTAATCTTGAAGGGCGTTTAAAAGCGGGTTTGTGTGGGAATGGGTTAAGGGTTATGTACAGAAAACATTGTGAATAAAGGAAGAAATTCTAATTACAAACAATGACTTCTTTTCCCATCATGTTTTCCAATGCCTTTTTGTTTGAGTGTATCAAAATGGGGAAACGTAGGGTATAGAAATTACTGTCTTAAATTTGCATTTCCTCATAAATGCAGAGGTATTAACCCTCATCCTGCTGAATGCTGAGTATCCTCTTTACACTATATTTTGAAATGTTGACATAAACAGATGGAATTTGTGTTAAAAGATTTTTTCATGCAGCAAGTGTAGACTAAGATTAGACTGCCTGTCTGTGCAGGCTGATCTAAGTCTATACATGCCAAAGCCATTGTCAAAGCAGGAATATTCTGGGATCAGCATAACAAGGGTTATAAGCAATTTCATAAACTGTTACCACTTAAAAAAATATTAGACTGGTCCAAATTGAAAGAAGTTGCAGATCACAATTAAAGCTTGATAAAGTCTTACATATTTCAACTCTCTGGCTAGAAACATTGTGGAAAACGAAGAAATTGCTTGTTACAAGCAATTTCTTCATTTTCCATAAAATTTCCGAATTGTTTTTTTTAGAGCGCCAAACACAGGTATTATGGGCATATCTTAGATAAAAGTTATATGAAATATATTATAGTTGAATGTTAAAAGATTTTCATCTCTGAAATCAATTATTGGATATTTGAAATTTAGGCGGAAATCTTCCTCGGAAAGACCTCTCTCTCTGATTTCATTAAGAAAGTTTGATCTGGCATGAGAAGAAAAAGAGGATAATTGGCATGGCTTATCAGTGCTGTGTTAAGTTTAGATATATTGAAATGTTAAACAATCGTCTTCACAGAAACTAATTATTGAATATGAATGATTTTTAGCTCCAATGTAATGGCCTTATGTCTGTCATGAGTACTATGATCCACAAGTCCTTAAACTTTTACTTAAAAAATTTTCTCCTCAGAGAGTACTGCACAGATTTCAACCAAATGTCACAGGAATGGTGTTTCGGCAACCCTTTATCAGATTCTTTCAAAGACTTTTTATCAGAAAGATGATTTTTTTTGGGAAGGGCTGGTGTATTGTAGAAACTTTGAAAACCTGCATTTCAGAAACTACTTGATGGATTTCAATAGAAAAGCATGGCTTTCTTCTTCAAAGAAATAAAGTCAGATGGATTTTAACTTAATTTTACTCTGATTTGCCAACACTCTGCTGAAAAGTACCAATAAAATTGAAAATCTCATTTGCTTCAGTCTCTTTTTGCCACCAAAGGCCTAAAACAATGTCACTTTTGCCATGAAAAAAAAGTATCCCAGGCAATCAGGCAAAGTTCAGAATCATTCATAGATTTGATTATTATGTTAATTATTTTGTTGGTATTATAGAGAAATAATAAGACTGGAAGTAGTTTGTATGAAGTCAGAACAACACATTTTTCTTATGCTAATTGGATATGGTAATTATTGACCTGGAACTACTTCTTTTGTGGACTCAGCGGTTAAAGTGGACACCTCTACCAACATTTTTGCTTGAAAAGTAATTCTGTGAATAGCACTTGGTTGCTCTAAGCAAGCCTCAAGAGGTCGATTTTTTGGCCTGAAAATCAAGATTCTGCATAATCATGAAAAAATGATTTCTAAAAACTAAGAATCAGCTAGTAACTTACCCCATTACCAAACAATCCCCTCAAGAAAAAAACTTGGAAAAAATTTTTTTAAGTAAAGAAATTGTTTCTAACAATCAGACAATTAAACATTCTTTTTGATCTCACCAACTTTAATAGTTTTCTCTCTTGCAACTTCTTTGAATTTAGACTGGTTTTAAATTCTAGACCCATTACTACATGACAACATTATACCGGTGACGTCCAAATTAAAAGACGTTGCAGACAACAATTTCAAAATGATGAAATCAAAAACATTTTCCTGAATACCTCTTTGGGATAAAAACAATTTCTTCATTTTCCACAATTATTTTCTGTGCAATTTTCTTGAGAATCACCAAAATGTGGGATTGAGTAGTAAATGTAATATGTTAAATAGCAAAGTCTCCAACAAGAAGTGACCTATGAAATATTGATCATGCTAAAAACAAGGATTAATTCAATTGACCCTCAGTAGGAGAGAAAATTAGCTCTAATGCATTATTTATTCGTATTACTAATTGACCTTCCAACATAATTGTGGCACACCTTTACTAACCTGGAATTGTTGTTCTTTTACCTTTAGTACAAGATCTTCTTGAACTTTGGCTAATTTTTAAGGCGTGATATCTGTCATTCAAGGAGATGTAATTGAATATTAGTATTGAATCTCCAACTGCTATTGCTTGCCAGCAACTTTACAGCAATTTTGTAATATTCTGGATGGCAATTAGATTTTGAGTATTTCCATTTAAAACTCTTATCATACTGATCCCAGAATATTCCTGTTTTGGCAGGAGTTATAGGCAAAGATCAGCATGCACATATCTGCAGTCTTATTCAACACCACCTGTTTTTCCATTTCGATCCAGAGGTTTATATATGATAGATTTCTAAAATAATTGTTAACCCATGATAAGTGATTCCAGTGCTTTCAGTCCTTTGATTTTAATGCAATTCTGATCTTGTTAGCCACTAACAGGCTATGTTAACTCTTAACTAGTGGCGTAGCCAGGTGTCACAGGTATGCACACCCCCACCTTATTTTTGAAAATAAAAAGAAAAGAAAATTGTAGTATGAAGAACAATAATGATAAGATGAATATAACAAGGACTAAAATTATAAGCACGATCTGCGATAAGTTGATGTGTTTGCTTAAAAAATCAAACCCATGATAACATACATTACAATTTAATGACATCAAAATGGAGTATAACTTTGCATCTGTTTACTTTTCTGACAAGGTGAGGGAAAAGATCCATCTATTTTCCTTCTTAAAGAAGGTTTTGATGACATTTTGGGTCTTCCAGTAATGGTGTTTGTTTGGAGAGGCCTTCCTCCGAACTGTGTGATATTTATGCAATTCGATTATTGGTTAGCTCAGACATAATTTCCTCATGATACAGATATAGCTAATGAGGCCCCGAAACATCTCAAAAATAGCTGGAATATTTTCATGTATTAACCATGAGAAAAAGTATAAATAATACAGCTGTAGTTAAAAATAAGTGGAAGCAACCTTTTGTTACAGTAGAGCTTCCTACATAAAGATGCTGTGCCCACATGCTTGTTTCAACCTCAATAACTAATCAAATAATTAAAACATCTACACTATAAAAACAATATCAGAACTGCAATCTGTTTCTAGAGCCATTTAGTGCATAGGCTGATCATGACCATAACTTGTTGCTTTCATGTTGTTCAAGAGATAGCCTTTGCATTCATTTATTCAGTGAAATTCATCTTGCAATTTCAACAAAATCTGCACACGTTCCTATTAGTCTAGCAGAGATGGAAAGGCATAAAAACTACAAAGTTAATGCAAAACGAGATGGGCAGCTAGGGCCGATGCTTTACTTACGTTCCGATGTATCTTCAAGACTGTGGTTAGCACCTTTGAAGATTTGTCAATCAACTACATTGACCAAAAAGCCTCAACTCACAGAAATTCTGTCCTACAGTGTGAATATATTATTGCTCCTGGTGATAATGTCAGTGATTTTTGAAGGGAAATATTTACTGTCAACTGTAGACCATTTGATTGCTGAGCTTGAGAACATCAGTTCAAGGCAGTTAAACGTTTAAAGCACATTCTCTGCTACCCAGCTAAGTGACTAATCTAACAGATGATACTGCTAAGGAAATATACAGAGTATTTTAAGAGGATCTAACTGGTGATAACTAGCTTACTTTAGAGAAACAAGACGAAGGAAAATAAGATTGGAGCACATTATATGCATTGATCCACAAGAGTGTCCTAACTGTTTGGCAAAAACACTGTCGGTTACTAACCACAAGACAGAGGAAAGTAAAATAGGAACTCATTATATGCATTTATTCACAAGGCTGTCCTAACTGTTTGGCTGAAACACTGTCAGTTACTAACCACAAGACGGAGGAAAGTTAAATAGGAACTCATTATATGCATTGATCCACAAGGGTGTCCTAACTGTTTGGCTGAAACACCGACGGTTACTAACCACAAGACGAAGGAAAGTAAAATGGGAACTCATTATATGCATTGATCCACAAGGGTGACCTAACTGTTAGACTGAAACACTGTCGGTTACTAACCACTACCTCTACCCAAATATAATGGTTCCACAGAAAGATCCTTTAGAATTATGGGACATGTGAAAAAATACGTATCCCCTTGTCATGCTGAATATTTATCCGCTTTACACTATATTATAAAACGATGTAAATAGATGGATGATATGTTAAAAGATTTTTCTCAATGGAATGAGGACAAGTACGTAGTGTAGGCTAAGATCAGATTTCCTGTCAGTGCAGACTGATCTCAATCTATACACCTGCCAAAGCCATTGTCAAAGCAGGAATATTTTGTTATCAGCATGACAAGGGTTAAGATCAACCATGTCAACTGAGTGATTGTCCAGTCTAGGACTTCTGAATATTTACAAGAGAAACATAATTGATACAGAAGCTGTGGATGATATATTTGCCAATAAGAAGCTCGACGTCAAGCATTCATTTTGAGAGTCTAAAGCATGATGGTGACTATTTAGTGTAATACAACACACATTTTGGATTGAATTTTTTGTCTACAACCTCTCTCCATTTGGATGAGTCTAAAATGTTGTCGTCTTGTAATGGGTGTAAAGCTTTTCCATCTGTTTGAGCCTCAACAATGTGACTTCGATATAATGATTATGAGTCTGGACCTCTCTCAAGAAAACAATTTGGAAAACATTGTGTAAAGTGAAGCAGGGGCGTAGCCAGGATACTTGTAATGTTGAAGCCAAGGATTCCACGAGGTGAAAATACTATCTACGGTGGAACCAAATGGCCGCATGAAAAAAATAAACAAATCAGATCCAAGTTTATAAATTTTAAATCTTTGTATTTTCTTTCTTTTTTTCTTTGTAGGTCACCTGACCTAAAGTCATGGTAACCTATTGCGATCGTGTTTTGTGGGTTGTGCGTTAATTTTTATTTTCGACTTCTTCTTGAGAACCCTTGGATGGATTTCAACCAAACTTGGCAGGAAACATCCTTATGTGATGGCGCCCCATAAGGGGCCAAAAAGGATACATCTTTAAAAACCTTCTTGTCATGAACCGGCTGTTAGATTAGATTTTCATATGGTATTTAGAGTCTTAAGGGCAAGGACTATTAAGTTTGTACAAGGAAAAAACTGTCAAGAAATGGCCAAGCTATAGGGAGGGGCAAAGGTGGGTGGGGTACATAAGTTTACATAGTGACAACTTTGAAAATCTTTTTCTACCAAACCAAAAGACCTACAGCTCTCATATTTGGTATGTGGCATCATCTAGTGGACCTCTATCAATATTGCATAAATTATAACCCTAGGGTCAAAATTAGCCCGTTCCCAGATGTCACAAGTTTAATAACATAGGCTTATATGGTGAACATGTCTTCTCCCAAACGAGAGGGCCTAGTGTTTTGATATTTGGTAAGTAGCATCCTCTGGTGGATTTCTATCAAGATTGTATAAAATCATGGCCCCAGAGACAGATTTAGCCCATTCCCGGACATCACAAGTTTAACATAGCCTTTATAGTGAAAATTTCAAAATCTTCTTCTTACAAATGAGAGGGCCTAGAGCTTTGATATTTGGTAAGTAGCATCATCTGGTGGACTTCCTTCTATCAAGATTGTATAAATCATGGCCCCAGAGACAGAATCAGCCCATTCCATGACATCACAAGTTTTATAAAGGGCTTATATAGTGAAATTCTCCCAAACAGGAGGGCCTAGAGCTTCAATATTTGGTATGTAGTGTAATTAATCTGGTGGACTTTTATGTTTTGTGCTCTTTGGACTTAGGTGACCAATAAGGCCCTAAGGGCCTCTTTTTTTTTATTATATTTTTTCTTTCTTTCTTTCTTATTTTTTTCTAAGAAAGACCATACTTTTATTTTTGTTGAAGCCCATGCTTCCAGGCTTCCGCCTGCCTACGGGCCTTTGAAGAAATTGCTTTTAATAAGCAATTTTTTCATTTCACACAAGTTTTTTACTCGGAAATTTGAAAAAATCTAGCATTTCAAAAGCAATAAATTGTCAGGTGCTACTCCTTTCAAATTGGACCAGTCCAAAATTTTCTCATAAAAGCAATCAACGGCCCATTCATTTGAAGCGGGCACACAGTTTATAAGGTACAACCTAAACTTGTTACATTGCAATTTTTTTTTAAATCAGAAAAAGATCATGACTCTCATTTACATGATATAAGATAACAGTTTAACTCTATCTGAAACAAATATGCTTTCTGCTGCCTCGAAGATATATAATTGTGGAAAACTTTTTGGGAAAAGAAGACATTTCTTGCACTAGGCAATTATTCCTTTTCTCACATGTTTTCTACCCTATCCACTACTTACTTTCCAAGTTCAGCACAACTTGAAATGTTGTCATGGTATCTATATTATACAGGCTCTTATACATTGTGGTCAATGTGATGCCAAATAGAAAGATATTGATTCCTGGAAATGTGAGTGTTATAGCTTTGATTATGTTGATAGATTTTGTGGTGTCTAGACTAATTTCCTTGATTAATTCTCATGAAATCTATCTCAACAAATAGATTTTTCACCCAATACATGACAACAAATCCCTAGATCCCAAATTTAAAGCTGTTCCAGATGACAGTTTCTATTGGATGAATTTATATTTTGTTGTCTTTTCAAGTTGAAAATATTGTGGATAACTTTTACCTTAAAAATCTTCTTCTAAGAAACCAATTGATGGATTTCAAACAAATTTTACAGGAATGCTCATTGGGTGAAACTTTAACTGATTCCTTCAAAGAATTAAGATTGGATGAAAAACATGGCTTAAATGGGCGGGGCTAATTTCCATTTATGGTTAAAGCTTTAAAATCTTCTTCTCAGAAACCAATAGATGGGTTTCAACCAAATTTTACAGGAATGATCCTTGGGTAACCCTTAATCAGAATCCTTCAAAGAATTTTGATCCAATGAAAAACATGGCTTAAATGGGCGGGGCTAATTTCCATATATGGTGAAAGCTTTGAAAATCTTCTTCTAAGAAACCATTTGATGGATTTCAACAAAAATTCATCAGAATGATCCTTTTGAAACCCCACATTAGAATGCTCAAAAGGAATTTTAATCGGATGAAAAACATGGCTTAAATGGGCGGGGCTAATTTCCATATATGGTGAAAGCTTTAAAAATTCTTCTTTTCAGATACTAATTTATGGATTTCGATTTAATTTTACTGGAATGCTCATTTGGTGACCCTTTATCAGATTCCTTCAAAGAATTTTGATCCAATGAAAAACATGGCTTAAATTTGTGGGGCTAATTTCCATATATGGTGAAACCTTTAAAAATCTTCTTCGAAGAAACCAAATGATGGATTTCAACCAAATTTTACAGGAATGCTCATTGGGTGAAACTTTAACAGATTCCTTCAAAGAATTAAGATTGGATGAAAAACATGGCTCTAATGGGCGAGGCTAATTTCCATATATGGTTAAAGCTTTAAAAATCTTCTTCTCAGAAACCAATTGATGGGTTTCAACCAAATCTTACAGGAATGATCCTTGGGTAACCCTTAATCAGAATCCTTCAAAGAATTTTGATCCAATGAAAAACATGGCATGAATGGGCGTGGCTAATTTCCATATATGGTGAAAGCTTTGAAAATCTTTTTCTAAGAAACCATTTGATGGATTTCAACAAAAATTCACCAGAATGATCCTTTGGAAACCCCTCATTAGAATGCTTAAAAGGAATTGTTAACATTGCTTTAAATGATTGGGCTTATTTCCATATATAGTAAACAGTGAAAAGCTACAATCTGCAGGATGGTTTTCAACCAAATTTCTCAAGAATGATAAGTAAATTCAGGCTGATGGAGCAAATCAGGCACTCAAGCGCCTCTAGTTTAATATTGACAATGTTTTTCAAAATGTTTCAGGTTGTCTAAAAGTCGATTTTATGTGGTAATAGGTTAAGCATGATCGGTGTTTCTTCAGACCATGAAGTATAAGTAAAAAAATAGCTACAAGCCTCACAGAGGTCTTTACTGACTTGGCAAGTTATAAAAGACATTGCATAAAAATGACATTAACTTATCACCAGACAACAAAATTTTGGAGTGGTTTAAATTGAAAGAAGCTGCAGACAATTAAGTTGAAAAAATAAATGCAAACTTTGAAAGAAAATGTGAGAAAAATGGAGATTATTTGACAGAAACAATTTTTCTTTTTCTCACAAGTTTTCTAAAGCTTTATTTCTTAACCCTTGTCATGCTGTATAAATTACCTTACTGAAATGCTGTCAAATCAAAGGGATGAAAGCACTGATAGAACTTGTTGTTAAAAATTCAATATTTCTTTTGGAAATCAACTTCATAAACAACTCTGACAGGAAAAATACAAGCAGGAGGTGTAGACTAAGATCAGCCTGCACATAAGTGCAGTCTGGTCTTAGTCTACACCTCCTGCCAAAACCGGAATATTCCGGGCTCAGCATGACAAGGGTTAAGGGTGCCAAAATATGTTCACAACTGTTCTGGTATTTACTTATACATCTATATTGATCATAGAAACATTCTGTACAAAATAAAGTCATTTAGTGTTCTAGAATTATTCTAGTGTAGTTTGAGTCAAGTTCCAACGATAAGTTCTAGAATTATTCAAGAAATGCCAAGAACTGTTCTAGACCGTTCAGCTGAACTTAAAGCACTGGAATTGTACATATAACCCCCTCAATATAGAAGGGAATAATTGAACAATTGCTGACCCACCCACTCACTCAGTTGGCCCAGACATTGACACCGACAGGAAGTTCCACTTTAATTTTAACCCTTGTCATGCTGTATTAAAATCCTATGCATTATAGCTTTAAAATCAAAGGACTGACAGAACTGGAAAGCCTTAATGAGGGTCAATATTTCTTTCAAAAATTAATTATTAAACATCTTTGGCTGAAATGGAACAAACAAGAGAGGTAGACAAAGATCAGACTGCACTTATGAAATCTTTGTCTACACCTCTTGCCAAAGCAGGAATATTCAAGGTTCAGCATGACAAGGGTTAAGTAGCTTCTTTTTGCAACATTTAGTATGTAATAAAAAAGTGAAATTGTTGGTTGGTTACCAAAATATTGTAACTACAGCTTGAATAAGCTGTAGTTATGACTTTTAAGTCGTCAAACCAACAAAAATGCTTCACACAAATTTTGGAATTCAAAGTTTACTTCCAGTCAAATTGAATGATTCGATTGGTCCACTGTGTTTATTTGATTGACAGCTTCAGTGATTAGTTAATTTATAAGCTCTCGGCATATTTACCCTAGTCACGCTGAGTAAATCATTGTTGAGAACAGCCTTTGGAATTGACCAATTGCTTGCCCTACCAACTTTCTCTCTTGGCCCACCCA
The DNA here is from genome assembly GCA_946902895.1 of Fragum fragum. NCBI lineage: Eukaryota > Metazoa > Mollusca > Bivalvia > Cardiida > Cardiidae > Fragum > Fragum fragum. The sequence continues at coordinate 47,762,978 of OX336374.1, forward strand.
TTGACTCCAACAGGATGATTTTATGGCCAGTAACATGTAACAAATCAAAGTACTTAACCCATTCCAACACAGCAAAATTTTAGATCAGTCCAAATTGAAAGAAGCTGCAGACGACAATTTCAAGTTGATGGAATTTTGAATTTTTTTGTCTTTTTTGGATAGAAAACATTGTGGATAATCAAGAAATTGCTTGATACAAGCAATTTCTTCATTATCCACATTTTTTCCAAAGCTTTTTCATTGAGGGTCGTAAAAAGGAGGGATTGAGTTGGACTGGGTTAAAAGTACAGTAAGCTAGCATAGCATTGTTTTGTTCAGTAATCTTCTCTATCAAGGGATGTGGAAATACGGATTTTCTCTACTTGTCCATGAGCAAGTAAAATATGATTTTCTATTTGTCCAGGATCAAAATGGACTTGCCCGTGAAAAAATGAAGAACAGGTAAATTTTGAGAAAACATTATATTTAAAGAAGAAAATGCTGGAACTCAGCATTTTCTTCATTAAAAACAATTTTTTTCTAGCCTTAGATACAAATATTACGCTCATAAATCTCTTCTATCTATTTAGTACCATTCCAAGATTTTCCCTGATATTTACTTGTCCACGGACAAGTAGCCTCGAAAAATGTACTTGCCGGCAGGTAGAAAAGCCCGTGTCGGACAAGTCGGGCATGGGAATTCCACACCCCTGATCAAACGTTATCATGATAAAGAAACGAGGTTAAAGTAACCAAGGAGTTAACCCAATTCAACGAAATCCCTCCTTTTTATGCCCCTTAAGAAAATAGTTTAAAACAATGTTGGAAATAAAGAAATTGCTTGTTATAAGCAATTTCTTCATTTTCCAGAATGCTTTCTACCTATAGGGATAAATATTGTAGAATTTTCAACAATTTGAAATTGTCGTCTGCAGCTTCTTTGAAGACTCTAATTAGAGTCATTTTTAACACAATGTGCTCAAGTGAGCGAAAAATACCTAGGAGATGCAGGCAGAGTTTTCAATATTCCTTAATACATAAGAACTACTTTTTATGGCGTAGGCATTTGATGGATTTAGTGGTTAAGCCTTTGGTGGCAGTTTGCACTCGTTGAACTTTGAGACGACCACAAATTTTGTCCTTTAACTTTGCTAGCTAAAAAGTAAATGGTTGGTTGATGACCTAAAAGTTATAACTACAGCAAGCTGTAGTTATGACGTTTAAGTTGCCAAACCATAAAGAAAGTTTCACAACAATAGTGGCTGGTGTCAAAGTTCAAAGCTCAATTCTTGGCTGAATAAATGATTTGATTGGTCAATTGATTCCTTGATTGACAGCCACAGTTGGTCAATTCAAAGAGCTGCAAGTACTAGAAGGCCTGGTTTCAAGTCAACTATTTTTTTCTTAAAAAAGGAATTTTAAAACAACTCATTACCAGACAAAAAATTTTAGACTGGTTCAAATTTAAAGAAGTTACAGATTAAAAGTTCTTAGTAGATTTAGATCAATATTTTAAAACACTTTGTTGTTTAGGATAGAAAATATGTTGGATAATGATGATATATTGCTTGCAACAAGCACTTTCTTCATTTTCCCAACTATTTTTGAAAGCTTTTTTGTTCTTGGGAGTGCAGCTAAAAGGTGTTTTTGTTGGAATGGGTTAAAGGGAGAAACATGTAGTATAGACCAAGATTAGACTGCAAATACTAGCTGGTATGTACAATTTGATATTTTCTATGTCTCCTACCAAAACATTGATAATCTTTGTGAAGCATGTCTAGGCTTAGGTTAACCCATTCTAAACATGTATGCTTAACCCTTTCCTGGACAAACCCGGGACTTTACGTCACTGTGATTTTATACTTGAGAAAACATTGTGGAAAAAGGAGAAATTGCTTGTAACAAGCAATTTCTCCTTTTCCCACAATATTTTCTACCACATAGGATAGTCAGATTTCAAATTGCATGCATTTTTCATTGTCATCTGCAACCTCTTTCAAATTGGACCAGTCTAAAATTTCATAAAAAAAAGGAAAGGGTTAATGAACCAGGCAATAATTCATTTTTCACAATTTTTTCTACCTAGAAAATTGAAAAAAGTATAAAATTTCATGAATTTTGAATTTACGTATGCAACTCTGTTCAATTTGGACCAGTCTAAAATTTTGCCGAGTGGGAATGGGGTAAGAACGGTGAACATAAGATACAGTGATAATTAGTACTGACCATGGGTTGATTAGAACATAGTCCTGATATTATAATCATCATAATCTACATGCATTCCTATTCGTGATTATCTGTTCCAATAAGAATTCCATTCTCATAACCCTAATGCCAAATGTTGTTGATGGTAAACTATGTGCCTCATCCTAGTTTTTGATTTTTTTCTTAAAACTCATGTCTACATTATAAAAGTTTTTCAGGCAGACAGACAGACATCACTGAAAAAAAAAGATTGCAAAGAGATATTGTTTTATAGATTCAAAGTTTTGCCTTGTAACAATTCTGAGTGGGAATTATCATGGCATCAGAAAATGAGAACTATTTGAACTTTTAGAATTATTGTTAAGTAAAGGGTAATGGCTTGGAAAGAAAGGTAAAATTGGATGCAACCTAAATTTCTTGCTGAGCACTGAGTATGAATCTTCATTTGTATATAACCAGGTGTATGTTTAATCAATATTTTGCATAGGGTATCAATTTTAATCTTTTCCAGGAAAAATTGGCATCAACCTAAATATCAGAGGGCATAGAGATACTTAACAATAAAAAACCTTTACCCATTACCAGAAGTAAAAAAATTAGACTCATCCAAAATCTAGATATTGCAGCCAATAATTCAAGTAGATAGCATTTCTATTATCCCTTTCCTGTTTTTCAAAATTTTAAACCTTTCTAAATTCAAAGGTTTTGCAGAAGAAAATTGAAGGTGGATTTAGTTTAAAAGATAACCATACAGTAGGGTAGAAAATATTGTGGAAAAGGAAGAAATTGCTTGTTACAAACATTTTCTTCTTTTTCACAATGTTTTCTCAAGCATAAAAGTACAGGGATGTAAAAACCAGGGATTATACAGGAAAGGGTTATCTCATATCTTTCTTGGTCGAAAACAATGTTGAAAAAGTAGAACTTGCTGGTAAAAAGCAATTTCTACATCTTCCATATTGTTTGGCAGAGGGGCTTCAGATGGGATTGTTACAGATTAGGTTAACTCATTCCCACACAAGTATGCTTTTTGACGCCCTTAACCCTTTCCTGGTTTATGAAATTTTAGACTGGTCCAATTTGAAAGAGGTTGCAGACGACAATGTAAAATGATTGCAATTTGAAATCTGACCATCCTATTAGGTAGAAAATATTGTGGGAAAAGAAGAAATTGCTTGTTACAAGCAATTTCTCCTTTTTCCACAATGTTTTCTTGAGTATGAAATCACAGGAACGTAAAATTCCGTATTTGAACGGGAAAGGGTTAAGAAAAAAGGCTTATGAAAAAAATGTTGAGAGGAAATTGCCTGTCAAAAGCAATTTCATAATTTTTTTCAATATTTTTTACAGCAATAAAGGCAGAGATTTTTAAAATTTCACTAACCAAAAATTGTTGTCTGCAACATCTATGAATTTGTACCAGTCTAATATTTTGTCATCTGGTAATGGATTAATCTGCTTTTTTTAACCCTTGTCATGCTGAACCCAGAACATTCCGGTTTTGGCAGGCGGTGTAGACTAAGATCAGACTGCACTTATGTGCAGGCTGATCTTAGTCTACACCTCCTGCTTGCACGTTTCCTTCCAGAGTTGTTAATGAAGTTGATTTCTGAAAGAAATATTGATTTTTGAACAACAATTTCTATCAGTGCTTTCAGCCCTTTGATTTGACAGTATTTCAGTAAGGTAATTTATACAGCATGACAAGGGTTAACATTCCAGTAGAGCTAAGGATAGACAGGTTTCTGGGACTTGAGATTATTACAACATTTTGTTACATAAGATCCTAGGTTGTGGGTACTCTATATATATCCCCCATCTCCTTAGCAGACGGGGTATATTGGTTTCAGTATTTTTGCTGTCTCTGTCTATCTTTGGACTTAACACTATTGTTGCCAATGACACAAGGAAGTGCCCTATTGTTTTTGGGTCATGTAGTTCAAAGGCCAAGGCAGGGGTGTGAAAATACGGATTTTCTCAACTTGTCTCTGGACAAGTAAAATGTGATTTTCTTCTTGTCCGAGGTCAAAATGGACTTGTCCGCAAAAAAGAGAATAAATTTTGGGAAAACATAGTTTATAAAGAAGCAAATGCTGCAACTCAGCAATTTCTTTGCTAAAACAATGTTTTATTTCCTTATTTATTTATTTATTTTTTTGGGGGAGGGGGTAAGGTAGGTCAAAGGTCAAGGTCATCATCTTTGCTTGAAAACTATTTCAGTTACCTACAAACTTAAAACTGCATACAATTGGTGCCAATGATCTATGTAAGTTCTATATTTGGAGGTTCGGGTGTCACGTAGGTTGAAGGTCAAGGTCACAAATAAACTTTGGTTAAAAACTGCTTCCGTGCTCTAACTCAATTACTATTTGACCGACAACCATGAAATTTCTTACACTTGTTGCCAATGACCCTAAGAAGTGCCCTATCATTTAGGGTCACATAGGTCAAGGTCACAATTGAACTTTGTTTGAAAACTGTTTCTTTTTCATAAAGCATTTGAACTGGGCCTTTGAAACTTTACACACAATTGTTGTTCATGAGTGCCCTATTATTTTTGGATCATGTAGGTCAAGGGTCAATGTAATAAATGAACCTTTTGGGGTTGATAGGTCAAAAGTAAACTGTGCTTATTCAGTGACAAAGTGCTGGTGAGGGGTATGAGTATGAGTATGTTTTGCGACAATTCTAGTCATTGGAATTGTCTCGTTGAGACAATGTAAAAGAGTACCCAGCGTTGTTTGAGGCTATTTTTTCATTTTCCATAATGTTTTCCTGTGTTTTACTCTTAGGATTGAGTAAAAGTGGGATTGATTTGGAATTTGTTTATCAGTGAATTTAGACCTGTGGAGCAATAACGCACTCGGTGTAGGGCCTCTAGAAAGCTTGGCTGTTTTCAGAGAAACCCGAGGTATTGCGAAGCCTTAGTGTTGTTGTTGTTGTTGTCAGGCAAAAAACTTTGACTTTTTGCAATATCTGGTTCTACTGAAGGCATTCACTTGAAACTTGGCACACATGTTCACTATCAAAAGAGGAACATATACTATCAAGGGGGATAACTCAAGATGCATTTTGTGTGAAAACCCCTTTTTCTAGTTAGATTTTTTATCCACTATCAAGCACCAACAGCCGAGCATAGGCACCAGTAGGCAATGCTCTTGTTTTATTAAGAACTTAGGTGAGTGCTCTAGTGCCATCTTTGTCCCCTTGTAGAAATTAATCATCATTAATTTGTCATCTGCAATTTCTCTCAGTATTGACTGGTCTAAAAATTTGTTGCCAGATAATAGGTTAATTCACACCTAATTCTACCTTTGACCTATATAACCTGTACAATACACTATACTGCATATAGACTGGCTCCAAGAACAGCACCAAGTCCACCTGATATTCCGAGAACCAATTATGTTATGTACATAATTACTGCATGTAGAACCCTTTATGTCTGTTGATCCATCACAAGGCTTGACATATTAACCCTTGTCATGCTGATCCTGGAATATTCCTGTTTTGGCAATGGCTTTAGCAGGTGTATAGACTAAGGTAAGCCTACACAGATGTGCAGTCTTATCTTAGCCTAAACTACCTGTTTGTTCTTGTTGTATTGAGAAAATCTTGGAACTCAACATGGATATAATTATCTCACTGTCACAATTTTTAAATATAGTGAAAAGAGGATAAATATTTAGCATGACAAGGGTTGAAGAAATGAGCAAAGATGGAAGTCGATCCTACCTAAAATAGTCAAGAAATAATTTTGAAATTACAAAATCCTCTTGCTAAAAGTTTAGATTGCACTTATTCAGCAGCGATATTAATAAGTGAAAAGTTACAGAGTTGTGAAACTTGTAATATCCTTGTCATTTAGGGCAGAAAACATTTTGGACAATATAGAAATTGAAAGGTACAAGCAATTATTTCACATTGTCCATGAAGTTTTTTCTAATAATTGTTCTTCAGGGTCATGATAAAGAGGGATTGAGTTGGAATGGGTCTGTCGTCCATTCTTATGTCCATTCATCCATTCTTCTGTCCATTCATCCACAATTTCTTTGAAAATCTTCTCCTCCACAACCAGCAAACCAATCAAGCTGAAACTTTGCAGGGATGTTCCTTGAGTGAAGCTCTACAGAAGTTGTTAAAAGAATTTCATTCCATGAAAAACTCTAGTTGCCATGGTGTTTGAAAACAGGAAATTGTAGTAAATTTTTGGAAAACTTCTTTAAGAAATTGCAAGGCCAAGGACATATTTATTTCATATATAGCATATCCACATGGTTCTCTACCAAGTTTTTAACCCTTGTCATGCTGTATAAACTACCTTACTGGATTGCTGTAAAATCAAAGGGCTGAGGCACTTATAGAACTTGTTGTTCAAAAATCATTATTTCTTTTACAAATGAATTTCATAAACAGCTATTGTAGGGAAAGTGCAAACAGGAGGTGTAGACTAAGATCAGACTGTACTTATGTGCAGGCTGATCTTGGTCTACACCTCCTGCCAAAACCGGAATATCCTATGTTCAGCATGACAAGGGTTAAAAATAAACTCCTGGGTTCAAAAATAGCCCCATCCAAGAGGTGAAAATTTTGGAAAAATAATCAATTAGAGCAAGTTCAAAAGTCTTTTCCTCCTAAAATATAAGGCCTATGGCTTTCCTATTTAGCTCACCTGAGCACGTAGTGCTCAAGTGAGCTATTGTGATCCCCTTTTGTCCGGCTTCAGTCCGCCGGGCCCCGTCCGTCATGCGTCGTCCGTCAACAATTTCTTTAAACGACATCTCCTCCAAAACCACTGGGCCGATTTAAACAAAATTTGGCAGATATGTTCCTTAGATGGTCCCCTTCAAAAAAAAATAAAAGAATTGAAATCCGTTAAAAACTCTGGTTGCCATGGCAACAAAAGTGAATTTTTAAAATAATATTTTAAAATCTTCTCCTGACCCAGATGGCGTAGAGCCTTGAAATTTTGCATGAAGCATCATTATATTGACCTCTATCAAAATAGCTAAAATTATGTTCCTCGAGTCCCCAGGTGTGGAGCCCCAGGGGAAAGGAGTTTATATAGAAATAAAGAACGATTTTTTAAATGACTTCTCCTCCCAAACCACTGGGCCAATTTGAACCAAATTTGGCAGAAATGTTGCTTAGGTGGTCCCCTTCAAAAATAGCTAAAAGAATTGAAATGCATTAAAAATTCTGGTTGCCGTAGCAACAAAAGTGAAATTTTAAAATAATCTTTAAAAATCTTCTCCTCCTGACCCAGAAGGTGAAGAGCCTTGATATTTTTTTGAAGCATCAGTATATTGACCTCTTTCAGAATAGCTAAAATCATGATCCTCGGGTCCCAAGGGGCAGAGCCCCAGGGGGGTGGGGTTTATATAGAAATAAAGAACGATTTTTTAAATGACATCTCCTCCCAAACCACTGGGCCGATTTGAACCAAATTTGGCAGATATGTTGCTTAGGTGGTCACCTTTAAAAATAGCTAAAAGAATTGAAATCTGTAAGAAAAACCTGGTGGCCATGGCAACAAAAGTGAAATTTTAAAATAATCTTTTAAAGCTTCTCCTCCTGACCCAGAAGGTGTAGAGCCTAAATATTTTTATGGAGCATCAGAATATTGACCTCTTTCAGAATAGCTAAAATCATGATCCTCGGATCCCCAGGGGTGGACCCCTAGGGGGGTGGGTTTTTTTTTTATAGAAATAAAGAACGATTTTTAAATGACATCTCCTCCCAAACCACTGGGCTGATTTGAACCAAATTTGGCAGAAATGTTCCTTAGGTGGTCTCCTTCAAAAATAGCTAAAAGAATTGAAATCCGTTGAAAACTCTTGTTGCCATGGCAACAAAAGTGAAATTTTAAAATAATATTTAAAAATCTTCTCCTCCTGACCCAGATGGCGTAGAAGCATCAGTGTACAGACTTCTTTCTTATTTCTGAAATTATACTCATGGATCCAGAGGGAGGAAAAAGTTTTTTCTTTCTTTCAAATCAGCACTAAAGCCTTGGAATTTGTAATTTAGACTTTTGGATCCCCAGGTTCAAAGTCTTTATATGTAAGTGTGGCCCACTTGTTTCATAATCCTAACCTTAACATGAAATTAGACTGTTAAAAGAAAAAGAGCCTTTATCTCAGGTGAGCGCCCCAGGGCCAACGGCCCTCTTGTTTCTATTTTGCAATACTAGAGGAATTATGTTTTATGTTACTCATGAGGTACAGGACTCAATGCCCTGATGTGGCAAATATCCTTTCCGATGTTTGTTTCCCACCAATAGGTGGATAATCGTAAACCTAGGTGGGATTAGCAGCTGTATGCTTGGGAAGGATGTAGTTGTAGTATTGTGTGAGAAATATCCGGAATCCATGGTTAGGTGCTCCAGCCTCCACAATATGACTGAAATACTGTTAGTAGCGTTAATTCCCTTTCAAACAATCAATCAATCAGTATACTATGTTAAGAGAAATTATACTGGGAAAAATCTCCAGAGTTTTGTACGAAAAAGAACTTGAATAAGCAGATGACTCAGGTGAGTGATTCTGGACCATGATGGTCCTCTTGTTAAGTAGTCAAATTCAGTATCTGATAATTTAGCTAACAAACAAAATTTTTTACCTGTTTGAAATAGCAGGTCATCTTGGGATGCATGCTACAAAACTTAGTCACGAAAAATTTGTTCCAATATCAGTAATAGTTAGAAGAGAAATCAAACTAATGTAAGCTAGCAAAGTGGTTTTGTTTTTTTCTTTATCAAAGGTTATCATGATAAATAAACCAGTTAACTCTTTCCCGCTCTCGAAATTTTAGACAGTTGCAAATTGAATGAAGTTTCAGATAACAATGAAAATTAGATGCAATTTGAAATGAAGTCATCCCATGTGGTCTGTTAGAAAATATTGTGGGAAAAGAAGAAAATGATTTTGAATGAGTTCTCTACTTAAATAAAGTTTATTCATGTGGCCATGCCAAGTGGTGCTTATAGTGAAGAATGATCAAACTCATTTTGAACGCAATTTGCTCAAGTGAGCTGAAAATATATATGAGATGAACTTACAGGCAGAGTCTGCATTGTACTTGAAAAACATCAGAACTACTTTGTATGGTGTAGACAATCATTAGATTTAGTGGTTCAGCCTCCAGTGGCAGTTTGAACTCATTGAAATCTGAGAAGACCTCAATTTTTTTCTGTTGACTTATGCTATAAAATCTGACGCTTTGCTAGCTAAAAATACTGCTACTAAGTTGATGATTGTTTCTAAACCTTTCCCGTACAGTCCCTGATTTTTACATCTCTATGAGATTATACTTGGGAAAATATTGTGGAGAGAAAAAAAAAGAAATTGCTTGTATCAAGCACTTTCTTCTTTTTCCACAATACACAATGTTTTCCATCATATAGGATGGCTATCTTTTGAATTGTTCTTGATTTATTATGTGGTCTGCTACCCTTTTGAATATCAACAAGTCTAAAATTTTGAAAAACATTGAAGGGTTAGTGAAGATTCGGACAGTTCAAGCCAATTTATGTTATTGACTATATCATGTTGTGTGCCCATTTTTGTCCTATATGCGTGCATCATGAAGAAGCTCAAAGAATTGTTGATTTTAAAACCCTTTTAAAGGGCTGAAAAGACTAATTGTGGTCTACTATCTTTCTTGTAATCTTATGATCCACTCTTGCTGAAAAAGGACTACCAGGAAGTATAGACTAAGAATAAGACTGCACGTATTTACACACTGATCTTTATGGCTAGTAGCATGTAACAAAAAGGTAGCATAGTTGGTTGGCAGCTTGAATTAGCTGTAGTTATTATGTTTAAGTCTTCAAACAAACCAAAAAATGTTCACAAAAATGGCAACCAATGTCCGAGTTCAATATTAATTTCTGGTCAAAATAAATTAATTCATTGGGCGACTGGATATTTGATTTACAGCCTCGATTGGTCAATTAAATGTCAAATTAAATTGTTTGTTTGAGTTATCTTGTAATTTGACAATGCCGGGAAGAATTAACACTGTTAATCACGAAGTCAATTAACCAATTAGGTCATTTATCATGCTGGAAGTGCAATGTTGACCTCTGATATAAATCAAATCATCTTTGTTATTTTTGTTACTTAAGGCCATAACTAAAAGTGTAGTTACTAGGTTTAGGGTCGCCAAAACAATTCCCATTTCGTGCTATGCCCCTAGCTACTAAAGTTGTTTGATATCTCAGTCAAACTGCCTTGTTTGAGGTTAATGGGTATTTTGTTACCTGGTAATGGGTTAGAAGAGTTGCAGAAAGAAATAGGTGTCATTTTCTTCTGCCATTATATTTAATCATTGTAAGCATAACCTCATTTCTGTCTTATATTTATCTTTCAGACATGCACCATTGACAACCTCCCAGAAAAATGTCTGCTGAAAGTTTTTTCGTATGTTCACCAGCGAAATTTGGGAAAACTTGCCAGAGTCTGTAAAAAATGGCGCCTGCTGGCCTATGACAGTCGGTTATGGAATGTCGTCTCTCTACGACCAGAGTACAATGGACTTCATGTGAATAGCATCGAAAACCTCTTAGCTTTAATAAATGTACGATTTGGAGCTACCCTTCAATACATCGAAATTCCATGTGAAATGGTCACACCTCCTGTGCTACATGAACTGTCCAATCGATGTCCAAGTTTGAAGTACATGACCTTGGACTTTTCAAATGCTATGCAGCTTCACGACTTCAATGACTTAAATTCATTTCCATGTAACTTGAAGAGTTTGTGTATCTGTCTGTCTGAGGTGATATTTTTGGAAGGATTCATGCGGAGGATCTACAGTTGCCTGTCTTCCTTACAAGTTTTACACCTTATTGGTAAGAAGATTATCATAAAAAATCATGTGTGGTTTTAATCCATTTCCACATGATCCTGCTTTTTTACCCCTCAAGAAAATATTTAAAGAAAAAAATGTTGAAATAAATAAATTGCTTGTCACAACCAGTTTCTTCATTTTCAACTTTTTTTAACCCCAAAAGACAAAGATATTTAAAATTCTTTCAACTTGAAATTGTCATCTGCAACTCCTTTGACTTTGGACCAGTCTAAAATTTTGCTGTGTGGTCATGGATTAAGTAATACACAAAAGGATCTCCAGGGAAGTATAAAAAGTGTCAATGCTGGCAAGTATGGTCAATACATTTTGCTCTTTGAACAAATACCATATGTTTGTTATGCTCCCAAAAGGACTAGCATATAGCTGCCACTTTGTCTGTCTGTCCTTCTGTCCATCTGTCCGTCTGCCTTGATTTCTCCACAACTCTTGGGCCAAATTGGATGAAACTTCATATGTGAATTCTCATGATATTGTGCCAGTACTTTTTTCCTCTCTTTTGGATAGTTCCAAGGTCAAGTTCACAGTTCTGGGTCAAACATTGAAATTGAAATTGAGCTTGTCCAGAGCATCGCTCCTTCAATTATGGATGGATTTCAATATAACTGGGCACAATTATTCTCTATCATTAGTAAATGTACCTTTTGAAACAAATTATCTTATTGCTCAAACATCAAGGTCACAGCTCAAGGTTGAATGTTGAAAAATTAAGCATGTCCAGAGAATAGCTCCTACAATTATGGATGGATTTCAATATTACTTGGTACAATTGCTCTCTATAATGAGCAGATGTACCGTTTGGAAGTAATGTTCAGATCGTTCCAAGGTCAAAATCACAGCTTAATTTCAAGTGTTAAAATAAAGAATGTCTGGAGCATAGCTCCTAAAATCATGGATGGATTTCAATATAACTAGGCACATTTTTTTTCTCTCATGAGTAAATGTGCCATTTGAAACAGATAGCTCTAATGTCAAGGTCAATGCTCAAAGTCAAACAATACAATTAAGTTTGTCTGGAGAAGGGCAAGCATATAGCCAATTTTATGACATGACTCTGTTTGGAGATAGCTATTATTTTCAAATTTTTACTGATTGACATGATAGATTATTTCTTGTTTTAGCTCACTTGAGCATGGCTAATGTGATTGGTCAATGTCAGTATATGTCTTTCTGTTCACAAGTACAAATAAACAACTTCTCCCTAATCAACCATCAGATTATAAGCAAACTTTACAGAAATTGTCATTAGAACTTGCTCTTCAAAAAAGAAAAAAAATATAATATGAACTCTGGATGCCATGGAAACCAACTAAAAACCTTGAAAGATTCCTCAAAACCATAAGGCCTAGACCTTACCAAATTCAAAATTGCTCTAATCTGAAGAATTTAAGCCTTAAGTTTAAGAGATTCTCAATTTTGCATATAATAAATAAATGAGTAAATTTTCCTCCTTTACCCATAAATCTAGAGCTTTGAAATGTTCATGTAGCAGTGTGATTCTCTACCTAAATACTGTAATACTTCTTGTCATCTTATGATTGGTTAACTCAATGATTACACACACACACACACACCCTGAAAAAGCTTTGGAATACGTGGTGGATAAGAAAAAATCGCTTGTTTTTCTACCCAAAAATAAACATTTTTAAATTTCAACAACTACAAATTGTTGTACATGTATATAACTTCTTTGAATTTGGATCAGTCCAAAAAGTTTGTCATCAGAGGTGCGTTACATTCTTTCATCAAGGTGAAAAATTCCGCTGAATAAGATTTTAAATGTTCTAAAGAACGGTTTGTAAAGAAAACAGTCTGTGTGGCTAAGGCTACTTGATTAAACCAATGCTGATAGAGTATGCTTAAGTTCCTCATTAAGAATTCTTAAAAATATCAATCTAAGGAATGCTTTATCTTAAAAAGTTGAATAAGAGTCTTAAGAATATTGACAAAAAGATTGCAACTCCAGTAATGGGTTAATCTCTAACTTTTTTATGAACTTTTCAGGAACTTTTGAGTTGTCAAGCGAAGGTGAAGAAGAAGCCTATGAAGTGATCAACATTGGCAAAATCAAGGCTCACACTCCGAACCTCAAGGTGGTCAATATGTATGGTATAACATTCATTGACGACAGCCATATTGAGCTGCTGACTTCAAATTGTATACATTTGGAATGCCTCGCACTCAACTTTTGTCTTCGAGTGAAGGGATCCTCGTTCAAAACCTTGATCCAACGATGTAAAAAATTAAGGACTCTGTTACTGCAGCATACAGGTACATCATTTATAATAACAACTTTATTTGTAGTAAGGTGGATGGTGTGGCAGTGAAATCAGACTACTGTGATATTGATATTAACCCATTTCCACACAGTGACGCTTTTGGACTCCCCACAAGAAAAACAGTTAGGAAAACATGGTGTAAAATGAAGAAATTGCTTGTTACAAGCAATTTCTTCATTTTACACAATGTTTTCTACTCTGAAAGCCAAAAAAATATAAAATTTCATCAACTTTAAATTTTCGTCTACAACACCTTTGAATTTGGACCAGTCTAAAATTTTGTCACGTGGGAATGGGTTAAGTGGACAAATTATGAACCAAATTAGCCCTTTTCCTATTTTAAGAAATTTTAGATTGGTCCAAAAAGAAAGAAGTTGCAGACATACATAGAATTTAGGTGCAATTTGAAATGAAACCGTCATATATGGTACAAAATATTGTGGAAAAAGGTGAAATTGCTTATTACAAGCAATTTCTTTTTTTCCACAATGTTTTCTCAAGAATAAAATTGCAGCAACATAAAATCCCAGGTTTGTATGGAAAAGGGTTAATAACAATGCATCAAATAAACTCATTACCAGGCAACAAATTTCAGACTGGTCCAATTCAAAGAAGCTGCAGATGACATTTCAACTTGCTCTAAAATTGGAAAATAAGTGTCTAATAGGGTAGAAAACAGTGTGTGAAAAGCAGAAATTGCGATATTTACCTTTAACCCATTCTCACACAACAAAATTTCAAACTGGTCCAAATTGAAAGAAGCTGCAGACAAGAATTTCTAGTTGATGGAATTTTAATTTTTTTCATGTTTTTGGATAGAAAACATTGTAGATAATGAAGAAATTGCTTGATACAAGCAATTTCTTCATATTCCACAATGCTTTCCAAAGTTTATTTTTGAGGGATTTAAAAAGGAGGGATTGTGTGGGAATCAGTATATACCAGTGACAATAAATCCCTTTATTATATACCTATAAGAGATAATGAGTAAAACCTGGCTGTCAAATACAACTCGACAGAAAAAAAATCAATATTCGGCGCGTAGCAAAAAAATGTATTCGTCGAGTACCGTTAAACATGTGTATTGACGTTCCGTTTTTTTCGGAAAGTTGGTTATTTCTTAGCCATTTAAGAGAATTTTCTTAATGTCATTTCCTAAAAGGTATATAATAAAAGGAATATTACAACAGTGTGTTTTTCTATTTGTTGTTATCGTGTTCTCGAATCGTGTGTAGGTATTTTTATTGGATTCGACCTTCGGTCTCGTCCAATAAAAAAATACCTCCACACGATTCTCCAACACAATAACAACGCATAGAAAAAGACACTGTGGTAATATTCCCTATTTATTAACTCTTGTGGTGCTGTATAAAAATCTTTTCTGAATTTGCATTAAAAATCAGAGGACTTTAACCCTTTCCTGGACAAACCCGGGATTTCACGTCACTGTGATTTTATACTTGAGAAAACATTGTGGAAAAAGGAGAAATTGCTTGTTACAAGCATTTTCTCTTTTTCCCACAATGTTTTCTACCACAAGGGATGGTCAGATTTCAAATTTCATGCATTTTTCATTGTCGTCTGCAACCTCTTTCAAATTGGACCAGTCTAAGATTTCATAAAACAGGAAAGGGTTAAGCACTGGAAGCACTTGTTAAAGGTCAAAATTTATTTTTAATATTAATTCTGTAAACAACTCTTGGCTGAATGAGACAAATAAGGGGTGTAGACTCATTAAAGATCAGACTGCACTTATGTGCAGGTTGATCTTTGTCTATACCTCCTGCGAAAAAAAGAAATATTTCGGGCTCAGCATGACAAGGGTTAATTAGCATAAAATCTCACAACTAAGATTTAAGAATAAAAGGCATTGTGTCCACTGTTCATATTGTCAATGCTCAATCCATCTGTTAACATTTTCTTCTCCTCAGAAACCACTTGATGAATTTCACAGGAATGATTCTTGGGTGATCCTTTATCAGATTCCTTCAAATTTTTATTAGAAACACTGCTTTTATTGGCATGGCTAATTTCTGTATATATTATTTCTGAAAATCTTTTTTTCAAAACATCTGTAATGGATTTCAACCAAATTTCATAGAAATGGTCCTTTGGTGCCCCTTTATCAGATTTTTTCAAGAAATTTTGATTGGATTAAAAAGTATGGCTTTAGTTACTGTGGCTTATTTCTGTAAATGGTATATAGTGAAACTATAAAGAAAACTATAAAGATATTGTTCAGAGAATCTACCTGATGAAATTCAATCAAATTTCACAGAAATTAAC